>CM077572.1:22330321-22932821 GCA_039657325.1 Stephania cephalantha | reverse complement strand
GCGCATTCGGAAAACGCGCTATTCATGTGAATCGATCAGTCCACGTGGACGTCCACGTTGACATTTAAATATTTAAATATTTAAATATTTATATAATATATATTATATTTATATAATATTATATATAAAATATATAAATATAATATTTATATATAATATAAAATATAAAATATAAAATATATATATTTATAATATATATTATATTTTTTATATATAATATAAAAAATATATTATTTATTTATATATTTATACATAATATAGAAAAATATAATTAGAACGTCACTTCAAGTGACACCTGGCCCTATACAATGGCATGCAGGACCAACGTAAAAATGGATGTGCGCAAAATAGGTTTTGGTGCATAACATGCGTGATACATATCTCGAAGCGCGCACGACGTTTGCATGGGTTGTCCACCTCGAGATACGTGCGTGTTGTTTACATGTGTTATCCACCTCGATATACGTGCGTAACGTTTGCATGGTTTGCATGGATTGCGCGAGGTTGCATGAGTTGTCCACCTCGAGATATGTGTCCGACGTTTGAACGGTTTGCACGAGGTTGCACCCACCTCGACATACGTGCATGATGTTTCTATGAGTTGTCAATCTCGAGATACGTGTGCGACGTTTGCATGGGTTGTCCACTTCGAGACACGTGCGTGGTGTTTGCATGGTTTTACTTGGATTGCACGAGGTTACATGGATTGTCCACCTCGAAATACGTGCGTGACCTTTGTATGGTTTGCCTGGATTAGACGAGGTTGTATGAGATGTACACCTCGAGATACGTGCGTGACGTTTGCATGGATTGCACGATGTTGCATTAGTTGCACACTTTGAGATACGAGCGTGACGTTTACATGAATTGCACGAGGTTGCCTGGTTCGCCCACCTCGACATACATGCGTAGCGTTTGCATGAGTTTTCCACCTCAAGATACCTGCGTGACGTTTGCATGGGTTTTCGACGTCGATATACGTGCGGGTCGTTTACACGAGTTGTCTACCTCGAGATATGCGCGTGACGCGGGTTGTCCATCTCGAGACGCACGTTGTCCATCTCGATACGCACGTATCGTTTGCATGGGTTCTCCACCTTGATACATGCGTGTGATATTTGAGTTGAACAAATAACTCCTGAGAATGAGTCATTCATACGCTTTAATATTTTGTATAGATAGCTCCTTTTCAAAAGGAGCTATTCATACAAGTTCCTTCCACATCATCAACCATACCAAACCATACATCCACCTCATCATCAATAGCTCATTTTGAAAAGGAGTTATACATTACTTTTGTAATTTTAAAGTAACCCCCCTATTTGATGAATAAAAAAGTAAACCCACCTTATTTCTTGAAAAACTCCCTATTTACTCCATCTTCAACGCACACATACAACGCTAGAGAGAGAGAGAGAGAGAGAGAGAGAGGCAGCCATGGAGGGAGCCACACGATCAGCAGGGATGGATGAGGAGCCCACCACTCAGGCGAGCCTCCAACACGACGACGCTGTGGCTGGCGCGACACCAGCAAGTGCACGGCTGTGGTGTGCAAAGGAGGATCGGCGAGGGTCCGGCGACCAGCAACATCGACGTGGGACGACAGCGGAAATGAGCCATGGAGAAATCAGTGGTGCGACGATGCGACGCCGACAAGGCTTGACGACGACGTTGTTCGCAAAGTGGAGAAAAAGAAGAAAGGAAAGATAGATAGGTTCCTTGCTAGACATATAATCTCAAAGGGGAATTGGAGTTGATGAATCTATTGATGGCGATGCTCTAAATCACATTCAAAATTTAGATTCAAGTCAAATTTAGAAATTCATAATTGTTGATGAATTTGAAGTGGATTAATTAGAAGAGTTGATTCTTAAAGGGTTTTTTCCCTTGCACATCTATTTATATTTGGAATGGATTTGAATTTGTGAATCGACGAATTTGTTTAGTTGTTATGGGTTGTTGCGATTCATGAAAATGTTTTATATGCTATCAATGAATTGAACTTGTTTTCAAAGGTTTCATACCTTGGAGATGGTTTTGAATATTAATGCATCCCATATGTTTGATGAAATTGTCAAGAGAGACATTAACTTGTCCTTTTAACGAAATGCATGTGAAAGCATGACTTTTAAAGTCTCGTGGATTCTTTATCGAACTTTGTTTCTATGATTTCATTTAATCGAGTAATCATTGGTATGAATTTTGAGTCTCGAAAGGATTGTAGCTATTTTGCATTGGTTTGGGTAAAAATACTTTTGAAACGTTTCAAAGAGAGTTTACTCATTATTTTAAAGTCTTGAAATGATTTTTACTTGTTTGTATTTGTTTCGATAAAACCATTTTAAATTGCTATTAAGTAAATGATTCTTTGCATATGACTTGTAGTCTTTTTGAAATATGTTTTAGTCTCAATTATTGAACGTGGTTGTGTTTCATCTTCTTGAATGGAATTAGAGACTAAGTCGAGGCATGAAAGAAACTTTAATTGATTTCTTGAAATATGAACTTAATTAGTTTAAGTCATGGATTTTTGACTAAATGCTATGATTTATGAATTCTATATTAAACTTGACTCTTATGACGTGATTCAAATCTTTTGGTTGTGATTAGTCGATCGCATTTGATTTATATTGGAAAATCAAGTTTTATGGGATTTTTCTAATTTTGCTTCACCGCGTGCTTGTTTCACTCGAATTATCAATTTCGAATTGAAGTGTTAATTTTAGAGTCGTAAACGACTTAATTAAATTTAGTTATGAAATAGGATGAGTTCCTATAGCTTAGACTACCCTAAATAAATTACAAATGTGTCTAAACTATAGGTGTTGTACTTGTATGTTTGTAGATACACAAAGTAATTATTGTTTTGAATTATTTTAAAGTATTTCGAACGATGGGAGTTTGAAATACAATTATATTTAAGAGGGAAGTTTTGTTGAGGATCTTTTAATCATTCTTAAGATTCAAGAATCTTAGAAGAATCATTAAAAAACAACTTGGAGGTATAAAAACTAGGGGATTGGTGTAAGGTCAAAGTAGTGAACTTCAAACTATAGAGGTTTGAAAAATGTAATTATCTGGGTGAAAGAAATGGAAGGTGAGATAGTAAACCTGAATTTCTTAAATGTTGGGAATTCACTCTGAAACATCACTCATTAAATGTGATTGTGTTAGTAATGCATTAATTGGAAAAGGACATGGAACATAATTATGATGAAAACTTCTCAATAATATCTCTTGAGTGAGATGTATAAAGGCGATCAATTGAAGTCCTACGCAGACACATCATCAGCTGAGTTGTCTAGATTGGTAATTACAACTCTGTTCTTTAGAGCTCAGATTAAAGATGAGCTAATGATGAGTTATTGAGTGGTGAATTATTGAAGAAATTGATTAAGATTATCTAGTAGGTCAAGGTTTGACTACTAGTTATTGGCCGTTTATATAGATAATCTCAGATCATATCATTGAGCTTGTAAAGAAAGTTCTTGGAACTCGAATAAAAAAGTGAGGCAAGAATATTATGAGAATATCATGGATTTCATTAAAATATTCATTCAGGCTTAATGCAAAATCTTTATGATTAGAATGAGTTGTTGGTGAGCTGGAATAAAAGTTGACGGTGTCAATTTTGTAATGAAATATGAGATATATCAACAAGTGGAAGCTGAATGATATTAACCTACAGGGTTATATTATTCTTTCCTTATATGAATGAAATTTTATGCTCAGAAATTTATGAAGGATTAACCTAAGTTATAATGACAAATGAAGGTTGTTGATATCGTAGTTATAGGAGTGATTAAGTCTGCAAATTTCTTGCCAATATTGTGGTTTGGATTCTTGAGGAAAAATGAGCAAGATATATGTGTGTAGGAAGAGTTGAGAGTTTATGAGAACCAAGATTATTATTTCGGTGAAGAACTGGAAGTTTGCTTCCCACTGAGGAAGAAATGTATAATAGCCGGGAGGGACATTTCTCAATGTTAAGACAATATTTGCAGCTAATCTTAGTTCCAGAGAATATAATTTTTGAGCTTATGACTTGGAATATGGTAGTTACTTCAAGAAATATTTTGCTGTGTGAGTTCTTTGGTTTTGATATTATCAGGCTATAAATGATGGGGTGTTTCCTTAAAAGTTTATATGCTTAACTTTGTTGTCAAATGATGTGGGACAAGAAGTAAAGATACAAGTTAATTGGAGCCCGAGTAATTTAGAACTACACAAAAGGGCGTTAGCATACTGTCAGATGCAACTATAACTCTATTAAATGGAAATAATGTGTTGAAAAATATCATAGGGCGTTGAAATATTCAAAATATTTATGTATTCTTTTGAAATTCTCACATATGAAAGGGCAATAAAGATTCAGAAACTTTAAGGTTAAGGAAAGCTCGAAAATGGTTGCATACAATATCTTCCATGACTTTATGTTTGAAAGGTAGATCAATTCGTGTCCAGTGCTGACTGGAATGAAGTTGATCGAAAGGAAGAATTGTTGATCAAGGAATTAACTTGGGAAATGAGAAAATAAAAATCCTATATCTTCAAAGTTAAAGTTAGTTGATAAACTTTAATTTCGAGGACGAAATTGCTTAAGTTGGGGAAAACTTAACGACTCATATCCTTAACCTGGTGATTAATATTAATCCAAAAGTTAATTAACTCGAGTTAGGCTTGTGGTTAAGCCTAGCTTGTCTCGATCAGCATGTGAGTGTGGTTGTGGCGATGTATTGTGTTTGATTGGTATGAGAAATAATTAATGTAACTATAGGTGATTAATGTGAATTAATATAATTGATATATATATATATAAATAAAACCTATAGTAGAAAAGAAAATAATTGAAAAATTATGGAACGCTTAATATCGTGTGTGGGTCAAGGGTGACGCACATGGGTCAAAGGGTAGCATGCACGCCCGAGTGTACTCGTTGGCGTGCACGATAAAATTACAAATGAACGAATATAGGCGTATATATATTTATATATTTTATGTATATATACATTCAAAATAATTAATAAATTGATGGGTGCCTAGTGACAGACGGAGTCGAGGGTGATACGCTTGTGACATACAATAGTGTGCACGCTCGAAGATGATCGTCAACGGGTAAGGTGAATTTATAGGTGAGAAAATACATAGGTATATATTTATATATAATTGATATATATATAACCTATAATTTTGGAGTTAAATGTTAAATCATTGGATTCGCCTCGAGATATGCATAGCATGGGCATCGAGGAGGTGAATGGTTTGGACGTTGATGATTTGGAGAGAAATCTATGCTTCGAGATGCATGCAACTCCATCTCAAGAGTAATCAATGGGCATGTGATATGAAAATGTCAATTTTGTTCATGTACCCTTAAATCGGTCTCGAGATTCGTACGTGCGAATCTCGAGAAAAGTGTGTGCTTGATCATGATTAAGTCGGTTAGGAGGTAATGGAACTGGTTGATAGCCACAAAATCGATCTCGAGATATGCAACACGTATCTTGAGAAAAGATTAAATATAAATAAAAAGAATGGAACCTTTAGATCTGCATCGAGGTTCATGCGATATGAATCTCGAGGAAATCTCATATTTATCTGAAAACCCAAACAATGCCTCGCCTCAATTTTTTTGATTTATAGAGGTATCAAATCAGTGGGAGAGAAAGAAGTAGCTTGAGACCGAGGCAGGGAAATGAAGAGGCGATGGATACAAAATCAAAGTTGAGGTTGTGTGTTGTTGTGGTTGTCGTTGTTGCAGTTGGTTGTATAATTCTTATTGTTGTTAATGGTTGTTGTTGGGTTGTTAACAACGACCAAATTAGGGGACGAGTCTGAAGAAGGAGACAGCTGGGAAGCTATCTTCCCTGCCCAAACTCGCTTGAGGTTACAATGGAAAACAACAATCAAAGAAAAAAACAGTTGCAAAAATAGAGAATAGGGGATACATTGGGGAAGGTTAAATCCACCGAATAAGCATGAACCGGGTCCGATTTAACGAACCGTACCGGTTCGGTTCAGGGGTCAAACCCCTCTTCTCAAATAAAAAGAGAAAAATTTGGAAAATTCCAAAAAAATAGAAAAAAATAAGAAAAATCATATTTGTGGACTAAATACATAAAAATTTGGTATCTCTTTGATAAATGGAGAATTCAAAAGTGTATCGGGACTTTATACTGAGGTTTCACTTCGAAAAACGTGAAATGATTGGATTAAACCCAAAAATAGCAAAATAGTTTCGAATTCAATTAGGATCAATTTAAGGTTTCTAAATATGAGGTATTAAATGTGTAATGACCTCAAATGGTTTGTGATTGGTTCTTGAATACCGAAAAAGGTCGTGTGATTAAAAAAGTTAGGAAATTGAAAATAGAACCTAACCGAGGTAAGTAAGGATTCACTTATTTATCAATGTTTCCTGGATATGTTAGTATATGTAGTTCAAATAGTTTATGGACTGAATAAGGAACTATTTACACTGTGATGTTTTTATCAAACGGAAAACGGTGTCTAATGTGATCCGCGAGAGTAACTCATGGAATTGAGATTAGGTTATATAGGATATAGGTTTGATCTCCTGGCCTGTATGTAACTCCTACTCAGTTAGATAGGTTGCGTGGATTACATATTCACTAGAGTGTTTGGGATATAACTATTGGACATTAATATATTGACTAGACAGTACATTGACCAATGTGTTGGTCTAGCAATCGCATTAATAGTGTCAGTTAGTTTTATAAATAAAATAGGAATCGTAATGTAATAGTCATTGATGGTTTGACTTACATTCGTTACTTATTGAATTATATACGTTTCATAATCCCGTTAGTTATCATTGGTGCATATTGTTATTGCTTATTACTCTTGGTTATCATATGGAATGTTGATGGCTTTGTGAATCCTTACTTACTGAGCAAGTTGGAGCACTCACTCCAATTAATATTTCAGGAATATCGACGAGCGCTACGACTATTAGACATAGAAGATTTATGTGTCTTGATATTCTCTTCGATTTAATGAATATTCACTTGTCTTATATATTTTTATTGAATTACATTTTTATAATATCATAAGGGATGAGAGGTTTTATATAACCGAGGTTTATTCCGGTTGGATTTAGTTTCGTATATCGAGAAAAAAGTTTTTAATTTTTGATGCGTTTAATATTTGTTTTACGTCAATACTCGATATACAATTATGTTTATTAGGAGATAGAAGGAGAGGTTGCTGGCTCTAATTAAGTCTAGCGGGATTATCGAGGCTTAATTATGGTGTCAGGCTGAACGATTCCTTAATGAGGATAAGGGTTGTTACAACGCGCGCTTGAACGTCTTGGAGATAGAACAATCAGAGAAGGAAATCACGGATTAAGGTATATGTTACTTTTGTAGATCTAGTTTAATGGAACTTATTTTCGATCTTGTTAGGGTTTTTCAAAAATTGTTTTTAATTTTTTGCTACGTATGAACCCCAAAACCTAACAACAACATGAACTAGTAATAACTACTCAGAGTAACAGAATTAACATAAACAATAATATCAGATGCGAGTTATTCAGTTTATTGCAATTGTATTGCTACCATTCTTTCTAATTATTAAAAATGAGAGCTTTTTCTCCTTTATGTGAGAATACAGTCTGACTCTAATTGGATAGTGAATGGAAAATGTATCATAGTTAAAACTGGAATTGAATTCCAATTACCTTTTTAGAAGAGGTAGGTACTTATCAACCTTCCTCTGAGATTGGTACTTATCCATCTCTCTCTGAGATTGGTACTTATCCATCGGTCTCACATTAGTCATTGAAGCTTTGTACTTATCCGCCAACTTCAATATAATCAAGTTATTGACCCCATTTCCATTACATTTCCAAATTTGAGTTATAAAACATCAAACAATATGAGTCACAATACAGTGCTCAAAACTTAGTCCATAAGCTACATGAGCTAATATACCAATTGAGTTATAAATGAGTCCCACTTACATATACCGAGCTTTCCTAACTTTATATCGACTTACTCAACTCCCGAAATCCATAGACATTTTTCTCTCGAAAAAAAACCTAAAATAAACCAATTGTTATGAATTTAGGTCCAATATATTAGGTTTAGAACCCATAAATTGGTCTCCAAATCTTTGTAGAAAACCTACATAAAATTCAGCATTTTTGCTATTTCTCTGGGGTGGGAGCGCGCTACCTGCTTTGGTGGAGCATGCTTCACCTTCTGAGTTCATTAGTCTTCATGAAGGGAGCGCGCTTCTCTGTAACAGGGAACGCGCTCCATCAGGGAACACGCTCCATCATCGAACGACTAAAAACTAAACAGGGAAGCAGCTCATGTTCTATTAACAAACTTATTCAAAGCTGAATAGGGAAGCGACTGAAAACTAAACAGGGAACACGACTCTAATAAGGTTTTATATCCATTCCCCATATCCATAAACCACAATTAACAATAATCATCAATTCCAATAAAGACTTCAAGAACATCAACAACCAACATGAACATAAATCATTAACTTATTTTACCATTGAATCCTCAATACAATAGGGTTCTAGCGAAACCGATTCGTTCGCCAAACACCTCAGAACTGATCCAAATTCAGTTCATCCAGTCAAACCACAAGAATTGACCAAAATCTAAAAGAAGATGAATGATATGAGAAACTCACCAAACCATGGAAGAATGAACTAAGCTAGATCCTTTTCATGCTCTCTAATTGAAAGAATCCACTCCTACAATGTCCCTATTTTTTCATTTTGCCCCTATGTTTAGTTGAAAATGAATTATTCTTTCCATTTTATGTTTTGATCTTTCTCGAGATATGTGTCCCATATCTCGAGGTTGATTGTTGTGGCTATTAGCAAATTAATAAGTGTAATGACTCATGTCCTTAACCTGGTGATTAATGTTAATTCGAAAGTTAATTAACCTGAGTTAAGCTCGGTTTTTCTCGATTAGCGTGTGAGTGCAATTGTTGTGATGTATTGTGTTTGGTTGGTGTGAGAAATAATCGATGTAACTATAGGTGATTATTGTGAATTAATATAAACCTATAATTGAAGAATAAATGATAAATAAATTGACTGTACGTCTAGAGTAACGCGTGAATCATGAGGGATCACATGGGGAGACGTGGAAGCAATGTGCATGTTCAGGTGTATTTATTGGCGTACATGGCCAACGAATAAGTTGTAAAATATATAAGTGTATATATATATATATTTTGATGTATATATATATATATATAACCTATAGTTGGAAAGGAAATAATTGGAAAATCATAGAACACCTAATACCGTGTGTAGGTCAAGAGTGACGCACATGAGTCGTGAGGTAGCGTGCACACCTGAGTGTACTCGTTGGCGCGCATAACAAAATTATAAACGCATAAATATATGCGTATATATATTTATATATTGTATGTATAAATATATATTCAAAATAATTAATAAATTGGTGGGTGTCTAGTGACATGCGAGGTCGAGGGTGACACGCATGAGACATACAGTAGTGTGCATGCCCGAGGGTGGTCGTTGGCGTGCATGGTAAATTTATAGGTGAGAAAATATATAGTTATATATATATTTATAAATAATTAATATATATATAAACAACCTATACATTTGGTTTAAATTGTTTAAACCATTGGATTGACTCGAGATACGCATAGTGTAGGAATCGAGGAGGTAAATGATGTGGACGTTGATAATGTTGTAAAGATTTTCTATGCCTCGAGATGCGTGCAAATCCATCTCAAGAACAATCAATGGGCATGTGACATTAATGTGTCAAAATTGGCGTTACTTCAAGGATTGTCACCTTAGCCTCTTAATCTTTGGATCGTCCTCGAGATTTGTGCATGCGTATCTCGAGGAGAGTTTATATTCATCTTCTGTTCTTTGAATCGGCCTCAAGATTCGTGGGTACAAATATGGAGGAAATCTCTTATTTATCCCAAATGCAACATAACCGCCTCATCAAACATGTTTCGATAGTGATGAGGGTTCGAAACCCATGGAGAGAAAAACTGAGAGAGACAGGGGAGTGTTACCGAAGTTGGGAGAAGGAGAACAAAGAGAGATCCATGATGGAAGTGATAATAGGTAAAGTTGTTAATGAAATCACACTTAAAAGGGGGGTGAATTGGGTGTATCGAGAAGTTATCGCTTTTTTAAAACCTTTCAATGAACAACGATGCTTAATGCACACACAATCAACAAGTATTGATGCAATACAATGGTGAAGGAGGTAGAAGAGATGGATAAGAGACATAAGATTTATACTGGTTCGATCTAATCGATCTACATACACTACCTAACCTCCCCGGTTAGGATTTCAACCGCGTACTTATATTAACAATAAGTGTTACAACTTAAGCGTACGAGCCTAGAATGCCTTATAAAAAATTAAGACTTCCTACCTAGCCTCAACTAGGTCTTCCCTTGACTTAGATCCCATTAAGTCTTACAATTAGCCACTTATAAGGAAATATACGAATACAATGAAAATCGACTTTACAAAGTAAAGCGACAATAAGTTCAATTACTCAAAAACCACCTAGAGCATAACAACTCTAATACATGCAAGTATGAATATGAGTGAGATATTAAAATATGCTACGATTTTGCACCAATCTCAATCATGAAACCGATCAAACCAATTTGATAAGAATGAAGACGGTTTCAAATCCGATGAACAAGCAGTTTTGGTAAAAAATCAAGTTTAAGGCCTAACTCTTGTTCAAATTAGTCTTAGAGTTTAGAAAATAAAGTTTAAGCACAAAACCTAAGACGAATGTGTTCAAGAACGCAACAAATGATTCCCACACAACAATCATAATAAAAGATGTAATTTAAGCACAAGTGAACTAGGAAATTAAGCTTTCTTACAACCCCAAATGAAAGAAAATCAAATCAGTTCTGGAGAACTTGTTGCAAGCCTTAGAACACCTCAATGACACTAGCTTCGAGGATGATTCGATAGCCTTGAGTGATTCCAAGTGGTCAAGCACGAAAAACTTGTCAAATCAATGTAGAAACTTGGACAAAATTGAGTTTTTGAGCTTGAGAGGTTGATGGTATATTCTAAGTGGTTTGTTAATGGTTTCCAAACCTATTTAACAGTTTATGACCGTTATCTTGATCCTAGGGCCCAAAATCAATCATTGGTTCAAATTAAAGCAAAAGATGTAAGCTTTTTAAAAAGTTGTCAGGAAACTGGTTAGCGCGCTAGGTGATATCATTAGCGCGCTAACTAGCATGAACCGGATATTAAATATTTTCTAGTTTTGGTTAGCGACTTCTTAACTCACCTACGACTCAATTAAACCTCTGGGAATACTTTTAACATGTTTAGTATGAGTCAATGGACCTTTTTGGACTACCCGGATGATTTCACAAATCTCAAAAATTAAAAAGTCCAATTTCATGAAATGTATAGGGGCTTATCTACAAATGTTTTTTTTTCTTAAAATTCAAAAACCATTCAAACTGAAGTTAATGCATCCACAATTTGTCACAACAATTTTTCTAAAACCAATGCTTGTTTAAAAACATATTTACACACTTGTAAAATTGTTTTCAAGTCATGAAGTATAAATCATGTAAAAATCAAAACTTGAAACTTTGAAAAACGTGAAATGCATGGGTCTAATGCATTTGGCTTGCGTAATTATACTTATATACCTCACATCAGTTGTACAATTGATAATATGATCTTTTCTGTCCTTGTATCCTTGTATGAGCAGAATCTTTAACTTATCCGGCTTCGTTTGACTTGAAATTATGAAAACTCTTTTTTCCTTTTGATCTTGTGATTCCTAGCAAAGTTCGATGTTCTGAAAACACTCAACAAACTTGTTAGAATCATTTCACTTTGTTTGTTGCCATCAAGATCCGAATAGAATATAAGTGACAAAACACTTAGTCCAATAGTTAAGTTATAGTTGAAGTTGTTATTGGTTGTGTAATTGTTGTTGTTGTCGTTGATGGTTGTTATTGGGTTGTTGACAATGATGGAGATGGGGATGGTTCATAGAGCCTTGGGTTGGGCCTGACCCAACCCCAGTGAGCCAAACGAAAAAAAAAATAGTTTGAAAAATAGAGGAAGGGGAACGATGGGGATGAAGGGGGTTTGATCCCCTAAACCAGCCTGAACCGGGTCCAATTCAACAGAACCGGACCGGTCCGGTTCGATTCTGGGTACAAACCCCATTTTCTCAAATAAAAAAACAAAAAGAAAAAAATGTTGAAATTTAAAAAAATTCCAGAAAATAGAAAAAATAAGAAAAAAATATATTTGAGGATCAAATCGATCGGAATTGTTGATTTCTTTAAAAAATGGAGAATTCAGGATTCCTTCGGGATTTTATACCAGAGTTTTTACCTCGAGAAACGTGTAAAGGTTGTATTAAACCTAAAAATTTTATAAATTGATTTTTTATTTATTTGGAACCAATTTAGGGGTTCGAAATATGAGGTATTGAACATGTGATGACCTCAAACGGTTTGTGATAGGTTCTCAAATACCGCGAAAGGTCGAGTGACTCGAAAAGTTAAGAAATTTGAAATAGAACCTAACCGAGGTAAGTATAGATTCGTTCAATGATCAACTTTGCTTGGATACGAAGTATATTTAGTTCATATAGTTTATGGAGTTGAATGAGAGTTGTATACACTATGATATGTTTATTAAAATGGAAAACAATGTTTGATGAAATCAGCGAGAGTAAATCCTGGATTTGAGAACATGTTGTATATGATATGGGTTTGACTACCCGACCTATATGTTAAATCCTACTTAGCTAAATAAGCCGCGTGGATTACACATTCACTAGAAGGTTTAGGATAAAACTATTGAACATTAATGGATTTTCTAGACACCACATACGCGTAATGTATTGGTCTAGCAGTTGCATTAATGGTGTCGATGGGTAATCGACCCTATTTTTATAAATGAAATGGAAATCACAGTGTAATAGCCATTAACTGTATGACTTGCATTCATTTACATATCTGATTATATGATTTCCTATATCCTGCTAGCTATGATTGGTTCATATTATTACTGCATATCATTCTTGATTATTATATGGATTGTTGATTGTTCTATGAATCCATACTTACTGAGCAAGTTGGGTTGCTCACTCCAATTAATATTTCAGGAAAACTGACGAGCGCTACGAGTATGGGACAGGTGAAGATTTAAGAGTTTTGATATTCTTTTCGATGCAATGATTATTCCCTAGTTTATATATTTATATTAAATTACAGTTTTGTAATATCACAAGGGGCGGGAGGTTTTGTATAACCGATGTTTATTCCGGTTTAAATTGGTTTTGTATATCGTGTTTAATTTTGTTAAAAGTTTTTAATTTCAGCTACATTTATTATTTATTTTATTGTCGATATTTGATATGCAATTGCATTTATCAAGTGTTGATGGTAAGGCTCCTAGCTCTAGTTAAGTATGACATATGTATCAGGGCTTAATTAGTGTTTCTGGCCGAAGGATTCCTTAATTAGGATTAGGGTTGTTATAGTTGGTATCAGAGCCTAAGTTTAAGGGCTTTGCTATATTTAAATAACTTTGATACAGTTGGTATCAAACCTTGGTCAGAGCTTCGTTTTTTATTTCGAATTGTTTTCAAAATAAGTAACAACTCTGATACAGTTTGGTATCGCAAACTATTTCAGAGTTTAAGATTATTACTTGGAAACAAGTGATAACTTGGATACAGTTTGGTATCGAAGTTTAAGGTTATTGGCTTTGAAATACCTTGGTACCACAACTTAAATTCTCTAACTCTGAGAGTTGTCTCGAGTTACGAAGAAGCTTAGGAAGTGATAAACGGTTTTATCGTGATTTTGGGGGGTAACTAAAAGATAAAAGACTAAAATATGTTATTTGCTATGTTTTATTATATCTATTCGGTAGATATAAGTGTTATGCCTTTCCTAAATGATAATAAGATGGTTCATGTCCATCGATTTCTCATGATATGAGAAAGTATTGAAGGTAAGAGTTTAAGAAAATCTTAATCTCGAAGAACTTGAAAAAAGAAAGACATAAGATAAACTTACAAAGATGAAATTAAAATCTTCTTCTATTAGCTGTTTTCAGTGGTCTTTATTCTCGCCGATATTATTAGACAAATAATAGTCAGTGAAGAAGTATTTATTGGATTTGGACCTTGAGACGTGCATTAGGAGAATTGGATTTATGATGTAGTGGAATACTAAATGAATTTATGTGGAACTCAAAGATGGTAAATCACTTTGATACTAGTATTAAGACTAGTTGAGCAATAATAAAAGTTATTCAGTAAATAAATTAGTGGTTAGTGATAAGCGCCTATTTGAGATTAGAAAACCACTAATGTATGCATACTTCATAATTTGTTATGAAGTAAAAGTCCCAGATATGGTGTTAATCCGTATTGGATTAACAAGCAATTTGTTAAAAAATGACGGTGAAGTTTAGAATTCAAAATTGGTAAAACTTGAAAATAGTTCAATCTAGAACATAACAGGGAGCTGCTAAGATATCCTAATCCGATGTTTTAGACTTGTAATAATGTAAGTTAGGTAGAATGAGTGGTCAATGAATCTGAGGATTTCAGGAACTCGAAGAATAATATACGGTAGTGGGAATGAATATTCATTGCCCATGATTGACAACTCATTTTGATAATAAGATGAAACCAACTATTCTAAAGAGTTTGTTAAGATCTGGTTGTCCTCATAATATGATCAGAGTTAAGGATATATAAAGATGATATCAGATGAATGCTGGATCACTGTAAGTGGATGGTGGAAACCATTAATACTTACTAAAACGCATGCTATGTTCATGAATGAAGGTTGTAAACTTTGGAACTTTATCGTAATCAAGTATTTATCATGTTATCGATAACAAGATGAAATATTTGAAGACTTAGAAGGTGTATGAGCATTACCGTAAAGAGTTACAAGTTATGACAGTAAATTGATTCATGCTATATTTTGCAAGTGCAAGTACTAAGTTTCAAAGGTAAATACTTATATGAGTGTTGAATATTAACTATAAATCAATGGATTTGATTGGGATTGAGACAATTTGGGATTGTTTTATATTCAACACGAAAGAAAATGAGTAAAGTAATCTTGAAATAATTGAATAATACAAACGATTGATCTAGGGATCTCTAGTATCGTTGTGTAATTTATTCAGTTAACTTAAGTTTGCTGATTGTTATAAGTTAAAATTAGATACAAGGATGCCTTGGAGGGAAGTTCAAGTATAGTTTGACTACAATATTTGCTTGATTGTATTTGAATTATGGAAGAAGTTAGAGGTTCATCCACATACTTCTTATTCAGGTAAGAATGTGTGTTGACACAATGAAGCAAAATTGTAGCTTATACTTCTATCTATATATAGTTTAAGACATTTACGAAGAATTATTAAGGATTAATAATATCAAGATAATTATTTTGGTTGTTGTACCAAATATGGAAATGCATCACTTATAAAATAAGAGGATTATAAAGTATTTTAAATGATATGAGTTTGAAATATAGTTGTATTCAAGAGGAAAGGTTTATTGAGAATCTTTTAATCATTTTATAGATTCGAGAATCTTAGAAAAGTCATTAAAAGACAACTTGAAAGTATAACTACTGGATTGGTGTAAGGTTAAAGTACTGAATTCTCAAACAATTGAAGTTTGAAGAATGTAATTATTAGGGTGAAAAAAATGGAAGGTGAGATAGATAAACCTGATTTCTTAAATGTTAAGAATTCACTTTGAAACATCATTCATTAAAGGTGATTGTGTTAGCAATACCTTGAATAGGAAAAGGACAGGGGACGTAGTTACGATAAAAGCTACTCAGTAATATATCTTGAGTGAGATGTATAATGGTGATTAATTGAAGTCCTACATAGGTATATCATCGGTTGAGTTGTCTAGATTGGTAATTACAAGTCTGTTCTTTGAAACTTAGATTGGAGCTGAGCTAATGATGATTGATTGAGTGATGAATTATTGGATAAATTGATTGAGATTATCTAGTAGATCAAGGTTTGACTACTAGTTGTTGGTATTTCGTATGAGAATCTCACATCATAACATTGAGCATGTAAAGAAAGTTATTGGGACTCAAATAAAAAAGTGAGGTAAGAATAATACAAAAATCTCATGGATTTCTTTGAAATATTCATTCAGGCAAAATCCAAAACTATTGTGATAAGAATGAGTTGTTAGTGAACTGGAATAAAAGTTGACGATGTCAATTTTATAAAGAAATATGAGATATATCAGCGAGTGGAAGCTGAGTGTTATTAACTTGGATGGTTATATTATTCTTGTCCTACATGAATGAAATTTCATGCTCAGAGATTTATGATGAATTAACCTAAGTTGTAATGAAAACTGAAGGTTGTTGATGTTGTATACATAGTTGTAGGACTGATGGAGTTTGAAATTTCTTACCTGTATCGTGGTTAAATTCTTGTGGAAGAGTGAGCGAGATACATGTGTGTATAAAGAGTTGATAGTTTATGGAGAACTAGGATTATTATTTCGGTGAGAAACCAAAAGTTTGCTTCCTAGTGGGGAAATGTATAATAGCTGGGAGGGACCTTTCTCAATCTTAATACAATATATCTACATCTAATCTTCGTACCAAATAATATAATTTTTGAGCATGTGACTTGGAATGTGCTTATGACTCTAAGAAATATTTTGCTATGTGAGTTCTTTAGTATTGATATTATCAGGCTATAAATGTTGAGGTCTTTCCCTTATAAGTTTGTATGCTTAACTTCGTCGTCTATTGATGGGGGACGCGAAGTAAAGATAAAAGTTAATTGAAGCCTTAGTAATTTAGAACTACATATAAAGGTGTTAGCAGACTATTAGTATGCAACTATAATTCAGATAAATGGAAAGAATGTGTTGACAAGCATCATAGGATGTTGAAATATTCAAAAGGTATATGTACTCTTTTGAACTTCTCACTTATGAAAGGGCAATGTAGATTTTAAAATTTTAAGGTTAAGGAAAGCTTGAAAATAATTAGATACAATATCTTCCATTTCTTTATGTTATAAAAGATAAATCAGTTCATGTCCGGTGTTGACTGGAAAGAAGTTGATCGAAAGGAAGATTTATTGATCAAGGAATTAACTTAGGAAATGAGAAAATAACTCCCCTATTTATTTGACATTATAGTTAGTTGATAAACTTTAATTTCGAGGACAAGATTTTTTAAGTTGGGGAGAATATAACGATTCATATCCTCCCATTCTTCGAAATCTCATACAAAGAACCAGCCTTTCAATTGCTTACCTCACCCTGCTGAGCAGTTAGGTATAATGAATCAACTAGAAAATTTTTCCACATTCGATATACTTTCCTTACATTGCGCTTCTTAATGTACTTCGACATATTCTCAGCTCCCATTTTCCATCCTTGTTGTTCTGGGACAACTAATGCTCTTTATGGCTCTAAAATGATATAAGTTATATGGTCTCTCATATAAATCATCCGGGAAGGTCTATGGGTCTCCATTCATGCTCAAATATTATAACCATAAATGTCATTTATGTAATGCTCATTAAATGAGACAATCTCTCATCTTACCTTAACTAGATCACATTTCTTTGTAAACTTCGCATTGGCATAAAACTCGTAAACTATTTCACGTACTCCATAAACCTTGTTCTCCCTATAATTTTACATGAAATGCTTCCAATCCCATTGCCTAATGAAGTTATTGACTCTCTTATCATACTTGACCGATAGATTAATTCCTCTATCACATATGAATTCCTTATTTTGAATGGCCTCATCCCATCCTTGGCCTTTTTCCTAATGTAAGACTTCGATTTGAAAGGCCTTAGGGCATCCTCATTATGAGCTCTTAAGGACGATGCCTCATTGTCATTCACCCTAACTTCACTAACTTGACTTGTTTGCCTACTTGTTCTTGCCATTATCTCAATAAAACTCACACAACACAACAATTCAACAACAGGTTTTCAAATCACTTATAATCAAAATTTTCATTCACAAGGGTCATTCACATGCTGAACAATTCAAAAGACATATACTAATTCACTATAAGCCACATTGATGATCTAAATCTACACAACTTCAAATTCCTATCCGAAAACTTAATTTCCACAATTCATGTAATTTCATCTATAATATAAAAAAACTTAAAGCATAATCAATGAAATTGTAAATTTATCTCAATACCGGACTACTTTGCGGTGTAGATTGCTTCTCCAAGCCTCTATCAATCAAAGATGCTCACAAACTAAAACCTATTGCTCTCTTGACTAACTTCTCAAAATCAATGCCCTAGCTTTCATCCTTTGTGCGAATCCACAATGCGACTTCCCTTTTCATTCATGACCATTAAGAACACTATTTTCTCAATTAAAATTTCTCAAACTTAGATTTTAGAGGGATGTGTGCTTGGTTGGTGGTGTATGGACTAGGGCTCAAATGTGCAAACTTTAGGTTTGAATGGTTTTAAAACCCCTCATTTCCTCAACGCCGATGGCGCCACAACGTGGGCACGACATCAAGGCAGCTGAGAAAAATATTTGCTCACAGGTTCGCGCTGTTTTGGCGCCGCCTATGTTGGCTCATAGTGCCGTGTGTGTGTACATACTGCGCCAACCAGTCTGTCTCTATAATTTTCAAATTTTTATTAACTCCCTATTGGCATTCTCTCGACTTTGTATATTACTACACAAGACGTCGTGACAGTATAAAATACCTTGTATATATAAAAACTCCATAAAAAATTACCCGTGATTTGTCCCTTTACCCGACTTTTACCACTTTAACTCATTTGCTCTCGTTTACGCTATTTGCTGAGTTTGTTAAGAATCTTCCATTCCGATGAAATTTTACCCGGAAAATGGTCTTTCCTACACATTTAGCTCAAAAATTTCAAAATTAGGAAGCTATTACAATGTTTGGATCGTTCTAACTAATAAAAATAAATAAATAACTAAAATTAAAAACCCTTGGGCTACCTCCTAGTAGCGCTTCGCTAAACGTCATAAGCCCGATGCCTACACCATGGCTCTCAAATGATCACCATGATGGACCAAAGTTACTTCAATGATGTATTCTCATGAAGTTCCTCATATTCTCTAATCATTTTCTAGCATGCAACCATATCCCTCATAATCTTTATATAATTTGGCACAGCTTGCCATGTCTTTTCAAAAAGAATCGTCTTTGTAATCTTCTCATATATTTTCGCAAAGATCCCAATTTTCTCACCATTCCATTGATCTTGCAATTCTTCTTGAAATGGTTTCATTAATACAACAAAATTGATTGTCTCTTGCATAAAATTTGTATTGTGTAATCTTAAGTTTTCACTACTTTCATCTTTCATTATTATTTCAAGCTTCTCTAGACCAACACCACTATCATGTTGCATAATATCCTTGATATGAATCTCCTCTCTAACATGGTCAAATGAATCATATTGCTCAGAAGTATTAATAATGTCGCAATCATCTTGATTTGGCTTCTCTACTTTATATGCTTCATGATATGTTTCTTCGCTTAGTAATATATCATCAACTTGGTTCTCCTTAGACATAACCACAACCTCTTGTCTTGAATTTATAAATGTTACAATCTCTTCTAAATTCTATTTCAAATTTGAGAATGCTTGATCATCTTCTTCCTCATTTTTATTTAATGATTGCGCAAAAATCTCTAATCTTTCCTCATACTTCTTGAGATCAATTTCGCTTTGCTCAACCATTTTTCTTACTATTTGCTCTAAAGATGTAATAGACTATTTTTTATCCATTTCTTGATCTTGCCGTGATTACTAGTAGTCCCGAGAACTCCGTGATGATTGATAGATATTTTCAATGTGAGGGTTGTCAAAGCTTTGATAATCATGTCATGACTCATTTCCATTGGTATAGTTGCAATACTCTTGACTTCCACAAATCTTATAAATCTATACGGGTTATAATGTGGTTGTTTATATCCCGTCCATGCCAAATCACTCGTGATTGGTTGCGCTTAGTATGTGGTATTATCTCAAACATCTTCATTTTGATAAACCAACCAAAAGATTTTATCTAGGATTTCACTGTTTAGTTCCTTAACATGATAGATATACATTATTTACATCCTTGAAACAACAAAGACAAAAGAAAGTAGATCAAGTGCACTATGGTCAATCAACTTAAAACTAAAATTAAAAATTACAGTAAATTAAAAAATCTTAACAACTTAGTAAACTAAACTAATTATGGCTACATATCCTCGTTAACGATGCCAAAAACTTTGTCTCAAAATCGTAAGTATAACAGTTCAATTGTAGTAATAATGAGATCAACAAAGGTTGATTACATATATCATCCTCTAGGAAAGGTTTACCTGGACACGGTTCACTTAATTGAGTTCACTCTATTGTTAAGATTTTTTTTAACTGATTTTAACTAAACTACTCTATTCTATAAAATAATGTAAATTAACTTGTACTCTTATATTGAGAAGACTCTTAGTTCACAACTTCATCTAGGTAATGAATTGCAATGCTTTTTATATCTCACTTCCTTTATCTTCATTATGTGTTTGCAATGCTCAATTAGAATAGACATATTTCCTTCATATTCACTTCAACCTACTGTCGTGGTGGAAAAGATCCTAATGTGCAAACTAGAACTCCACCTATCAGTGTGAATAACGTAAGTCTCACATAGCATTATGTTCCAAATCTTTAGACTTATAAACACTTAAGTTTACTATCTATACCTCCCTAGTCAATAACTATATGTCGATGTTATATATCTTACGGTTGTATTGTTCATATTCGACTTAAAAGCTTCAATGGCCATGGTAACTCTTAAAACCCATAATCAACAAACATGTGATCAAGATAATCATAGCATTATGTGTAGAATCAATACAAAATCTAACCATTGCACTTTTTAACATTATAAACCATTCATACTTCCTTTAGCACAACATTCATACCATAGGATCCATTGATCCCTAAGATAAATAAACTACTCATTCATCATTGAAATCAACACACAAATCATGGTATTCATTGCAATCAAAGATTAAATCAAATAAATTCAATTAAATAAAATAAACAATACCGAATGACCACAAGTGGAGTCTTTCATGTCTTCTCCTTCAAAACTTTTCTCAATACTATAAAATAATGTAAACTATGATAATCTATGCTAATTGGTCTCATGTGGTGGCTAATCTATGGTGGTGGGTGATATTGTGTGAGTTTACCACGTTCTAATACCTATTTATACTCTTAAGACACCTAAGAATATAATTAGAAACCCTAATTAACAATTCCAAATGAATTAGAACTCTAAAACTTTCTATATTTATTTTCTGATGCTGTTTGTAAATTATCCACGTTGTCTGTGTAAAGTCATGGTCTTTGCCACGCCTTCAACCTTTTTGTGTGAATTTTCTTATCTCAGTATAATGTCCCGACGCCGTGTATGTAACCCCACTGTAGTGCCACAATTTCGAGTGTACTACACCATTTCATTGATTTCCACGCCTTACCCACGTTTGCCCACGCCTTGCACTCTGTTCCCACGACGTCATTGGTCTATGCCTAGCTTCAAGTGTACTTTTGTGTTTTTTCTCCTCATTTCATCATAAAATCACTCCTTTGTCTCTTTTATACCTTATAAACCTAAAAACACATAAATACCATCAATTAGAGCTCATTCTGGGATATTTAGCCTAATTATACATCTAAACTAGTCTTATATATTAGTCTAATTAAACACTCATCAGTAAGGCATGTGTGGAACATCAAGGAGGGCTTATGTTTGAATCCCCTAGTTCCCTTTTATTTCTCCTATACTTTCTCAACTCTTTTAGATTGAAATATATTTTAGACTTATAATCTCACTTCAATATGGACATGTCACCCAACTGCTAAGGAATGAATTAGATGATAAGGGATTGATCCTCACTACCTACAAAATCTCCTTTTATTCATGATTTCTTGCTCTTCATCAATCCGCTATGCATGTATCTCGAGGACGATCAGACTACTTTTGAACCACCATAGATTAACATAACATGTGTACACAAATATGTAACACAATAATCATGAGTCACTAGATCTTCTTCAACTATTCAGTATGTATCTCAAGAATGCTCCCAAAGGTATTTTGTACACATACTTATCCAACTCCATAGGTTTTACTATATTAGATTAATGCCTCTACCACCTTTGCATGGGCCATGCAAAGACATGTTCACATCACTTCTTCAAACCAATCACACACCGCTACGTCATCACATGTTCAACAACATTATGCCATGTCATCATCACGTCCATCACCCATGTGGGCCCAACTTCACTACCTTGGGATCCGCGCAAAAGGTTTTATATGTAAATCCAACATATGATAATAATATATGCATTTCACATCATTTTTCGCCCCGATTTTAATTATAAACTTTAAAAACCTAAAATAGAAAAATATACGCTATTAGGACCATATTTTAGAGAATTCTCTTTATAAAACATACTAAAATGTACTATAAATTATGTATAATTTATTACTTATCAGAAAGTGATGAAGTTAGGTGGCAAGCATGTGTAGGATGAGGTTGATAATGATGGAGATAGTTGTATGGTTAGTTATAAAACCATAAGATTTATCTCGAAATATGTGTTACATATCTCAAGGAGATCAATATATTTGATCATAAGTAAGTCGATCAAGAGGTGATAAGAAAAGTCTTGTTGATTTGCTAATAGCCATAAAGATCGACCTCGAGATACACGACTAATGTAGCATCCCCTTATCTTGATTAGGGCAATACCCGACTTGAAAGTCTAATTAAGCCTCAGTACACCAGTCATACTTAACTACATTTAGTAGCCTCACTTTTGAACCTAATAATAATAACATGATTATCACGAAATATCGAATAAAAAAATGAAATACGCAGCCGAATTAAAACTTTTTCGATAAATCCCAAGATATCCAGATTATATATAAACTCGGAATAAACCTCAGTTATAATACAAAATCTTCAGCCCTGATATATCATACAAAAGCAATTCAAACAGTTTGACTCTGTTTGGCATGCACAAACTAGCTTATCAGCTAGGTTATCAACTAGCTTATAATCTACTTAAATAAATAAGTTGTGTTTGGTTAGCAGCTTATTTTCAAAATAAGTTAGATGATAAGCTACAATCATAAACGCTATCCCCACTAAGCGTTTCATTTTTAAAACATCATTTTAGTTTTTTGTTCCAATTTTGCCCATTTTTTTCTGCCCATATAAATAGCCAATTCTTGACTAAAAAATAACGGATTTTCATTTATTTTCTTGGAAACAAAATAGCGAATATATATAATAAAAAAACTCGTATAATGTGCAAGTGCGACCGTGCAACGATGATAACATAATAGTGACAATACCCTATATGCAACGTAACATGATAAATACATTTATGTTAAAAAAAATATGGTAATTACATTTACACAATAACATCACTTAACATTATTATGGTTTACAATATTATTAGTATTTATTGACCAAAATAATATATAGATACCCATTCAAGTAACATCAATTAATATTACTAATTTACTACAAATGAAATTTGGAACATTATTATTCAAAAAAATGTTTAATATAAACATATGAGACATGACATGTTATGATTACTATCTAAAAACATTAATATTACGTTATTCTACATATATAATAATAAATTTATTTGTATATGTAATGTAAATAATAGTTTATATAAATATGTCTTTTTTAAGAACTAAAAAGAAAGTCCTTTTATGTCATTTTGTATTTATCAGCTACTTGATCAACTATTTCTTTTAAATAATTTTAATTGATTAGCTAGATTATCATCTATCAGTTATCAGTTACTAACTTTTTAGCTATCAGGTAGACTATCAGCTTTCAGTTAGATTATCTGCTATCAGCTAGATTATCAGCTAGTATTACCAAACAGAGCCTATATAGATACAAAAGAGTCCACTACATCAGAGGAGATATCTAAACACCTAATAATAGCTACTAAGCCGAATACCTGAAATGTTAAGAGGGGTGAGCGCTCCACCTTGCTCAGTAAGTGATACTCATTTACCTATCAACTATTTACTACTAATCAATGAATAAATGAATAACAATATGAACTAACAATAGCTACTAAGGGAACATAATTAATATAAACAATACATATCAAATGCAAGTTATTCAATGTATCGCATCTGTATTGTGATCCTTCTTTCCAATTATTATTAAAATAAAAATCTTTCTCTCCTTTAAGTGAGAACACATCCTAAAGGGTTCTACATATGCCTAATGTAAAATCCCTTAGAGTGCATTATCGCCTAACTAAGATTTTGACTCCAATTAGATAGTGAATGGACAATGTATCATAGTTAGAACTAAAATTGAATTTTAGTGATAAGTAAATAACTAGACACATTTTATTGTACATTTTAGGATGATTTTAGATGTAGAAGGCTATATTACATGGAGTTTTCTCTTGTTTTTGTTATTTTAGGCGATAATTGGAATATATAAGGAAATGGAGTAAAAAAGGAAGAATGTGAAGGATTTGATCGATTGGAAGTGGTAGGCAAAGAATCATCGACGAATCAAAGAAGAATTGGAAACTACTGCTGGCAACTCCTTAGCGATTTGGCATTTGTACTGAGAATCATTGGTGAGATTGGTATAACACTGAGGCAGAAATCGAAGGATTTTTCTAGTGATTCCACTTAAAACACGAATCGCCGAGGAATCACTAGGTTTGATTTCGAGAATTTTTAGATAACCACAAGAAATTTGAGTTAATTTGGGATGTGTACTACCTAGAATACTATATACATGACGCTAGGGCTACGAAATAAATCGTTGTTGAAATTGAGATCAATATTTCATCGCTCTAGGAGCCATTGTCTATTATTTTAGTTTATTGCTTTGTTGTTCATTGATTTTAAAGATGATTTGATGATTCATAGTATTTATTCCAGAGGTATTTATCTGTCTTTTATTTAAATTATTGTTATGTTATTTATGAATATGATTGGGTATTTTATTAATCTAAACAAAGTCTAAACATAAGCTTGATCTGTTTTGCAATGTATTCATAATGAGATGATTTTATGCCTAATTCTTTAAACCAATCGTATTCTTTGATTCACCGATTCAATAGATTATTATTTGCGGATTTTAATCTTGAACTTTGTATTGCATGCATAATGTAGAATGTGTATTGCTATATTTGGATTCATTATCTAGTTTAAAGTAATATCTAGGATTATTTGAAAGGTCTATTACTATTTAGATGTCTTAGGTGAATTTGAGATATAAGTCTAGTAATGAAGTGGCTTTCTGAATATATTATATTTAGTAGTTCGAAGTTTTCATAATGGTAATGCGGTTTTATTGCCTAAAGTTATTTTCTTTGTGTATTCAAAGGGTTAGCTTGATAAAATTAGAACGTGACTTTTCCACCAATATAAGGAGAATTAATGACTTGATAAGGGTGGTTTACTTACTTATGATTAGTATTTAATGATCTAGAATACCTTATAAAGTATGCATATGACTATATGATTTGGGTAACATGTTTGGATGCAAAACAGATTGATATTTCATTGTTCTGGATGTTTATTTATATATTTATTATTGAATTGAATTTATTTGAATATTATTGAATTTAAATAGTGTTATTTGAGTTAATTATTTAAGAAAGTTAGCTAAGTTAGTTTAATTAGTTTAGTTAATTATTATAGTTTTATAGATTGAATTAATGGTTTTTAATTCTCGTTTTAATTAAAATAATTAAATTAAATTTTAAAAATAATAAAAACCATTGAAAGACTTTTTCCTAAAGAAGTTTTATAAATTCCTATGAAGACGATCCCACTTATCACTACTATAAATAATAAAGATGTACGGAAAACTTATTGTACACGCTTAACAAGTGTCATCCAATTACCATTTTATTAGAGATAGGTACTTATCCACCTTCCTCTGAGATTGGTACTAATACACCACTATCGAGATTAGTACTTATCCACCACTCTCGCTTTAGTCATTGAAGTTTCGTACTTATACAACAACTTCAATATATTCAAGTTATAGACCCCCTTTCCATTACACTTTCGAAGTTTGAATTATAAAACATTTAATAATATAAGTCACAGTACAGTGCCCCAAACTCTGTCCATAAACTACGTGAGCTAATATACTAATTACATAGCATAATGGATAAATGACTCAGTCTCACTTACCTGTGCCGAGCTTGCCTAACTTTATATTGACTAACTCTACTCCCAAATCCATAAACCCTTTTCTCTCGATCAAGAAACTAAAATAGATTGATCATCATCAATTTGAGTTAGTATTAATTAAAACCCCTAAATTGATCCCAATTAAATCTGGAACCAATTTGCCAATTTTAGTTCAATATTACTATTTCATGTTTTTCGAGGTGAAAAACCTGGTATAAAGTCTTAAAAATTTCAAATTCTCTATTTTTCATTGAGATACACAAATTTTATTTATTTGGCCGACAATTCTTTTTTTTTTTAATTTTTTTCCATTTTCAGAAATTATTTCCAAATTTTTGGCCTTTAATTTTTTGTGAAGGGTTTGACCCCTGAACCGGACTGGTCAGGCTCAAATGACCCGGACCCGATTTGGTCTGGTTTGTCTTCCTTAAGCTAAATAGAGCAAACATTCTGTTCTTCTAATCATATTTTTTTTTTCATTTTCTATTGGGGTTCGGTTTGCCCCAACATCAAGACAAGTTTGGGTAGGGGAGACGACTCCCTTGCCGTCTCCTTCCTCGGACGAACTCCACAGCAGTTCGTTGGAGCCTCCAATCCGAACTCTCTTTCTAACAATAGCAATGTCAACAAACAAGAACATAACACCTCACCTCACCTTCACCATCAATTTCTCCTTTGTCTCTTGGTTTCGATCCTTCTCACTTTCCCACAGTTTCAATCTCCTATCTTTCGTTCAATCTTGATTTCTCTTTGTCCTCTCCCCTGGTTTCGAACTTTTTGTCGAAACAAAACAAATGAGGCGGTGTTGTCTCCTTTGGGATAAATATAAGATTTTGACACGTATCAAGTATACAAAATAAATTTCCCAACTTATTATACTTTTAAATTTACAGAAGTGGCAAGTGGGATTGTCTCCATAGAGATAGTGTAACTTTCTTTAGCCAAAAAGTTTTATTATCTTTATTTTTGTCACTAATTAATTATTAATAATTAAATTAATTAAAACAAATCAAAGTCACTAACATTCAAATAAATTCAATTCAAGAATAAATATATATCTAAACAAATATCCGAATAATGAAACATCAATCCATTTTACTTCCAAACATGTTACTTCAATCATATAGTCATGAACATACTTTATAAAGCATGATAGATCATTAAACTCTTATCATAAGTAGGTAAAAAACCTTTAGCCAACCATTTGTTCTCCTTATACAGGTGGAAAAACCAAGTTCTAATTTTATTGAGCTAACCCCTTTGAATATAGAAAGACATTAACTTCACGCAATAAATCGCATTACACTTGATAAAACTTCAAACTATTAAATCTAATACCTTTGGAAAGCTACTTCAACATTAGATTTAGATCTTAAGTTTACCTAGGACATCTAAATAGTAACACCTTTCAAACAATCTTAGTTACTACTTTAAACTAGACATATAATCAAAATATCACAATACACATTTGCAACTATGCATGCAATACCAAGTTCATGATCAAAATACGCAAATAATAATCTATTAAATAAGTGAATTAAATGATATGATGAATTTAAAAAATTAAGCACACAATCGTCTCATCATGATTACATTGCAAAACGGGTCTAGTTCATGTTTGGACTTTGTTTAGATTAATAAACTACTCATTCATAATCATAAATAACATTGCAATAAAGTAAAGACAAGACATTAAATAAAAATACCACTTAATTGAATACTAGAATCTTCAAAAACAATGAACAATGCATATAAACTAAAACTAAATTAGACAAGTAAATATGGCTCTAAGAGCAATCAAGGGAAATTGATTTCGTAGCCTAGAGTTCATATATATAGTATTCCAAGTAGTAAATATCCCAAACTAACTCAAACTATTTGATGTTATCTAAGATCCTCAAAATTTGTCCAACGATTCTTAAGCGATTCGAGTTTAAGTGGAATCGCTGGGAGAATCCTTGAAAAATTAGTCTTAGTGATCCACTGATTCGTGTAGCGATTCCTAGTGCTATCAGGAATCTCTGAGGAATCACTGGTAGTAATTTCCAATTCTTCCTTGATTGGTTGATGACTCTTTACGTAGCACTTCCACTCGATCAAATCCTACATTTTCTTCCATTTTCTCATTCATTTCATCAAATACTCAAATTATTACATGAGATAACAAAAAACAAGAGAAAACCCTATGTAATATAGTCTTTTACATCTAAAATCCTCTTTGAATGTACTATAGAATATATCTAATTATTGACTTATCAAATACCTCCAAACTCAGCACTTTGTTATTCTGACCAATGAAATACTCTCAATCATATTCTCTTTTCCTCTCTCGTTCTGATTTCATAATTATATACTCTTATACTTAAGTAGAGATAATATCTAAATAGAAACATATTACCCTAAAAATAAGAATTATGATAGAATTGAAACAATTAAAGAACAAACTTTTTATTTGACAATTCAACCTCTAATTGTCCAATACACCTCATAATTCAAAGTTAAACTAAATCATCAAGGTCAAGGAAATACATAGGTTTTCTCAATATCCATTGACAAGCATCAAGCTTATGATAACTAATATAGAATTTCAAGATACAAAAATCATTAAGTCAATCTCATTTTCAATCAATACTTAAAATATCACCACAATCAAAGTCGATAGAAATTTTTATTCACCAGTAATCATCATTTCATATTCATTTGTTAGAATAAAAAGATATACTTCACTTAACTTAGCTATAAGAACTTGAGCTGAATCTTTTATTTGAAGAGTTTTTCTTAAACCTCATTCGATACTTTTTTTTCATATATCTCTCTATTTCTTTCTTTTCTTCTTCAATTATATATTCTTTTTCTTATTTATTTTGTATTCCTACGGTTCTCTGCTCCTTTTCCTTTAGATACCGTTACTTTTTATTTAGAAATTCTTCCTCACCTTTTTCCCACCTCTAGATTCCCTCTCACTTTCTTTTGTAATTTGTGGGTCTTTCTATTTTTTCTTTTAAAAACTCTTGTTAGCTCTTCTCACTTTCACTGTAGTTAAAGAAGTATTTTTTCCAACTAAGTAAAACTTATTGGTTAATTTCCTATTTTTCCCTTCAATTGTGGCATAAGTTCTTTTCATTATATAAATAAATAGAAAATACTTGATTAATAATCTTTGTATAACAAGATTCTTAGAAATATGTCTTGTTATCTTACACTTTTATTTCGATCTTTCACCCATTATAATGTTTAACACAAAACAATCAATCCCCTCTAAACTCCTCTATTGTACGCACAATCTAGGTTAGGTCAAATAGTGTATAACAATTCATTTCTATCATAAACTTTTCATTTTTATGGGCAATAAAAATATTACTTCTATTTAAATCCTAATTATATTTAATTTCATATTCCTAACTAAATATAATGACATGAAATGGAAAAATATTACCTATATCGTGGAAAAATTCAGTCAACTTTGAATAAATAGATAGATTCTACTTATCGAGTGTTCCGTACTTTGCTTCTTTATACTCCACTTCACCTAAATACCCCCAAACTCATTCCAAACCTTGTCCTCAAGGTTTAAAAACTAAGTTAGGTTTCCTACAAAACAAATATACCTCGTGAAGTATAAAAAAACTATATGAAATAATAATTAATGAACACATTATTATATGAATAAAATTTCCATAAATCATAACAAAAATAAATTAATAAGCATTATAGTCTCATAATTGGAAACAAATTTTTCCTAGTTTAATTCAAGTCTTTTTAAAACAAAACACATACCCCAAAACTTATTTTTTTAACATTACTAATTAAAAAACACAACCTTCATTATCTAAATTTGGTTTAAAATCACACTTCGGGTAGAAATTCAAGTATTTTGCCAAATTATCCAAAAATCAAGTGATTAAATTTAATCACCATCCATTAAATTTTAAAATCATATAAGCCATATACTAATCATTCATAAACCATAAAAATTTAAAAACCATGAATAATTTAGAATTCATTCAACAAAAATTAGAAATTTATTAAAAATAAAACCATATAAACCATATAATAATCCTAATCGAGGTGGGAATTACATAAATAAGCTATAATAAGGATTTAAAGAGTTGAATTAGACACTAATTTGATTTCCTAGTCAAAGGGGTGCAAGTGTTTGTAGTGTAATTGGAAATGTGCACATTGATTTGGGGTTTATATTTTAAAAACTCTAATTCGTGCCCATTCACGTAATGCTCTTCCACAAGTATTTCACAACCCTTCTCTATCGAAGACTCCGCGTCATTATCGGTGTAATAGTCCGTAGTTAACAATCCCTAGTTCCTCTACCATATAATGTTCAAAATCCTAGGCCCAAACTTAACTTCGTTTTTAATATTGGAACCCCTCCCTGGTATGATTTTTCTATGCTTACTAATACCGCTCAATATTCTCTCAAGAGCTTTGGCATATCTAAGGTGTTGGGGTGAGAATTGGATTCTAGGTGTCTCCTCAATCTCTTCCTCTCCTTTCGACTTATTATTAAAACTTAAAGGTGGAGAAGGTTCTCTTGGTACTCTAGTTTGGAGGTTATTTATAAATATCCCCATAGGCATAATTGGTGTGGTTGGAACTTTAGATATTTGCTCAGGTTTTTTAACTAATGGTATCTTTCCTTTCACTTCTCGTGAGCTTCTACCTTTACTTCCTTCGACCAATATCTTAATTTCAAAAATTAAAAAGTCCAAAAATTAAATAAACCTGTAGATCATAAAATAACGTTTGCCGAAAATAATTTGGTAAAACTCTAGACTTTATTTTAAAAGGGAGAAATCCATTTTGAAATCTAGCTTGAAATTCATCGTAAACTTTAAATAAAATTGGCATCAAAGTGTTAACTTTAATATAAACTTTAAAATCAGTTTTCTAAATATTGCAAAGCAATTATGTAATAAGTCTTAAGTCTTTCAAAAACAAAGGAAATTAAATTGAAATAAAACCATAACCAAACCTCCAAACTCATTTTAAACTCGATTTAAAAAAAATTGCAAATACGTGTAAATATACCTAAGTTTCACGATTGTTGAATTTGTAAACCAATGATCAATGTAATAACAGCTCTTGAACTTCTTTAGACCGTTCTTCCAAGCTCTAGGTCAAATTCTCTAAAACCCTCGTTTAGCTCAATACTTCCAAAATTTAAAATTTTATTTTGAATGAGACTTGGTTGAAGTGATAATCACTTAAATACTATGAGATTGAGATTAGGTTGATTGAATCTAGGCAAGGAATTGAGATTCTGGTGAAGGGTTGCAACGGTTTGGTGTGTAAATGAGTTGGTGTTGTATGGCGATTTGGAATTTTTTTAAAAACCAAAAATTGTATCCATCGATTTCTGTGTAAGTTGAATCACTGAGAAATCGTTAGGTGAATCGGTGGTCATTGAGGTTCAGTGGCCCATCGATCTGAGCAGCGCTTTGTAAAGTGAATCGATGGGGATTCGCCAGATTCCAAATTTTCACTAAATTTGTTGTATATTGGTACCGATTTCGCCAATGATTCTAAGAGTTATTACAATTTTTTAGGGAATCACCAGGTCTAATTCACTGTTTTTTTGCAATTTATCCCATAAATAACTTATATATCATTCATTAAAACTCATGTTAAGGTAGAATTAACTAGAAATCCGAAAGTTTGAGTGGGACATGTAACTAACTAAATAATTTTATTAAATAAATAAATAAATAAATAAAAATATAAATAAACAAGCAAGTAAATAATGCAACTTGCATAAAGGCCATATAAGCAAAAACAACTCGATCAATCACTCTTAATTGAAATTACCTTGATGTTTAAATTTTGAAAATATTTCCAATACAAGAGTCAAAAAGTGAGAGAATAAAAACACACTATACTAATATTAAACTCCTATTAAAGTCAAAAAGTGAGAGAATAAAATATTTTTTGAATGTTTGCTTTAAAAACTTTGAAACCATAATACAATAAGAGTATTAAGTGATAAATCAAGGAATTGACTTAAACTTTCAACCAAATTTTGTGAGCCCAAAATTCTTCAACTAAGGGTAAAATCAACAAAATGGTAAAAATATAATATAGTCTTTCGGGTTCTACTTAAAGACCTAGCACTAAAGCGTGATTTAAGTTAGATTCTTGATTTCCAACCAATTCTAAAAATATATAAATCCTAGCAAGTAATCAACTTCCTAAAAAATAATAACTCAAATAATTCTAATTAAAATCTAATTAAAAGTCAAACCTAACACTAAACACAAGGTGTTCTCTTATACCTTCATCTTAAGAATTTATTAACATATAAAAATTAATAAATAGAGTTTGAGATTAGCTAAAATGGTTGCATAACTGAAATAAAGTAAGCTAAATTAAACTAGAAATAAATAAAATAAAGCTGGGTTGCCTCCCAATAAGTGCCTTTATTTTAAGTCATCGACTAGACTTAGTCTGAAAGATCACGTAATGCCCACTACTTTGGAGTAGTCACGAATAAATGGGTTCACCATAGCCTTAGGCAATGAAATAGGCATGCCCTCCTTCAGAGTTTTGAGTTCATCTTGAAATTCTAAGACATAAGTATCTATATAGTCTTGTCTGTCTAACACAGAGTTGTCAACATCACATAAAATTTTCAAGTGTCCATTTTTTTCCATACCCATTTCAAATTTCATAACTATGCATGAAACATGAGGTTGATTCATCATCACCAGAGGTTTATCTTTCTTGCTCTCTTCATATGGTTCATTTGACCTTTCTTCAATTGGTTCTACTTCAACTTCCTTTTCGGCTTCTTCTTCATTAGTTATGTAATCATGGAGATCTAACATGTAATTTGGTTCAAGTTCCTCATCCAGTTCCTTTTTTCTACGCTTATATCATCATCTACTAGTGGTGGTCGAATCATCGCTTCACATGAAGCTTCACTCGAGGTCTCATCATCGAGCAATTCATCAATCTCAATTCATCAATCTCTCCTTCTATTTATATTTCTAATATTCGAGAATCAAGTCGTTCTTTTCGAGTCTCACACTGCTCTGAAGTCTCCTTAAGAAATTTCAACTCATTTCGTTGTGAAAGTAAACATTCTTGATGTAGAGGAGCTGGTGGACTTGGCTCATAACTCCAAAACTCATCATCATCGGGTAGTTAAGACAAACATCAATAAGATGAGCATATTCTCCACAAAAACTTCAAGGTCTAACCTGTTGCACATTAAAACACTAATTAGAAAAATTTTGTTCATCATTAGATTTGCCTACCTCTTTTACACTTTTATAGTGTGAGTCTTCATGTTGATCATGATAGTTAGAGTAGGAGGTAATGAAGTAATCCTATAAAGAGTTTGAGACAAGGATCTAGATAAAAGAAAAATAAAACTAAAAGTAAAGAAAAACCAAAGAAAATTAAACTTAATTCCTGGCAAACGTGCCAAAAATTGGCACGTGTAGAGCATGTACAATAAATTTTCACTTTTGTTATACTTTTAAATTTCTAGTACTGGTAAGTGGGATCGTCTCCATAGGGATTGTGTAACTTTCTTCAGTCAAAAGGTTTTTATTTTTCTTGTTTTTGTCACTAATCACTAATCACTAATTAACTTAATTAACACAAATCAAAGTCACTAACATTCAACTAAATTCAATTCAATAATAAATAAATATCTAAGCAAAGATCCAAAACAATGAAACATCAATTCGTTTTGGATCTTAATATGTTACTTCAATCATATAGTCATGAACATACTTTATAAAACATGATATATCATTGAACTCTAATAATAAGTAAGGAAACAGCCTTAAGCCATCCATTTATTCTCCTTATACCGGTGGAAAAGTCACGTTCTAATTTTATTGAGCTAACTTTAAAGACCCAAAGACATTAACTTCACGTAATAAAACAACATTAGACTTTATAATAACTTTGAACTACTAAATCTAATACCTTCAGAAAGCCACTTCAACATTAGATTTAGATTTTAAATTCACCTAGGACATCTAAATGATAACACCTTTCAAACAATCTTAGTTACTACTTTAAACTAGATATAGAATCAAAATATCACAATACACATTTGCAACTATGCATGCGATACCAAGTTCATGATTAAAATTCGTAAATAATAATATATTAAATCAGTGAATTAAAGAATTCGATCGGTTTAAACATTAAGCACAAAATTATCTCATCATGAGTACATTGAAAAACGGATCTAGTTCATGTTCAGACTTTGTTTATATTAATAAACTACTCATTCATAATCATAATAACATTGCAATAAATTAAATACAAGACATTAAATAAAAATACCTCTTAATCGAATTCTTGAATCTTCAAATGCAATGAATAATGAATATAAACTAAAACTACATAAAATAAGTAAATATGGCTCCAAGAGAAATCAAGGGCAATTGATTTCATAGCCTATGGTTCATATATATAGTATTCTAGGTAGTAATATCCCAAACTAACTTAAACTACTCATTGTTATCCAAAACCTCGAAATTTGGTCCAGCGATTCGGGTTTAAGTGGAATCGCTGGGATACTCCTTGAAAAATTAGTCTCAGTGCTCCACCGATTCATGTAGCGATTCCTAGTGTTATCAGGAATATTTGAGGAATTGATGGCAATAATTCCCAGTTCTTCCTTAATTCATTGATAATTCTTTGCGTACCACTTCCACTCGATCAAAACCTTCATTTTTTTCCCTTTTTGCTCATTTCTTCAAATACTCCAATTATTACCTTAAATAACAAAATAAGCGAAAATACTGTGTAATATAGTCTTTTATATTTAAAATCACATTAAAATGTACTATAAAACAAGACTAATTATTAACTTTTCAAGTTTCCTCGAGATTCACATGTACAAATCTCTAGGCCGACACAAAGGATATGAGATAAAGTGAATTCCTTAAAGTGACACTTACTTTAACACATGCATAGCACATGCAACCTTGATTCTTATTAAGATATGGTTTCACGCATCTCGAGACGTAGATAATCTATCCAATATCACCAAGTCCACTATTCACCTCATCGAGATCCATGCTACATATATCTCGAGACAAATCCAAGATTTAAAATTTAATTTGATTTGAAATATAAAGGGAGTTCTACCATGGTGACTTTTTTGAATCACCATGGATGGTTATTTAAAATTTTCACTATATGATTTAGATCTAATGGTGAATATGAAAGCTACATTTATGACTTTTAAATGTGTGCACAAGTTCCATGAAGGTATATTTACCATTGGATCTAAATTCAATAGTCAAAATCTAAAATCACCATGAATGGTGATTTTTCCCAATCACCATCGTACAACTACCTTATATATAACTATGTATTTCTGCACCTATGAATTCACCGCATGCGCCAACTAGCACATTTGGGCATGCACACTATTATATATCCCAAACTTGTCACCCTTGACCTCGCATGTCACTAGGCACCTACACATTTATTAATTATTTCCAAAACATACTTATACATACAATATATAAAATATATATATATATATATACACCTATATTCATGCATTTATAATCTCGTCATGCGTGCCATTGAATACACTCGGGTATGCAAATCACTCCACGATCCATATGCATCGCCCTTGACCCATACATGGTATTAGGCATCCCATAATTTCTTAATTATTCAATTACATGATAATTAATACAATTATTTTTCATAATTAATATTACATTCCATACAAGCACCAAACACCATGCAAATCCACACACACACACACCACTAATCAATATAAGCCAGCTTAACCACGAGCCTAACTCGGGTAATTAGCATTCTAATTACAGTTATTCACCTACTTAGGGACCCATGTCGTTACATTCTCCCCAATTTAAGACAATTTTGACCCCTATATAATCCAAACCATAATGCTTACTTGATTACTATTTTTATTTATCATAAGTTGTTGTAGTATACCCTCAAGTCTGTGATACCCTATCTGTATGACTCTAAACCATCATAGTAAGAAACACCTCTTCTTTCAACCACTTTCCCAAATTTTCCTTCCTCACTCAACTACTTATTCGACCGAGTGAGCTATTCTCAACTACTTATCCAATTGAGAATAATATTTTAACTATGATTTTATTTCACTTTCCGTATTCAATTATTTATCTAGTCAAGTGAGGTATTCCCAACAACTTATCCAGTTTAGAATAACATTTCATTTGATCTATTTAGAGAATCATAATTAATACAAAACTACAGACTTGATTCATTTACCTTTCACAATTCTTATCGTATTTCCTCTTATTAACACACTTAATTCATTTATCTTCCAATTGAGAAATTAAGACTCTATCAAGTAATGGATGACAAATATAATTTCAGACCACTAAGGCTTACTCGACCTCAATTCTCAATTTAATCCTTAATTAATTCATTAGTACCCTTAATTTAAGAATGACTAACAATCTTAATTCGCATAATCATAAATTCATGTTATGCATGTTTGACGGTCGTTTCCTTAATCTATGATATCACCGACCTAATCCTGTCATTAAGTCTTGAACTCAGCCACGTAGGATTTAACAACGTATTAGTCAACATTTTTGTCCTATTCTCCCCATTATTCGTGGTCAATTTAAGCATTACAAAATTCTCATTATTGTTGAATTCATGGTTAATTTAAAGCATTTTACCATTTAAATTTTTTAGCGGAAGACTTAACAAAATCTACAGAAGCATTATAAAACACGTACTGTAGAAACCAGGTAACAACGATCACATGTATAAAGATAACTGAACAACGATAGCAGTGTAACAAACATGTGTCTGGTCAGGAAACTATCACTCAACTGAAATATATTTAACCCAAAAGTATGTAAACGACATAAAGTAAGTCATACAATATCTCAAAAACCTACACGATCTAAAGTAGCAACGCTCAAATGGCTCATAGGTAGTCGCCGATTTTCTCTTTGCTTGCGGTCTGCTACTTGATGAATCTGAATTTTTTGGGTTCACAGTTTTGCTAATGTCCTGCGATTTTAAGCATAACTCCCTCATTTCGTATTGGATTCATTTCATATTTTAGTATGATGTTCTAGGATATGTTTGTAGGCTTCAATAAGAAAATCATGAGTTTTGAAGCTATGCTTTAGGAGAAATGAATTTTACAAAGTTGTTGGTCGAAATATAAAACTATTTTGAGTCATTGTGGTAAAATCTCCATACCAACCATGCTTCTTGTCGAAATTGTGCAAACCTTATAGTTCTGGAAAGCTAAGACACATCTCTAAAAACTTCTATTTATACTACAATATATCACAAGTTGTTGCACCAAAACTTTCTCTATTTTAATAAAGTAAATTTGGACATAAGCAAATTATTAATGGGGTTGATTTTAAAAATTGGAATTTATAACCCCTTAAACCAACTCTAATAGCTTGTATACATCCTAAAGCACCTTAATAAACCTTAGGAACTTAGAGGAGAGTTTCATGAGTTCGGGTACATATTTTGAGGTGTCGAGAGGGCGCTTAAGCTTGGATATTTGCTTGACTTATAAGTAAACTGATTGAGATATTTGTCTCCATTTCATTCCAAATTGTCTTATATTTTACAATTATTTGGATTAATTGTCCGTTTGTATTCAATATGCCATGCCTTGAATTCCATGTTAATGTTAAACTTTAATTGTTGTCAAATTAGAACATGTGTTTAGGTTTCTTGATTAAACTTGAGGTGTATGCGGCATACATGAAATGGGACCCGAGGATCTCGGTATTCCAACAAGTTAGTGACACGGACTGACGTGTGTCGAATGCATCAAAATATATAATCCCGATGAGATTACCAATGCCTACAAGAACTGCAGTAGTTGCAATCACGGAGTCGATCCACAAAGACCAAGTTTCCAACCTAGGCTAAGGAACTAAAAAAGTAAATCGGGGGATTTCACAAGAATGTTCTCAAGAATTAACTAAAAAAAAGGAATAAAAATGCTGAGCGAAGAAATCAATGAGGGAAAATAACCTAAACCATCAGTATCACAAACTTCTACATTTTGGCATAGTTATACATATGGTCATCAATCTAATCAAAGCATGCAATTCACAATAATTTAGAGTAGCTATAGACCTGGTAACGTAAGCGAGTCCTTGCACTTGCCTATCTCGATGGTCAAGGTACGAGAATGACCACTTCCCTAGTCAAACACATAAGCCATATACTCAAGTGAATTTGGGTTTAATGCGTTTACCGCAATGGGCTTTGAGAAGGCACTACACCTAGACAACTGGTGTGTCCAATTTAGCTTAGATCCCTACGATATTCAACCGGTCCCAAAAGAGGCCAATCAATTGGTAAGGTCAATTGCCACTAATGTGGTCTTATTGCATAAGTACGGGTGCTTACAACTCATTGGCAAGTAAATCGATGTTTAAGCATGAATTTAACCTCGATTATTCAAACTATAGCAAATGGAATAAAATACTATGAAAAGCACTTTTAAATAAATAAATAGATCTCACATATGTTTTTATGCCAAAATGGTAGTTTGCTCTACCTCCAGTCTAGATCGATGAACTTAGCTGGACATAATGCTTGAAATCTCCGAAAAAATCATAAAAGTACAAATGTTTTTAGTTTAAATGAGGAAAATAAGGTTGTGTTTTTTTTCCAAGAATAGGCAATATCGCCTATCCAAAAGGCGTTATTACGGTGGGTGTATTTTTTTGTTGACGTGGACACATGGATAACACCTTTTCAAAAGGCGCTATCCATGTGTCCGGGCTACGTTGGACGGCATACACTGAAAGCACCTTTTCAAAAGGCGCTATCAGTGTATGTCGTCCCACGTGGACAGTGTGTACACCAATAGCACCTTTACAAAAGGCGCTATTGGTGTAAATGTCCACGTGGGATGACCACGTGGACATGGCCGAACCCCTGGGCCGAGGGGTACACAGATAGCCCCTTCTGAGAAGGTGCTATCTGTGTACCCTCTTTTCTCCTTCCCGAAATTGACGCAGAGAAAAAGGAAAAAGGAGGTACGGGGTAGGGTGGTAGGGGCCACGGGAGTGCTTTAGAGGAGGGGGGCGTCGGGTATTTAAGGAGGGGAGGGGGAAGAGGGCGAGTGGAAGGAGACACCGCGGAGGGAGTTGGCCAGGAAGGGACGAGTTGGGTTTGAAGGAGACGCGGCGGTGCACACGCGCGGCCTAGAAGGAGGAGAGGGAGTTGACGGGGCACCGGAGCAAGGAGTTGTGGGGGCTGAGGAAGGAGCAATGTAGCGGTAGCGGTAGCGGTAGCGGTAGCGGAGGCTCGCATCAGCGAGCAATGGAGGAAATAGCAGCGCGACGGCAATGCAGGAAGGAAGAGCAGCATGGCGGCTATGAGAACTGAAGCAGACGACATAGCTGCGGAGGAGAAGGAGGAGGTTAGTTTAGTTTCATTTAGTTTAGTTTAGTAGTTTAGTTAATCGGCTTTAGGTAGTTAGTTTAGTTAATTAAGTTAGTTTAGTTAAGTTAGTTAGTTTAGTTTAGGTGGTTAGTTTAGTTAGTTTAGGTAGTTAGTTTAGTTTAAGTTAGTTTAGTTTATATGTTTAGTTTAGCTTAGGTGGTTAGTTTAGTTAGTTAAATGTAGGTAGTTAGGTTATGTTAGTTTAGTTTAGTTTAGTTAATCGACTTTAGGTAGTTATGTTAGTTAGCTTAGTTAGTTAAGTTAGTTTAGTTTAGGTGTTTAGGTTAGTTTAGGTTAGTTAGTTTAGTTTAGGTAGTTTGGTTAGGTTAGGTTAGTTTACGTTAGTTAGTTTAGTTTAGATAGTTTGTTTAGGTTAGGTTAGTTTAGTTTAGTTTAGTTAATCGACTTTAGGTAGTTAGTTTAGTTAGTTTAGTTAGTTAAGTTAGTTTAGTTTAGTTAATCGACTTTAGGTAGTTAGTTTAGTTAGTTAAGTTAGTTTAGTTTATGGAGTTTGGTTAGTTTAGTTTAGGTAGTTTGTTTAGTTAGTTAAGTTTAGGTAGTTAGGTCAGGTTAGGTTAATTGCAAGAGATGTTTGTAAAACTCGTTAGTTGGTAGTCAACTTTGTTGAATCAAAGAATTCCACGATCCTTTTACGAAGCGATGTTTTCACGTACGCTATGTGCTTGGGGTGGATTTAAGGTGTAGGAGTGCAAGGATTTTGAAAACTTGTTTGTGCGTTTCAAGTCATTATGTGCGCTACATTTGAGGTATTTAGGTTAGGTTAGGTTGGTTAGTTTAGTTTAGTAGAGTTTATTTTATTTAATTTAGTTTAGATAGTTAGGTTAGGTTAGGTTAGGTTAGGTTAGGTTAGGTTAGGTTAGGTTAGTTGAGTTTAGTTTAAGACTCTTTATTTGTTTAAATGTTTACTTTGGTTTTTGCTTAGTTATGTTTGATTAGCTTACTTTAGTTTTGTTGTTCGGTTATTTTAGGTTAGTATAGTTTAGGTTGTTACTTTAGTTAGTTTATTTTAGTTGACCCGTATGATTTTGGTAAACTATCATGTTAAACCGTGTTATTGTTCTCATGTGTCCTTCAATATACACACAAGTGGAACAAATTTTACTGATGTTGATATATTTTACTCCCTGTGTTATAAACTAACGAAAATAAAATTTTCTTGCAGGATTATTAAGTTGAAGACAAAAAGAGGAGGAAAATAGTAAGTTTACAAATTTAGTATTTTCATAATTATTTATTTAGTTTTGTTATGATTTACATGATATGTAGTGACATAGGTATTGTGTTTTAGAAAAATGGTTGATATGTTTATTTAATGGAATGTGTGTTTAAAACATTAAGAAACTCAAACACAGAGGAATGAGTAGGCTCTGTAGTTGCGCCATTAAGGCGATCCTCTACATCAGAAAGTTCCATTGGTATTTAAATCCCCCCATTTTAATAAAATTCTTGACTTAAATCTTTAAATGAAAATCGCGCTCCTTGTGAACCAGTTCTTTAGGTTTGATCGTGGCCGTCAATTGATGGATGACGTGTGTAACGCGTTCAATATCTCATCTACGGAGACTCTAGTTCAGATGACTTATCGCCACATGATAATCCTCCCCGGAGGATCGCATTATTTCGTCCCTATGTTGCTGCATGATATGACACACTTCAACTTGATGTGGGAGACGGTGGCCAATTTACCAATAACTGCAACGGTAGATATCTATTTGACATTTGAGTCAATCGACTCAGTTCAAAATCGTATGGTTCATTCGCAAGTTCGTGATGAACGTGACGACACGCCAAACACAACATTAATGATGTAAAGGCTGCATATGCAATCCCCACAAGGTGAGGTCGTGGAAGAGGGATTTGTTAGTCCATTACATGAAAATATTAATACCTCTAATGACGATGAAGTTAACGAGGACGCCAATAATGAAACAGATGAGGACATACGTCCCAACGAGGATGCTGCAGCAGCTGTCGATTGGGATAACGTCAATGTTTTCATGGATGATCCAAGATAGGAACCTCCGGGTGCGAAAAATATGGAAGATGATGAGCAATTTGCTATCGATGAAGAGATTTTGTTGGAGGAAGCAAGTGATGATGAAGTTCACCAACCAATACCAGTATATAACGAAATCGATTGGGAGGTGGCTAATTCCACTGCGACCCAACATTCGCATCAACAAACTGGGGGGGGACATGTCTAATTTCGATTTGGAGATAGGGATGTACTTTGACAATAAAAAAAACTTACATCATGCTGTCAAAGTGTGGCATGTTAATAGACATTGTCAATACCATGTGATGGAATCGACTACAACTACGTGGGCGATTAAGTGCAGAAGTGCGCAAGATGGGTGTATGTGGCGTCTTCGTGCTTGTTTGAGAAAGAAAACACAATTATGGGAGATAACACAATTAGACGTACCGCACACGTGTATTAGTCTCGACGTAGAACGCGGTCATGCCCAACTTGACGCTAACATGCTTGCGCGAGAGATCCAAAGCGTCGTCCAGAGCGATCAATCAATCACTATCAAAGCATTAGTACAAATAATTAAGGGAAAATACAGACACGAAGTCAGCTACAAGTGAATGTTGGATGCCAAAAGGAAGGCAATTGCATGTGCATTTGGAGATTTGGATGAGTCATACGCTTTATTACCAAGATGGTTGGCGGCTGTGAGGAATAAGAGTCCGGGGACAAGAATCGAGTGGTCACATAGATAATGGGCTGCTGATGAGATAAGAACTGCGTCTCCTCAATTTCGTCGTGTGTTTTTTGCATTTGAAGCATCGATACATGCTTTTAAGTTTTGCAGGCCTCTGCTTTAGATTGACGCGACATTCTTATATGGCAAATACAGTGGGAAACTAATGATTGCGATCTCTGTTGATGGTAATGGACACATACTACCGGTTGCATTTGCCGTTGCGGAAACCGAATCAACTGATTCGTGGGGCTGGTTTTTGAGGATGTTGCGCAAACACGTGACAGATAGAGAAGGAGTTTGCATTATTTTTGATCGTCACCTTGACATTTTGGAGGTGGTCAACACCCCGAGCAATGGTTTTTGTCCCCCAAAAGGGTACCACCATTATTGCTTGCGACACTTGCTTAGTAATTTTAGCACCCAGTTCAAAAATGACCCCTTGAAAAAACTCCTTGCTCGAGCAGCTGCTCAACATCAAGAACGAAGATTTAATGCGTGAATGGATTGTTTTGGATACTTATCATCACGAACGCCTCAATATCTGCAATATGTCAATGCTATCCCCAAAGAACTATGGACTCAATCGCACGACGGAGGCATGCGGTACGGATGGATGAATTCTAATGGTGTTGGTATGTATGAAATGCAGGTTATGTTTTGCACTCAAATACACACAATTATCGCTGAGGTAATATTACTTACACGAATGTTATCGTCAATTGCAGAGTGTTTTAACGGTGTATTGAAGGGGGCTCGATTCTTGCCAATAACAGCGATGACTCAGATGATTTACTACAGATTGGTGACATACCACAATCGGCGTAAACAGGAAATCGACGAAGCAATCTCTAACGGCCTATCCTACACAAAATATGTCATGGATAAACTTGCATATTATGAACAATCTGCAAGGAGACATCAAGTCACTTTGATCAATCGCGACATTGGTGAGTTCGAAGTGCAGACTGGTAGACATGGAGATCGCATGCATAAAGGAAATAACACCCAAGTCGTCATACTAAAGGACCGTGTGTGCAGTTGCAATAAATGGCAACCATTTGGTTTCCCTTGCTCACACGTGTTAACTGCATGTGCATTTATTTGAGTGAGCTACGTGCAATTCATTGAGCCATACTATAGGGTAGATGTGTACGCACAATGTTACTCCTACGATTTCAAGGCCATCCCAGATGAGAAATATTGGTCGACTTTTGGGACGAAGATCATACCCGACCCAAGGTGCAGACGTGGCCGAGGGAGACCAAGGAACGCGAAAATAGAATGAGATGGATCTTCCTAATGTCTCGAGGCCTTTGCGATGTGGCATGTCATCAAGAAGGACATAGAAGAAAAACATGTCCAAATAAAGACCGTGAACGAGTCCCTACTAGGAAGAATCAGTGTGGTATTTGTCGTTCAGAGGGACATAACAAAAAAAAATGTCCAAGCAGACCTCAACCTTCCAATGAAAATCGATAGTTGATTTTGTATATTGTTTGTCATGACTTAAGTTCGTAAATTGATTGATTTGGAACTTTTACGCATTCGTTATTGTTTGAACATATAAGAAAGAGTTATCGTTTGGTTCAGAACAACACTCTAATTCTTTTTATATCATTCATTTATAGTTGTACAACAATGGATCCAGGTCCATCAGATCCTTCACTTTTGCAACTCCAATCTACACACAGATCATCGCGAACCTGGAGGGGTGAGGCAAACTTTTTTGCATATATACGTCAAATGTTATAGCGTAAACATATAAAAAATATAGATTAATACATTATCAATTATAAGGTGTACGAAACATTGCGCGTACGTCGAAGACGTGAGGTCGTTGATCGAACGATGCAGTATCATTCGAGGATGATCCCATATCTTTGTTCCAGTGGGTTCTATGGGATTTCCCGCGTAGCATTTTTCAGCCTTGATTAGGCTTTGATTACTGCATTCGTAGAGAGATGGCGCCCTGAGACGCATACATTTCACATGCATTGTGGGGAGTGCACAATTACACTTCAGGACGTGCAGGTACAGCTCGACTTACCTATCGAAGGTATGCCTGTGACGGGAATGACAACTACAGACTATGCTGATGTGTGCGAGAGGCTACTTGGTCGAACTCCTGTTGGAAATGACATTATTGGTTGTAAACTTAAAGTCGAATGGCTTGAACGTAACATACCAGCTATAGATGATGATAGCGATGAGGAGTCGGTGCAACGTTATGTTCGATCGTACATACTATAACTTATCGGTGGTTGTCTATTCGCCGACAAGTCCAATCGATTCGTACATTTGATGTTTCTACCATTGCTGGAGGATTTCCAAGTAGCTGGACAGTATAGTTGGGGGAGTGCATGTTTGGCTTATTTGTACAGGGAGTAGTGTCGCGGATCTCGCGAAGGGGCACATGAGGTTGCAGGCGTTTCAATTCTTGTACAACTGTGGGCATGAGACAAATTTCCATTCATAGCACCACGTTGCCTGGGTGTTTCTAGAGTTCAACCGCGAACAGTGGATGTAGAACATATGCTTATGGACGTTCCATTGGGACACATGTAATACAAATATTTTTTCTTAATTTCTTTAACATTTAGTCCATTTTCATTTTTCATAATTTATTGTTTTATATACAGAAGGCTCGATGCATTTTCGGTTACACAGAGTGCGACGCACGTCGTATCGGCTCACCGCGATGCACTCGACTCGCAAAATGAGGATGATGTAGTATGACAACCATATGCTGAAGTCATGGGGTAATACCGTAATGACGGTCACGGTAGTTGGCTTTCGACGTGTCCCCTAGTTTGTTTCCACATAGTCGAGTGGCATCGACCAGAAAGAGTTATGAGACAATTCAGAATGATACAAGTGGTGCCGCAAAATTGTGCTTACAACACCCGACTGCACCGCATCGAATTGCGTGGACGCCATCAAGAAAATTGGGTGACTTTTCACGCAAGCTTTATACACATGTGGGAAAATCATGGTGACAACATTGTCACAGCGGCACAAGATGAAGGGCACGATCATCAAGACTACATGACGTGGTATCGCTCAGTCACTAGAAGATTCATTAGACACGACGGGGCTTTACGTGACTATTCGGTAAACTTGAAACTCTTACTTTTTCTCGAACAACTAATATTTTATATTGCGTGCTTTGAACTCATGTTTTTATATCAGTGTAACTTGGTGCATCGACTGAGGCGAGTGTTTATTGAGGATGGGTACGAGCAAGGTCTTGTTGCGCTTGATGAAGGGATTAAAATTTTAGACGAAGATGAAAGGTAAAGGTCTACTCTATGGAATGACGGAATTGATGTCGAACATGACATAAATGAGGATAATGAAGAAGAAGATGAAAAAGAGGATCAGGGCGAAGAAAATAGAGAGGTGAGAAGAAGAAGAACACGACCAGAGACTGTGGGGGAAAGCACTAGATGTCCTCGTCCACCACGTCCATCTAGTCAGACTGAGATTGCTGCAGAGAGTAGCAGACGTTCTTCTCCAGCACGTTCATCTCGTCCGAGAGCGAGTAGAACAGAGACTGTTGGAGAGAGTAGCCAACGATCATCCCCACCAAGTCATTCTTCTCATGGGTACATTCCTGCATCATCTACAATGCAACCAGAACCTCAAATGTTTGTACCCAGGCCGCCGATCATGAATCTTCCTCCTTACCATTTTGATCCTTATGCACCCGGGCCGTCGTCTTCATATGTGGACCATGGAATGCCTAGACATCAAATGTATCCGTCATTACCTCAATACATGCCGAGTCCATATACTCCACCATGTTATAATTACAATATGTCATATAGTGGATATGGCTCATTCATGAACTTGTTAACCATGCCGCAGCCTCATGTTCCTTTCCCCCAACCGCATACAGGAAGCCACTATTTTGGGATGGTTCAACCTCCTATTTTTGGGAGCATCGATGCGAGAGGTGAGTCGAGTGAAGCACCGAGAGGAAGAACATCAATCGACTCGACGCCATTCAATGCAAGATCAACAACCTCAACAACCTCAACCGGATGTACAAACACATCGTCCAACTAGACATAGAGTACGTCCGGTTTGCATCACCGAGCAACAACGTCAACGTAACTGTCGTAATAGACCTGCATGATGAGTTTTCTTGATGTCATGGTGATTTCTTTCAGCTTATATCTTGGGTGAACGAAGTTGATGTATACAACCTTCTCATGGAATAAACTTATTTCTCAAAAGATGATTGTTGTTTTAATTTTAAGCTCTCGACAAAAAAATAACGTGGTTTTGCCCTACAATTATTTTATTTTTCGTTTCTCTACTTTTCATCACGACATAAAAGTAACACAAAAGTTTAAAGGATGAGTTGCATGCTTACTATTGGTTGCACGGGTTGTCCGCCTCGCGATACGTGCGTGACGTTTGCATGGGGTCCAGGTCTGTATTGGATATGCATGGCTAGCCCACCTCGACATACGTGCGTGGCGTTTCCATGTGTTGTCAACCAGGAGATACGTGTGTGATGTTGGCATTGGCTTTATCACCTCGAGACACGTGCGTGACGTTTGCATGAGTTGCACGAGGTTGCATGGGTCGCCCACCTCGACAGACGTGCCTGCCATTTCCATGAAATCTCCACCTTGGCATACATGGGTGAAGTTTCCATGGGTTGTCCACGTCGATATGCGTGCGTGTTATATACATTAGTTATCTACCTCGAGATACACGAGTGACGCGGGTCGTCCATCTCCATATGCACGTGTCGTTTATGGGGAAAAAAATTTGTATTGATAGCTCATTTTCAAAAGAAGTCATTAATAGAGCGTATAGTTTTGTATAGATAGCTCATTTTCAAAAGGAGCTATCTATACAATTGCCTTCCACCTCACCACCACCTCACCACCATGCATGCCACCTCATCATCAATACCTCCTTTTCGAGTTATCACCTACTTTTGGAATTTAAAAGTAAACTTCCATATTTTGGGAAATAAAATGTATCTCCACCCCACTTTTAGAAAAACCCCTAAAATCTCCATTAAAAACCAAAAAGAAAGAAAGTGAACACTGGTTTGTTGGAGAAGAAAAGAGAATATAGCAATATCGCCATCCAAAAAGCTGAGTTATCCTCCATAATACATAATCTCTAATACTAAAAGAGCTTCTAATTTGCTAGAAATCAATTTTGGGGGTTGGTCTTGTGACACGTACGCCGAGGAAGATCATGTGGCTATTCGGCATTTTTCAAGGTCTCGAACACATGGCAGGAAACGATTAGGCGAAGTTGTTGGCGGTGTTGACATGGCGGACGCTGATAGGAGGAGCTGCTGTAAAGAGGACGCAGGCCACAGAGACTCAGAGACGTGGCAGCTGGCAGTGGAGAGGAAAAATGCACAAATTCATGCGAAGATATGGGAGGTGGTGATGTGCGAATCTCAAGGAAGACCGAGTAGCTGCTGAGGAGAGAAAAGAGATGCTAGAGAACACGCTAGACGTGTTTGAAGAGGACACGTTGTGTTACTGGACCAATATATGATAACCACGTGTCGTATGATAGGGAATGAATAATTCGTCCAGTTCGTGCAAATTAATGGGAGACTGTGACGTGCAGATCTTGAGGCAGCTCCTATGGCTGTCATTGCACAATGTCCTAACCGTGTCCAAGAGTCGCGTCATTCAGTGGCTCCTCATCTATAAATCAATTGTGCAGTATGCATCTCGAGACTGATCCACTGGTACCTGATCACTACATGTAAATACTCCATTTCGCATGATTTTTTGCCACAAATTAGGCCAATATTTCAGAGACTCAACAATAAAAATATATAAATAAACCATATATAAGATGCAATAATTAACGACTTATCAAATACCTTCAAACTTAAGACTTCACATGTCCCGAGCAAAGGTGTAAATGACAAACACACAAATAAACTAGACTCCTACTATAACTATGCATCGACTCGACTAATTTATACCCGATTTAAAAACTTATGGAGTTCCTTTGGTTTACATTACCGCTAAGTTAACAAGCCACTCAAGTAATTTCGGAGTTCTGATATGTCAAGAACCGCAACCCAAACACAAGTAAGATCACACTTTAAGGACATAGATCGGTCAAGACAAATGCCATCAACTACTCACGAGTTTTCTTGGTTTATACATTCAAGCACGCAAGTTAACAATCTCCACGAAAATAGCGCATCAACACTCAAAAGTACCATACACAAGAAATGGAACCACATTCTCCACTACTATAGACTTAGCATAAATGGGAATCAATATGACTTTAATAGGCTATAATATGGCTAGGATAGGGTACCAAGGAAGTGATATAACGGGTATGCAAAAACATTGGAAAACTAGAACTTAGACTACCAAATAATTCCCTGAGAAGATGAATATAAATAAACTGCACTTTAATTCATTTATTATTCAATATGTGTAGTCCTCACCTTTTTCTAACCACCCGGCTCCCTGCTTCATTTCTTATGGATATCATTTTAGGTGGGACTCTTTAATCATGAATTTCCCCTTAATTTGGGCATGTAAACAATTTTTCCTCTAATTTTCTCCTCATGTCTCTTTTTAAAGATTCCAAGTCTAAGTCTAGTTTCCAACTAGGTAAAATGATATAAGGCTAATGGCTAAGGGTTTAATGATAGGTAATTAAGAAAATAAGGTTTACTTAAGCTCAAATGGGCTAACTCGTGGTAAAATGATGGGTAGGTTTAAGGCTAAGGGTTTAAATTGAAAAATGGCCTTAAACATTTCCCCAAAAGTGTTTCAGTCATAGGAATTCAACCTCGAGTGGGTTACATCCTCGTTCTAACACCTTTTTCTAACCACCCAGCTCCTTGCTCCATTTCCTGTGGATGCCATTTTAGGTGGGACTCTCTAATCATGAATTTCCCTTTAATTTGGGCATGTTAAAAATTTTTCCTCTAATTTTTTCTCCTCATGTCTCTTTCTAAGGACTCCAAGTCTAAGTCTAGTTTCCAACTAGGTAAAAGGATATAAGGCTAATGGCTAAGGGTTTAATGGTAGGTAATTAAGAAAATCATGTTTACTTTGGCTTAATGGGCTAACTAGTGGTAAAATGATGGGGAGGTATAAGGCTAAGGGTTTAAATTCAAAAATGGCCTTAATCATTTCCCCAAAAGTGTTTCGGTCATAGGAATTTAGCCTCGAATGGGTTACATCCTCGTTCTAGCACCCTAGAAATCTGACTTGCACAATTCTGACCGTCTGCCCCCTTTGGTATCCAGCACGAGGCTCAACCAACATACTAAGTCCCTAATCATGAAATCATAAGAATGCTGGGTTACGGGCTCGAGTGAGTGTTTCTCCTAATTTCTCATGAGTTTCATATCAAAAGGGCAACCATAGTGTACTCATCCATAACCAAAGGCATGAAACAAAATCTCGGGCGACTCTAATTAGTATAAAAATGAAAACTATACAAAATACATGCATGAAAGTGTATCAACTCCTAATGAAATGAGAAAGGGAAATATGGAGGGAAAAGAAATGGAAGAAAGGAATGAATAAGAGATACCAAACACCACCAATATCGTCCAACAACCACATATAGCCGCATATAATTGAAAAAATTTAAACGATCTCACTTGAGGTCTTTTGCATAGAAATCCATCCAACTCAATCCATAAATCCTAAAGTACCCCTAAACTTATTCCGAACCTTGTCCTCAAGGTTCAAAACAAGTCAAGAGGTGTACATGGAAACATACAAGATAGTGAAAGAACATGATATATATAAATAAGGAAATGATACAAGATCATGCATAAGACTGACACTAATCCCTAAGTTTACGAACAAAAAGTAAACAAAATAAAGATGGGAACCTTACTAGATCTCAGTGTGACTAATCGTGGGCATGGAACAATGTGATGAGCCACAGGAGTGATATCGGGCTCTCAAAATTTGGTGCACCAGGCAGAGGTCACAACATATGTAAAAATTCACAAAAGAGACAATGATAAGAATACTACAAAAATACTAAATAGAAAATCAAAAAGAAAAGGATAGAAGCTTGAGGTGCCTCCCAATAGCACCTTTTTTTAACGTCGTTGGCTCGACTCAGTCTGACTCTCTCACAGTCAAAGTACTCTATAACTGCTAGAGTCTCACTCTCGATGTCGTGCTGTAGGAAGTTCTCATAGAACAGCTTAAGTCGGTGCCCATTCACTTTGAAAACTTTCCTAGTATCCGTGTTCCTGATCTCAACTACAACATGTCCAAAAACATCAGTAAAAATAAAAGGTCCGAGCCATCCTGATCTCAACTTCCCTGGATGAAGAGTTAATATGGAATTATAAAGCAAGACCTTTTGACCAACTGCGAAAGTTTTACGAGATAAGTTGCGATCATGGAACGCCTTTGTTTTATCTTTGTAGATATGAGCGGACTCGTAAGCATCGTTCCGGATCTCCTCCAATTCCTGGAGTTCCGAATTTCTATCTTTACCGGCTGCATCGAGTTCCATGTTGAGTTGTTTAACGGCCCATAATGATTTATGCTCTAACTCGACCAATAAGTGGCATGATTTATCGAAAACTAAGTGATACGGTGACATTTCGATTGATGTTTTATACGCCGTTCGATAAGCCCATACTGCATCGTCAAGGCGCATGCTCCAGCCCTTTCGCGACGGGTTTATAGTCTACTCTAAAATAGACTTAATCTCTCTATTTGACACCTCTGCTTGTCCACTCGTCTAAGGATGGTGGGCCGTAGATGTATATTATGTGACATTGTATTTGCGAAAGAGATTTTCAACCATGCGGTTGCAGAAATGGGTACCTCGATCACTAATCAAAGCACGTGGAGCTCCAAAAGTAGAAAAGATATGTGATTTCAAGAAATCGCATACCACTGATGAATCATTGGTGTGAGTGGCCTTAACTTCCACCCATTTGGACATGTAATCCACCGCTAGTAAGATATAGAGAAAACCATGTGACGGTGGAAATGGCCCTATGAAGTCGATCCCCCAAACATAAGAAATTTCGCAAAATTGGATCGAGGTTAGTGGCATTTGATCCAGGTGACTCAATGTACTAGTTGATTAATATCTGGCATATGCTAGTTGATTTCTGGCATAGGTCTTGGCATATAGATAGGAGTCATAAAAATGGTGGGCCAATAGAACCCACTCTCCAAGACCTTCGTAGCTGTTCTAGTAGACCGAAATGACCACTACAGGCGTATGAGTGACATAATGCCAAGATAGATTGTATCTCAGTCTGGGAGACACATTTACGAATTACTTGGTCTGAGGAAAACTTCCACAAGTAAGGGTCATCCCAAACATAGTGTTTAGAGTCGCTCCAGATCTTATTCTTTTGGGCTTACGTAAGGTGAGGTGAATACTCCCGTGTAATAAGGTAATCAACTAAATCTGCAAACCAAAGGAGTTAGTTAGAGATGGCTAAGAGATGTTCATCAGGGAAATCATCTCGAAGCGAGACATGTGCTTCACCATTCTTCATGCGGCTGAGATGGTTTGCAACAAGATTTTTATCACCATTTTTGTCTTTAATTTCGATATCAAACTCTTGTAATAAGAGCATCCATCAAATGAGACGAGGTTTAGCTTCCTTTTTGGCCATTAGGTACTTTAAGGCTGTACGGTCAGAATATACGACCACCTCAGTACCTAGGAGGTAAGGCCGAAATTTCTCCAAAGCGAAGACGAAGGCTAGAAGCTCCTTCTCGATAGTGGTGTAATTCAGTTGGGCAGGATCCAGGGGCGTATGGCCCAGGGCAAGGCCCAAAAAAAAAAAAACTTGTATTTAAGCCCACAACCAAAAAATGTGCAATGCCCACAACCAAAAAATATCTCAAACGGTTAAACCCTACAATTGACAACAAAAGAATTTAGGAACGACACATACAACCAAAAAACGCGTACGGCCAAAAAAACGAAAAAAAACTCTCGGCACTTTCTCGGCGCATTCGCGGCATTCGCACACTCACCGAATGTAAGTTCTTTACATTTTTCGAAATTTTTTGGAGCAATATTGTCTTTTCAAATTATATTCTCTTGTGTCTTCTACCTCTATTCTTTTTTGTGTTTGAAGAAATCAATCAATCTCTTTGGGATTAATTTCATTGCTAAATAAAGCAACCATTGCTGGTTGAAATGGAAAACTGGTTTCTAATGGCCTTGATGAATAAGAAGGCTGAGAAAATGGTTTCTATGCGGTGAGGTCTTATTGTTATGTATATCTTGTTTTTCCGGATTCGCCAATCCTAGGCACAAGTGTCTTTGTTTGGCTCATTGGCTGTTTTTTGGAATTTTCCACAGCAATTAGTGCTAACCGGTCCATATACATAAAATAAATGTATAAGTGTAGTTAGCTCAATTTAACCTGATCTGAATTCGGAAGCTTGCCAAGTGGAATCTACATTTAATTTTTTTCACTAGATTGCACTATATTACGAGGATAGATTGACAGTTCTCTTACATAGTAGGAGCAAAGAGGTGTGTTAGTTCATAGATTTCTTTGTTTGTATTTTTTTGAAAGGATATTTTTTTAATGTGAAAATCATTGAGCAAAAATGTATGCTAGTTCTTAATTTTTCTTAACTTGTTGGTTTTTGATGTTTTGTTAGTTGTGTATTTTTTTTTATAAGAAAAAGATCGATCGTATAACTATGTTATCAAAAATTTCATATTTTTGACAACATAGCTTATTTGCAATAACACATCACACAAAAAGAATAAATCATCATCAACAAGTCTCAATTATTTTTATGTTTCACATGTTTTTTTATATCTTTGATCATATACTATTTACATTGATTGAATTAGGAGAATAAAAAAAGTTTTCATGACTTTAATATTTAAGGAGACATTTTTTCTTTTAAGGATAGCATACTAGCTTTGGACTAAACTCTATGGAGCGTCATGGTAACAAAAGAACGAAGACAATTTTTTCCTTTTTTAAATCAAGTGGGGAGGCATCTAAGGTTGGCAATCTTTCTCCATCAGTTGTTGAGGCTTCATCTCGTGAGGAAGCGAGACGTTTAGAATCTCCAACTCAAGAAGTTGATATTGATTATAATTCTCTTGAAAGAGATCCGGGCTTGCGTACTCCAATACGGCAATATTCCTTCAATGTGCGAGATGAGATTATACGAGCATATATAAAGATGGGCCCTTATCAACCTAGGTTGCCAGAATACCCACGAACTCTATTCAGAAATCAATATCGTCGCTTTCAACCAAAATGGTTTGGAGAATTTCAATGGTTGGAGTATTCTCCTTCAAAGGACGCGGTATTTTGTTTCGTGTTACCTTTTTGAAAATGGTAATACACCTCACCTGCACATTAACTAATGGAGGACTTAAAAATTGGAAGAGAGTTAATCAAGGGTTAATTGTCCATTCTTGATACATATGGGAAGTATCAATTCGCCGCATAGAAATTATGTACAATCTGTTGAGAATTTGTCGAATGTTACTCGACACATTGACAGGGTGATAAATGCACAAACTTCGAGAGGATGTTCGAAAAAATCGGTTGCGGCTTAAGGTTACAAGTTAGGTGTTCGATGGCTTAGTTTACAAGGATGCGCATTTAGAGGTCATCGTGAAGGTTCAACTTCAGAAAATCGAGGAAATCTCATAGAAATGTTGAAGCTTATGGGTAGATTAAATGTTAACATTGAGGACGTTATACTCGACAATGCTCCAGGGAATGCAAAGTACACCTCACCAAATATTCAAAAAGAGATTTTGCATATTATGGCTAACATGGTGAGAAAAAAATTCGTGAAGAAATTGGAGATAAAAAGTTTTGTCTATTAGTTGATGAAGCCAAGGATGCAGGAGGCAAAGAAGAAATGGCAATTGTGTTGAGATTCGTGGATGGTCAAGGCTCAATTAAAGAGCGTTTTTTCGATATTGTCCAAGTCGAAAACACCGCTGCTTCAACACTTAAGAAAAGTGTATGTAACTCTCTTGCTCTCGTATAACTTACTTATAGATGACTTGCGTGGTCAAGGATATGATGGTGCTAGTAACATGCGTGGGGCATGGAATGGGTTGCAAGCTTTATTTCTCAAAGACTGTCCATATGCATATTATGTGCATTGTTTTGCTCATCGACTACAACTAGCATTAGTTGCGAGGCTTCTAAAAAGGAACCGTCGATTTGGTTACTCTTTTCAAAGTTGTCTTCTATTGTTAACCTTATAGGTTCTTCTCCAAAACGCCTTCTTGAGTTGCAAGCCTTTCAATTTGTAGAGATTGCACGTAAAGTAGCTAGTGGTGAACGTGAAACTGGTAAATGAGCTAATCAAATCTAAAGCTTACAACGAGCAGGAGAAACACGGTGGAGCTCTCATTTTGGTTCTATTTGCAGTGTGATTGATATGTATTGGGCAACGATGCAAGTGCTTAAAAAAATGGTTAGTGATGGATCTATCGATGATATTCGTGGTGAAGCAAAAGGTGTTTTAATGATGATGGAAACTTTTGACTTCGTATTCATGTTGCATGTAATACATAGAATTATGGGAATTACAGATATGCTTTGCCGAAACTTGCAAGAAAAAACTCTAGATATTCTGAATGCAATAGATTCAATTGCCACAACAAAAGTACTTCTTCTAAAATTACGAAATGAAAGCTTTGATCACCTTTTGATGTGTGTGAATTCGATTTGCATAGAGTATGAAATCGAAACACCCGATATGAATGCTTGGTACAATGAGGGCACATGTCGTTCTTGTCAGCAAAAAAGTCTCGTCACAGTTGAGCATCATTACCACTTTGATATGTTCAATTCCGTGATTGACTATCAATTGGAAGAGTTGAATTACAGATTCAATGATGATGCATTGTAAATCCTTAAGTTGAGTTGTGCTTTACAACCAAATGATCAGTTCAAATTATTTGATGTTGATCAAATATGTATTCTTGCAAGAAAGTTCTATCCTGCTGATTTTAGTGATCAAGAAATGCATCATTTGAGATGTCAATTGGAGCATTATGAGGTTGATGTACTTCACCACAAGTGTTTTTGAGAATTTGTCATCAACTTCGAGTTATTGGAGATATTAATTCGAACAAATAAGTCGCATCACTACAACTTGGTTGAGAGATTGATTCGTCTTATTTTGACTCTACCTGTATCCACGGCATCAACAGAGCGAGCATTTTCAGCTATGAAGCGTATTAAGACGATTTACGAAATAGAATGGAAGAAGAATTCTTGACCAGATACTATGATCATTCATATTGAACGAGAATTCGCTCAAAATATCGATATAGATGAAGTAATTGATGAATTCGATTCTTTAAAGCAAAGGAGGGCACAACATAAATAGGTTATTTTTCTTCATATTCTGATTTTTATATAATTTATTATTTAAGTATTATTTTTATTCTTTACCCACCAATATAATTTATATTTGATTCTATATTGTTTGTGTTTTAAAATTGATACACTTTTCATTGATCGAGTCATGTTTGTGACAAGTAGACAACAATTTTTAATTTAAGGTACTTCAGTTGAACTCATTATCTATTGATTTGGTTTCGATTTGATCTATTACAAGTGTTTGTGTTCAAATGTTTTTTTTTCTTTGCTTAATAGTTTGTGGCTTAATTTATGCGATAACCATGCTAATTTTATGTTTGTCATGGATGCATATATATATATATATATATATATATATATATAGTGGTATAATTTATTTAAAGTACACATAATAATATATAAAAATAATAATTTAAAAAATGCTTATAGCCCAGGGCTATCAAAAATCCTGGATTCGCCCCTGGCAGGATCAATAGTTTGGGAGGCGTTGTATATGACATGTGAAGCACGCCCGACTCGTTGCACAAGCACAACTCCCACAACGTGGTTACTGGCATAGTACATGATCTCAAAAGGTAGCTCCAAGTTGGGAGCTCGAATCACAGAGTAGAGGTAAGAGAGTCTTTGAGTGCATTGAATGCACTCTTACATGCCTTATCAAGATCGAAAGGCACTTCCTTCTGAAGAAAGCTAGGGGTTGTGCAATTTTGGAGAAATCCTTAATGAATTGATGATAGAAACCGACATGGCCAAGAAATGATCGGATTTCTTGCACAGTCGTGAGGTAAGGAAAATTTTGAATTACTTCATTTTTTGTTGGGTCTACCTCCACACCCCTAGCAGAAACGATGTGACCTAAGATAAGACCATGATCCACCATGAAGTGACATTTCTCATAATTGAGGATCAAGTTCTTTTCGATAAATCGATGAAGAACTTTAGTCAGGCGACTAAGGAAAAAATTGAATGAATCGCCGTAAATGGTGAAATAATCCATGAATACTTTGATGAAGTGCTCAACGAAGTCAGGGAAGATGCTCATCATACACCTCTAAAAAGTAGCAGGTGCATTGCATAACCCAAAATGCATGCACCGGTAAGCAAAGGTACCAAAAGGACAGGTGAAAGTGGTCTTCTCCTGATCCTCAGGTGCTACAGGAATCTGGTGAAAACCATAGTATCCATCCAAGTAGCAGTAATGAGACTTGCCTGCTAAAAGCTCTAACATCTGATCGATGAAAGGCAATATGAAGTGGTATTTCCGAGTATAAGCATTAAGCTTCCTCTAAGAGATGTAAACTTGCCATCCATTTTGGATGCGAGTTAGGACTAACTCACCCCGTGAGTTCGTGACCACTGTGATCCCCGTTTTCTTGAGAACCACCTGAACATGAGTGACCCACTTGCTTTTGGAGATCGGTTAGATCATTGCAGCGTCAAGGTTTAAACCCTTTTCCCACCTAAACGGGAGTGACCCACTTGAATGGGACTGACCCACTTGATCTGGTAGATCATCCCACCTGAACGGGACTGACCCACTTGCTGTCGGAGTTGGTGACCCCGTGACCACTATGATCCCCGTTTTCTTCAGAATCTCCTTTTTAACCACTTCCATCATCGGGGGGTTCAGTCACCGCTGTACTTCTCGTGAAGGTTTAAACCCTTCTTCCATATGTATCTGATGCATGCATGTGGAACGACTAATACCTTTGATATCAACAATCGTCCACCTTAAGGCTTCTTTAAACTCTCGAAGCATATGTAAGAGCTTCTCTTCCTTTGGTAATGTGAGTTTAGTTGAGATGATCAAAGGTAAAGTCTCATTCTTACCTAAAAACTTATATTTCAGGTGACTAGGCAGTGGTTTGAGCTCCAGTGTGGGGGGTCGCTCCATAGAGGGGAGAAGTTTAGAGTTCGAAGTAGGTTAGTCAAGATATGCTAGGGTGGAAAAATGGAGTGGAGCAGAGTCCAACTCAAAGATCAACTCCTCGATCTTAGTATCGAGGATGAAGCATTGCTTTCGCAAAGAATCGGTGTCGAGATGATTCTCTAACACCACTTTCATATCATCACCTTTCACAAGAAAGGTCTCTTGGATAAATGAGTCCTTACTATCCAAGGCAAGCACCACGGAAGAAGTATCGCAAGGGTGGCACATCGCATCATAGATGTTGAACTTAATAAGTTCACCATCAAACTCCATAGTAAGAGAACCACTGTGAACATCAATCTTAGTCTTAGCAGTGTTAAGGAAAGTCCTGCCAAGTAAGACTGAGGAGAAATGGGGGCATAGCTGAATCTTCATATCGATGATGTAGAAGTCAGCAATAAATATAGGCTCATTAACCTTCACCATGATGTCTTCCAAGACACCCACGGGACGAACGATGGATCAATCTGCCTAATGTATGACAACTCCAGTATCCTTCAGAGGGCCAGCCTTCAATGTCTCATATATGGATAATGGCATGACAGTGATTAAGTTGCCGAGGTCGTACATAGCTTTCTGGATATGAACTTTACCAATTGTGCAAGGGACAGTGAACATGCCTGGTTCCTCACACTTGGTGGGCAACTTCTTTCGTAGGATAGCTAAAACATTTTCATCTATAATGATTTTCTCATTGTCTTTGAGTCGACCTTTGTTGGTGCATAGGTCTTTAAGCAACTTAGCATAGCGGGGCATATGTGCTAAGGCATCAAGGAGTGGGATGTTTATCGCCACTTTCCATAGGAGTTCCATAATCTCCTTCTTTTCTCTTGCCTTTATATTCTGAATGAGGCGTTGAGGGAACAGGGTAGGATTTTGAGAGAAGGTTGTGCTTCATTATCTAAGTTTATCGTTTTAATAGGAGACGGTTGAATTTCGAGCTCTTGCTCGACTTCCTTGGATTTAAGGGTGGCCTCTTTTGGCTTGATTTCTTTAGGGGTCTCCTCTAACTCTCTGCTACTACGAAGTGTGACGGCGTGGACATTCGCATTAGGATTCAGATGTGGTGAGAAGGCAACTTGCCTTTCTCATCCGTACGCCCTACCTGTAGAGCGAGTTGCCCTATTTGAACCTCGAGATTTTTAATGCTAGTAGCATGACTCGCGATTGTGTCATTTTTAAGTTGGGCTAAGTTTTTAGAGAATCTGTCTTGATTAGCAATGAATGTCCTCATCATTATTTCTAAAGACCTCGAATCCTGAGCGGGTTGGGACTGTTGAGGAAGTGGTTGTCTATTTGGAACATACCTGGAGGTAGGTCTAGTTTTGAGGTCCATAGCTATGATAGGGACTTTTGACGACATGATTATAAGTGTTGCTGAAATTGTTGCCGTATTGACTCCTCGGTGGTCCTTGAATCCACCACCTATAACGTTTGCTTGTTCGTTCTCAAACAAGGTGGGACAAGAGTCAGTGGAATTGTTCGTGGCTGAGCAGAAGCCGTAAGCTTTAACTCGAGCTTTTCCTAAGGTGAGGAATCACTCCATGAGATCAGTGAGTTTATCAAGCTTGCTATTGGCAGAACTTGACCCTACTCCATCATAAAGACTTCGTGAGGGTCCTTCATCCTCATCATCAATGTAATGACGCGATTGACTTGTTATAGAGTCGTACAGATCAAACATCTCCTTAGTGGTCTTACATCTGTAGTCGCCTCCACAAGCATTGTCAATCATCCATTTCTCAAGGGGCGTAAGTCCTATATAGAAGAAATGAACAATGAAGAGGTTGTTTTTGCCATTTTGGGGGTATTGCGCAAGCAAACGCTTATAATGACCCCAATAATCACCAAAAGATTTGCCCCGTTTCATTTTGATACCGCATATCTCTCTAGTAAGTTGGATGATCTAGATTCAGGGAAAAACTTTTGAGGAATACAAAAATCATGTCATTCCAATTTGTGTTGGAACAAGGGGGAGATAGAAGAGCTAATCTTGAGCTTTATCCATAAGGTAGAAAGGAAAAACTGAGAGTTTTACTTCGTCTTCATTGACTTAATGGGGGAATCATGGTCCTACTCTTAGAATGGAGGTCCTTGATGAAGGTCACTGGATCCTCATGATCTAGTCAATGGAAGACGGGGATAAGGTTTATGATACCTGATATAAGCTCAAAATTGCCCCTATGAGTGGGAATGCGATGCAGTGTGGTTGATAAGCTAAGAGATCCTTTATCTCATCATTCGCCATCCCAATGTTAATGCGACGATCAGCCTAAGGTTGTGCCCAAGGGTTAGCTTATGGCATTTCTAGAGTTGGATAAACTACTCTTTGATAAAGCCGTTGATACTGGGGTACGACAGGCCTCTGCTATCCCACTGGTGCATGTGGTGCAGCGGGTGTTACAAACTGTCGGGGAGGAATAAGTAGGTGTTCCTCCCGTCCCTCATGTGGTGCAGCGGGTGCATGTGGTGCATGTGGATTCCCATTGTGGTCAGCCATCGAGGGGGTTGCTCGTCGCTCAGTTGAACTCTTCGAGGATTGGTTCCTCTGCCTAGTTTCTTTCGAGTTTCGGCGGCAAGTCTTTTTGATCTTCAGATCAAAAGGGAGTAGAGATCTGGCGAAAAGCTTTGACGAAGACTGTGGGACAAAAGGTGAACACAAAAAGGAAAAAGAAAAGACCTAAGTCAGAAATAACTTGGTCCGTGGCAACGACGCCAAAATTTGACGCGGTCGACTGTGTCAAAATATATAATCTCGATGAGATTACAAATGACCACAAGAACTGCAGTAGTGGCAAGCACATGGTCGATCCACGAATACCAAGTTTCCAATCTAGGCTAAGGAACTTAAAAAGTAAAGTGAGGGATTTCACAAGAATGTTCTCAAGAATTAACTAAAAACAAGGAATAAAAATGCCGAGCTAAGAAATCAATGAGGGAAAACAACCTAAACCATCGGTATCACAAACTTCCACATTTTGGCATAATTATACATATGGTCATCAATCTAATCAAAGCATGCAATTCACAGTAATTTAGAGTAGCTATAGACCTGGTAACGTACGCGGGTCCTCGCACTTTCCTATCTCGATGGTCAAGGTACGACAATGACCACTTCTCTAGTCAAACACATTACCCTATACTCAATCAAATTGTGTTTAATGCGTTGATTGTAATGGGTTTTGTGAACACGCTACACCTAGACAACTGGATCACTAGTGTGTCCAATTTAGCCTAGATCCCTATGGTATTCAACCAGTCCCAAAAGAGGCAAATCAATTAGTAGGGTCAATTGCCTCTAATGTGGTCTTATTGCACAAGTACGAGCGCTTACAACTCACTAACAAGTAAATCAATGTTTAACCATGAATTTAACCTCAATTATTCAAACTATAGCAAAGGGAATAAAATATTATGAAAAGCAATTTAAATAAATAAATCTCACATATGTTTTTATGGCAGAAATGGTAGTTTGCTTCACCTTCGGTCTAGATAGACGAAATTAGCTGGACATAATGCTTGAGATCTCCATTAAAATAAAAAAAGTCAAGAGAACAATGGTTTGTTAGAGAAGAAAAGAGAAAATAGCAATGTCGCCGTCCAAAAAGTTGAGTTCTCCCCCTAATACCTAATTTTTAATACCAAAAGAGCTTCTAATATGCTCTCTGGAAAAAGAGAAATCAATTTTGGGGGTTGATTCGTGACACGTGCACCAAGGAAGATCATGTAACTGTTGGGCATCTTTCTTGGTCTCGGACATGTGGCAGGAAGTGATTGGGCGAAGCTGCTGGTAGTGATGACGTGGTAGACGCTGATAGGAGGAAGAGCTGCTGTGCAGAGGACGCGGCAACAGAGATGCGAACACGTGGCAGCTGGCAGTGGAGAGGAAAAAGGCACCAAGTCGTGCGAAGATATGGGAGGTGGTGATGCGTTGATCGCGAGGACGATCGAGCAGCTGCTGAGGAGAGAAAAGAGATGCTGGAGAACACGATGGACGTGTTTGAAAAGGACACGTGGCGCTACAGAACCAACAGAGGATAGCCACGTGTCGTGTGACAAGGAAGGAACAATTAGTCCCGTTCGTGCGAATTACTAAGAGACAGTGACGCATGGATCTTGAGGCAGCTTTAATGACTGTCATTGCATAGTGTCCTAACTGTATTCATGAGTCGCGTCATTCAGTGGCTCCTCATATATAAATCAATTGTGCGGTACGCGTCTTGAGACTGATCCACTGGTACTTGATCACTACATATAAATATTCCATTTTGCATGATTTTTCGCCACAGATTAGGTCAATATTTCGGAGACTCAACAATAAAAATATATAAATAAACTATATATAATATGTAATAATTTACGACTTATCATAGACCTACCATATGAGATAGATGAAATGAACGAACGCTGACCAATTAGGGTAATACCAAAATATTGTATGTGTTAACCTATTACATGAGGTTGATATGTCGTGTTTCATAACCAATAAGGATAATACCAACGTGCACTGCTAATTAAGCTATTACCTTAGATCTATGTGGTCAAAAGGGTAATATCTAAGCAAGTGTTTTAGACGCACACCTGACTAGACGTAGTTCATTGTTAACATTTGTGTTAGTCTCACTATGTTTAGCTGTGATGTTTTATGGTATGTTTTTATTTTTGCATTTCTTTTATTTTCATATGCTTTTAGATATCTTACTATATTTCTGGAAAGGTGGATAAGTGTCTCTCAGTGTTACTTTCTACATTACTATAGTCACCATCCTTGTTATGACCGTAGGTGTAGATCCATCGTGTAGCTGACCGAGCAAGGAGATGATTTGCGACTACCTTTGAGCCATTTGAGTGCTACCATTTTAGATTGTGTAGGTTTTTGAGATCTTTTATTGTATGACTTACTTTATGTCGTTTACATGCTTTTGGGTTGAGTGATAGTTTTCAGAACATACACATGTTGTTACACTGTTATCGCCATTCCATTTTCTTTATACATGTGATCATTGTTACCTAAGTTTCCACAGTAGGTGTTTTATAATGCTTCTACTTATTTTGTTAAGTCTTTCACTGATAATGTTAAAATGGTAATTTTTTTTTTAAAAAAATTAACCATGAAATTAACAATAATGAGAATTATGTAATGCTTATTCTGAATACGAATAACGGGGAGAATAGGACAAAAAAGCTGAAAAATACGTTATTAAGTCGACGTTGCTAAGTTCAGGACTTAATAACGAGATTAGGCCAGGCGGTGCCTTAGATTAAGGAAAGGGCCATCACATCATGGTACTTAAAATTTGATTTACCTTTTTCAAGGTTCTTCATATTCTAAAAAAGGTTCTCTATACTCTCAACATTAGCCATTTCTTTAATAAGTCTCGATCATAATCGCCTGACTAACACTACCCACTGACTCTTGCAGTAATGTGCATCATTCTCGTTCTATATGCCCTTGTTGTCCACACCTATAACAAACAATATACATTCTTTCCTGAGCTTCTGCTCCTTGAAAAGCTGGTATACTAATGTCCATTGATCCTCTTAGATCTGTAGAGGAATATTTATTAGTAAGAGCCATTGTAACGACCCAAATTAATTAAACTAGGATTAACGTTAATCTCGAGAATTAACGGTCAAAATTTGGGTGTTACATAGACCACTCGGTTGACTCGAACACGAACCGAGGAAATATGTTATATATGGATGGTGGTTGTATATATGTGGTGTTTAAATTTATTATTATTATATTGCACTGCATGTGTATATGTTGATATCGGGTGAGGTTGTGTGATGGGTGTTCACATCGAAAGGCGTGTCGACGCGACTGTCGAGTACGCGAACTACGGGTATACTAGGAAACTCCACTAATTCACATTAAGATAATTAGTTGATGAATTAAAATAGGTAATATGACTATAGGCTAAGTTAATTCAATTAAAATGATAGGCTATGATGTACCTTGAATTTCGTGTCAGGACGCGGGGCACTGAGTGCCGGGTAGTCGAGGGTTAGTGGGACCGCAAGTTGATAATTTTTGGTGAATAAAACCACTAACCATAGATATTATGTGGGCCTAAGCTAAGATAAATAAATTCAACAAATCAAGGCTTATAGTTTGAGTAATTAATTGTAAACTATATGATTGTTCTTGAGATACACCTAAACACATCTAGGAACCATATAAGTAACAAATTGGTGTCATTTAAGTTTGGTTAGTGGGAGTTAGTGGGCTAAGTGGAAAGAGATGGATCACTAGATAAACCTCGGGATATGTAAATACATGAGGATCGAGGGTTAAAAATACATCTTATTTTGATATATATATAAGATGATTGATCAACACATGCAAATTTAGCCAACTACATTGCTGGTAAATCAAAGAGAAAAGAGAGACTTGGAGCTGGATTTCAGGAATTTGGAGGTCAAATTGGTGCATAAAACTTAGATAATCTTCTTTTTCATATCCTACACTTTCATTTGAACACATTTTTGTGAAAATTTGATGAAATGCAAGTTAGAGGGTTAAATCCCTGGTTTTGATGTTAGCTTGATGAATTACATATTTTATGAGCATATAAATGGAAGATTTACAACTGGTTTTGAAGAATTAAGCTTTTGAACAATTTGGGAAAATTAGTGGATTTTATGAAATTAATTAATTTGATCTAATTGATGTTCTGAGGTAGATGTAAATGATGTTTTGGAGTCAATTTGTTATGGAGAGGGTGTTGAATGGGGTTTAGTTAGCTAATTGGGGACTTTAGGACATAATTTTGAGTTGAAAATTATGCCACATGGGGAAATTAGCGCGCTAATGAGTAAAACTAGCGCGCTAATAATTCTGGGCAAAAACTTGAATTTAGTTTTGAGATTAGCGCGCTAATAATCCATATTAGCGCGTTAATAATCCATATTAGCGCGCTAACTCGACACCAAAAACTCGATAAAATGTGTTTTAATAATGTAGCTAGTTGAAACCCACTTTCGACACACCGATTCTTAGATTTACTATTTTTAACTTATTTTGAAGGAATTAACCTAATAAAAGACTATTTAATAATTTTTAGGTTTTGAAATAGATATTAGTTTTAAGAGTTAATAAACACTAAATTAATTTTAAACCCACAATATTTGAACTTAGAAGACACCGAATTCAGGGGTATCGAGTATCGGGAGCTAGTCGGGTCGGATTCGGGAGTCCGAGGAAGTCGGAGCGCGGATTGAGGTGCGTAAAACCCTCGAGAATGCTTTATAGTATTCAGTTCATTTTTCTTATGCATGTGATGGGTGTCGAACTATTTTCATTTACCGGTTTGTCTAACTGATTAATCAATTTATCTGGGTTTTACACCATGATGTATGGACGGACTTGGGTACACTATACCATAGCACGAGTGATCATGCCCTCGGTGAATTGCGACCCGAGTGCACCATGCACACGTTTCGGTGTTTCAGCGGATTTGGCCAGCGCCGCGAGGACTAAGGATGGGACAGTGGAGGTGGTGGGAGAAGCCCCTGGAAAGATCTTTAGCTCCGAAGTATGGTATAGTCTGCTATACGCGACACATCCTTGGGTTTTCATCAAGGATATTTACGTGTATATTAACTTAACTGTGGTGTGTTTACATTCTCGTGTATATCATTAACTGCTATTAAGCCTTATTTTCGAGCATGTTTGGTTTGTATGTACTAGTGTGAATCACTGCTTGTTTGATTATTGTTTGTTGCGGTATGTTAACTGTCATGGTATGCTGCCTGAATCTTTTGTATTGCCCTATATTCATGTAAGTATGTATTTCTGTTGCCAGATAGCATACAAACATGATTGATACTTCTATTTGATTTCTTGCTGAATATTGTGTGGACTTCTCTTGGGAATTTATTCACTGGACTCGTCACTGTATTTGTTAGGTGACTGAGTACATACCTTTCTACGAGTAGTGAAAAAGAAAATCTTGGGCTACTATCTCACTTTGTTGGCGGTCTTGGACATACTCGTAGGTGTTTATATTATTTTGATATTTTGGTTTTATTTTGGTTATTGAGGGACTTGAGATGACCTTGTACATGTATATACCATGTGTTACGGTACTGTCGCTTATATACAAAGTACTTTTCGGGTTTTCCACAGGAGGACATGCTCGTATAGATAATTGTTTATCTTGCTAAATTACATTACCTAATTGTATCAACTAAAGCTTCCGCTGATTTAAGTTAACTTGTAAGATACAACCCACTAGTGTGGTTAGGATTATAATAAACTACAAATTAGTGAACTTATTAAATATTTAACTACTTAAAGAGAATTGGTTAAGAAAATACAAAAATCCATTAACTAATTTAATAAATACACGTGGACACGAATTTTGAGATATGAGAAGGATGGGCAGGTGCCGGACATGTGTAGCAGGGCCCACCGAGCGAGGAGTGCACAGAGACACGTCACCCCGAGGCGGCAGGGCCGCCACACCATCCTAGCTTATGCTTTCACTTTCCTTACTTTCCTACAAAAGAAATTTTTATACCTCATTTTTTTCGAGGTTTGTGTTAGTTAACTCTGAGTTACAGCTGCGACCCTTTTAGCCTATGAATCCTGCATCACTTTCATTTGTCTAATTTTATCTTGATCACCCTGACATCCATGTTTTTTAGAACCTTCACCAATGGTATTATTTTTAATCTCTGATAACAATGGGAGATAAGATCGTTAGGATGATATTAAAGAAAGACACATAACCATATCTATCTAGTAGATATCAATAATCCAAACAATTAACACATTAAAATTTTGATTTAATGTCTCCTCCAAAACATCGATAAAAAAACCATTTATTATGTTCCAAGTTTCTTCATAACTTGAGACTAATCTACAAGTTATTGAACTAAGGCTAGCTTTGATACCAACTCTGATACCAAACTGTATTAAAGTTATGCCCTGACTATAAGTTAGTTTAGAGTTGATGAAGTAGGCTCAAACGAGGCTCGAACTAAGATTTTATTAGAGATACCACTTAATTCGAAAGCCATTCGAAAGTGATAAAACTTAAGCTCTGATACCAAATGTAGCAGAGCCAATAACCTAGCTCTGATACCAAATGAAGCATCCTCTTTCCAGATTAGGGCGATACCCGGCCTGAAACCCTAACTAAGCCCTGATACATAAGCCAGAGTTAACAAGAGCCAGTAGCCTCACCTTCCAACCTTATAATCACAACCTAGAAATATCGAATAAAAGAAATGAAATACAAAACGAAATTAAGACTTTTTCAAAAAATCTCAAGATATACAGATTATATATAACTCGGAATAAAATTCGGATATAATACAAAATCCTCAACCTTGTTATATCATACAAAAGTAATTCAAACACTATAAAGATACAAAAAGTGTTATGTTTTGGGGTTCATAAGCAGCGAGAAATTTAAAACAATTTTGAAAAACCCAACATGATCACAAATAAGTTCCATTAAACTTAATCTACAAAAGTAAATCATACCTTAATCCGTGTTTTCCTTATCTGATTGTTCGATCTCCAAGACATTCAAGCGTGTGTCCTATATCGAAAATCCACACATGAACGGTGATCACAATTTGGAATGCTAGCCCCAAGAGAGATAGAAAACATTTTTCTTTCTCTCCCCAAATCCATGGAACTCGAAAATAGAAAAATGAAATCTTTTTTCATTTTAAGGTTTCAACCTCTATTTATATGTGTAGATAAGCTCACTAAGAAAACCTATTATTAATACAACTATTGTATTTAAACAATTCAAGCATATTACACAAACGCCTCTATTAATAAGTTATCATATAACAAATTGTATGGGCTTTAATGTCATGAATCTTATCATATAAAACTCATTACTCTTGATCAATTGAAATTGTGCAAATCCATTTTTTTTGTGCGAACCAATAGGTTCATGTGATGTTGGCAATGAACCAAAACCATTTTGGTACACAAGTCATAAGCAGTTTCTAGCAAGGCATTATGACTACCCAAGTAGCATGAATATCAAAATCGATACAACCTTATGAATAACATATATCATATCCTTTTGTCGTGCAATAACTTTTGATTAAATATAAGGCATGGAAAGTCACCCTTAATGTTCAATCGTACTAGTCTAGATCTTAAGTTAGACCGAAAACATCCAAGTGACATTGATCATATCAATTCAGTTTGACTTGGCCATTTTGAGTCTAACATATTGAGGGATCCACTAATATCTCTCTTTATACGAGAGGGACAAACTCTCTATTGATTACATACCTTCACATATTATTCACATGGTAACTAATTGCAATCTTTATAATTGTCTGGCTAAAGACAACAATTGATTGTGTCAAATTACCGTGCTCCTAATATTGAAGTCTATGGTAATCTCAAGTCGAAGGACTAAATAATATACATATAATGAGTAACACCTATGACTTAATCCATGTGATGTTCTCAGAGCGGGTTGGTCCATCACCTTGTTCCCTAACAAATACATGATCTCAGTTCATATCCCTACACACATGATTATCACATGACCATCAATCAAAATTCACACTTGTTTTAATTCATTATAGTTACCTATATAATGACCGAATAGGGATATTTAGGATATTTCAATAAATTCACATGGATCTTATTATAAGGTAAACATGCAATCGCTTATAATAAAACAACAAATGAAAACCTCTATTTTATTAACTAAAAGTATAAGATAAACAATGTTTGTAGATTGACCTAAGGCACATGCCCCAACAAAAAGAGTTCACTACATCGAATGAGATCTCTTAACACCTAGATCTTCCTTTTCCCTTTATCTTTAGCACTAAGCCGAGTACCCGAAATATTAAGAAATGTGAATGCTTCATATTGCTCAGTTAGTGATACTCATTTACCTATCAACTATTAATAAGTGATTATTTAGACTTATATATATGGTTAGTTTATTATTATATTTAGTATAAATATTCCTTAAAAAGCTCAAATTGATGTGTTTAATCTTACATAAAGAAAAATGAGTGAATTGATAAAACACACCAAAGTAGGTTTCTCGTGGCTAAGCGATAGGGAGTTGAATGCATGACAGCAAGGCCGGCGCCATGTTCCCGGGGATAACAAGGATACAAGACATGATCTTAGTTCATATCCACGAGAAGAGAAGAAAATAGAAAGTAGAGTTCTATTTAAGGTGAAATTGTTAAGTAGGGTTTCTAATTGTTTTCTTAGGGAGTATAAATAGTAGAATATGGTAAAATCACCAATTACCATGAATACCATAACATTTTACCATAGGTTTATGTTTGCGAAAAGAAGACATTGAAGACTCACGTGTGGTGATTCAGGTATTATTTTTATTGATTTAATTTAAAGTATTTGATTATATCTCTGATTTCAATGAATATCACTATGTGCATGTTTATTTCAATGAAGTGTGAGTAGTTTATTAATCTTAGGGATCAATGAACCCTATGATATGAATGCTATGCTATAAACATGAATATAATATAAAGAAAAAGAGTGCAATGGTTTCGTATTGATTCCAAGCATAATGCTACAAACATCTTGATCACGTATTTATTGATATTAGGTTTTAGAAGTTATCATGGCCATTGAAGCTTTTAAGCTAGATATGGACGGTACAACCGTAAAACATACAATATTGAGCAATAGTTATTGATTAGGGAGGCACAAATAGTAAACTTAATTTGTTATGAATATAAAGACTTAGAACATTAAAACAATATGGAGCTTATGTTATTCACAACGATAGGTGGAGTTCTAGTTTGCACATTAAAATATTTTCCGTCATAATAGTGGATTAAAATGGATGTGAAGAAAATTTGTCTATTCTAATTAGGCATTGCACACACATAATAAAGATGATAAAGTGAGTTGAAAAACATAATATTTCATTACCTAGTTGAAGTTGTGAACTAAGATAGTCTTAATATTAATGTAGCTATAAAACCAATTAAAAAAGGATTTCCTTAGCGATTTAGTAATTTTAGCTAGGTACATACTGAGTGCAAACACTTTCCTTAAGGACGATATCGTAATCAATGTAAGTTGGTCACACTATTACTACAATCGAGCCATTATACTTGCGGCTGCGACCAAGTTTTGGTGCCATTGCCAGGGAGAGGTAGCCACTTATACTTAGTTAGTTTGAAAATTGTTAAGTTTTATTTTTAGTACATTACTTTCAAGCTTATAAAAAGAAAAAAAATGAAAGGCTTAAGTTTCAAGTTTGACTTTTTGCAGTTGATCTTTTGTGTTTTCTTTTTAGGGAGAACTAGTGCATGCATAGCAAATGAGAGAATGACTTAGTGTCTTACAAATCTGAGATTGAAGAACCAACAAAGTAAAGAAAAATAAAGGAATCAAGATGGCTGAGGATCAAGCAAGAAACAAACAATAAGGCCAAGGGAATAACCAACCCGAAGTTGATTTGGTAGTGTAGGACAGAATGCGAGGACAAGAGATGTCTTCGTGACTACTTCAAGCTAGAAGTTCAAGAGACTTATAATAGAGTAATGTGGCTTCCACCCAACACCATCGAGTTCGAATTAAGACCGTATCTGATCAAAATGGTGTAAAATAGCTTGTTCAACGGGCTAGCGAATGAAGATCCAGTTGCACATGTTGAGAATTTCTTGGAGAAGTGTGACATTGCGCACACATGAGTTACAAAAGAGGTGATCGAGATGAGAATTTTCCCATTTTCATTGGGTGAAAAAGCCAAAACCTAGTTCCAAGTACCAGACGCAGGGAATATGATTTCTTGGGTAGAAATCAATGAAAGATTTCTAGATAAGTTCTTTCTCCCAATGAAAATTAGTGAAAGGAAGTCGGAAATGAACCAAGTTAAGCAAGAAGATGTTGAGTCTCTTGGCGAGGCTTGAGATAGATTCAATGAGATGCTGAAAAGATGTCTTGGACATGGATATGTGAAATGGGCACAACTCCAGATTTTTCAACTATGGGATGAACCACAGCACGAGAACATTAGTATATGCCGCAAGGGGTGGTTCTCTACTAACCAAGGATGATTATGGAGCATTGGATCTCATAGATTTTATGTCTCAAAACTCTACAGCTGGTACTTATTCCACAATAAGGAAACTATCGGGCGTATATGAAATTGATTCGCAAGGTGCAATTATGGTGCAACTATCCAATCTGAGCAATTAAATGGCGAAAATACGAATGGGAAAACAAGGTCCTCAAGTGCAATCAATACAATAACCTATTAATCACCAAGCCATGGTGGTTAATCAAGTAGACATGCACCAAGGAATGTAATATGAAGACTTAAACTTCATGAACAACCAAAGATATGGAAATAACTTTAGGCCGAGAGGAATGGCTCCTCAAAGATTTTATCAAGGATACAACTACAACAACCCTTATTTCTTGTATGGAAATCGAGATAACGTACTGAATTTACCTGTAGGCTTCAATTAACAAGTCTAAATGGGAAAGCTAGGCTAAAGCGAAAAGATGACTTCATTGAAGTCAATTGAGAAATTCTTACACGCCATAGACATGAACAATATGGAATGCCATGAGAAGCATGGTAAAGAGATAGAAGGAGTGAAGCAAGCCATGAAGAAGATGGATGATGAGAAATCACAATCCATCAAGTACTTGGAAAGACAGATTAGTCAGTAAGCCATTACCTTGAATTCAAGGAAGGAAGGACAATTTTCCAACAATACTACCACGAACCCCAAGGAGAATGTTAGTGCTATTTACATGATGAGAACTATGACAACGAATGAGCCAAAACAAGATCAAGTGATGTACAAGCAAGAAAAAGTCAACATTTTGGTTATGAGGAAGCATGAAGTGATGTAAGAGAATAGAATGGAAGTAAGGCATGATGAAATCGAATGATTCATGCAACAAAAGAATCAATGCCTTGAAGAGTAACAATAAAGGAAAGAAACAATGGAGAGTTAAGAAAAAAAATGAAAGACCTTCTGAATTAGCACGTAAAGGAAATAGCATCAAGGTAGTTCCAAGGAAGTCAGAACCAAAGTTAAAGTTCATATCGTGACTTCAACCTATCAAAAGGAGAGATCCTGGAGAAATATGCATACCAATAAGCATTAATGGGCACTAGTTTATAAATGTTTTGTGTGATACAAGAGCCTCAGTTAATGTCAAACCAACTATATGAAGAGTCTTAAATGTGCATGCTAAAGTTGGTAGATTCACATTCATTATGGTTTTTGAGGTCATGGATCACATCATGGATGATGATGTGGCTATGATACTTGAAAGGCCATTATTGAACATTGCCAATGCAAACATGTACACAAGTAAGAAAAAGATCACAATGAGTATCGACAAGGATGATGATGATGCAAAAAAGATAATGTTTGTTGATGGTGAATTAGTACAACCAAACGGGAATGAAATTATTATCTCCGATTTATAATTGGAGTATCTCAATTTAGACTCAAACTAAACAAGTGAAAAGGCGTTGGATTAATGACGTTAAACTAAGTGCTACTGGGAGGCTGCTAGTGGTTTTTAAAATTTCAAGTTCTTTAGTTATTGACATGTATCGAGCATGCACAATAGTTTCTGGTATTTACCTATTATTTGTAGTTGTAATAAGTGAGGAAAGTATTTTTTGTTTAGTATTTTCTTAATTTAGTTAATCTAATTAAACGAGAATTGAAATACTAAATAACTAAAAACTATGACTACTAACTTAATTAATCAAACTAACTAAACTAATTTAAACAATTCAATACAAACTTAATAAAAGGAAATTAAAATTCAATATAATATAAATACCTAAACAAACATTCAAACAAACCCCCACTAAACAATGTAATATACTTGGATTGCATTCAAACACTAGAACATAACATTACCTTTTAACGTAGTTATAATTATAAAACATGGAATCTTGAAATCATTATATAATGTTTCATAATAGGTTGATAGTCTTTAGCAAGCCATCGATTTTTCTATATTCAATGGAAAATAGTCATATCCTTATCATTGTAAATCTACCTATTGGATAAAATGCAATAAAATAGAAATACGATATCATTAACATTCAATGAAAATCATATCTAATCTAAACCAAATATTAATCAGAATATACCAATAAAAAACCAACTTAGAACACAATCACCTAGAACATCACATGGGTAGTTTGGCTCTATAGATTAATCTTACTTACTACTTCTATAATTGTTGTAAATAATCACATACATAGATTCATAAAATCGAATATCACAATACATATTTACAATTACGCATGCAATACAAGAATCATTAGTTATAATACGTAAAAACAACTTATTAAAACAATGATTGTTGTGGAAGAATAGATTTAAAATATTAATTACAGGATTCCTTAATTATAACTATATAGCAATCTAAAGTATATACATGTCTAGGGTTTGTTTAGACTAATAAACTACTCACCAATGAAAATAAAAAAAAATGCAATAAAATAACTGAAATACATAATTAAATAAATACCTCTTATTGAAATAAACAAATCTCCAATGTTGCTTCAAACATAAACTCAATAAAAACTAACTTAGGCTCTCAAAAACTTGAAAAAGAGAAAATAAGGCTCTTGATTTTGAAGCCCATAAGGTCCAATTTATATTTTCCTAAGCTGTATAACTCATAGTTAAACTCAAATTCTTCATAGTAATCTAAAAAACTCATCACCGACCTCAGCGATTTGCCAGCGAATCTTATGTTGTTCCAAAATCGTTGAGTTAATAGTTGAAAATATCATTATGTGCTCCACCGATTAATCTGGCGATTCCTTTGTAAATCTCAATTCGTTCACTAATCACTGAACCTTCTCTGCTTTTGATTTAGGCAACGATTCCTATGTAATCTCGTATCGCTGATGATTCGCTGGCTCTATTCTTCAGTTGACTATTTTGCACTTCTTCATTTTTTGTAAATTAAATCCTGAAATCAAAAAAATAAGAGAATACCAGTGTAATTTCATCATTTATATCTAAAATCAACCTTAATTACACTATGAAATATGTCTAATTATTGGCTTGTCAAATACCCATAAACTCAACACTTTATTGTCTCGAGCAAAAGAATACTCTCAATCATATTCTTTTTTCATTTTTTTATATCATGATTTCAATCTAATTCATCATAACTTCAAATAATAGAAGTTCTTAAATAGAAGTGATCTTCAAATAAAAACATATTACCCATAAATAAATGTAAGTTATGATATAATAGAATGATTTAGAAAAAACTAACCATCCCTTAATGATAACTCAACCACCCAATTCAATACCCCTTAGAACTTAAAAGTTCAATCAATACCAAGGCCAATACATAATATATGTTTTCTCAATCTCCACTAATAAGCATCAAGCTTACGATGACTAGAGTAGAATCTCAAAATACAAAACCACTAGATTAATCTTAATTTTAGAAAATACTTTATAATAGCACCACAATCAAAATAAATAGGAATTTTGCTAAGATACCAATTAATATATCATTTAAAACGTGTTAGATTAAGAAATACTTCACTCAACCTTAGCTTCAAGCACTCGAGCTAAATCTTTTCTTTGAAGAGTTTAAGAACATCCGCTTTTTTCATCTCTCATTTTTTCTACTTCATCATAATTATTTTTTCTCTTTATATATATATTTCATTTGACTTTTGATTCCCTGCACCATTTCTTGTGGACATTCTCATATTTTTTTCACTATAGATTCCCTGCTCCATTTCTTATGGGATCTATATGACTCTCTATATTTGTAAACTCTTGTTAACATTTCTTACTATCCACTAAATTTGAAGAAAGTATTTTTTATAACTTATAAAATTCATCTGTTTCTAACTCATTTCTTCTTTCAACTGTGGCATATTAATTTTATATATATACTATAAAAATACTTAATCCATAGCCTTTGTATCTTGAGATTCTTAGAAATCTGTCTTATTCATCCTGCACTATTGTTTCGATCTTCTACCCATTCTCATAACTACCACAAAGTAATTATTCCCTATAAACTCATCAAGTGCGTACATCAACTAGTAACGTTAATCAAAATGGTATAAAAATTGATTTCTTCTATCTCAGAATTCACTTGGGTAATAAAAATATCACTTCAATTCAAAAATCTATTATATATTCATTCAATTATATTATATTCCTAACTAAAAATAAAGTAAAATGAAATTCATACTTACTTGAATTTGGAAGAAATTTTCAAAATTTCATCAACTTACTTGAATATCGAATCAAAAGTTTGAACTTTGCATCAATTCTAAACTTATCTTCTACCTTTCTTTTCTTTCCTTGCTTTCTTTGCTATCAGTGTCATACTTCACCTAAAATACCCCCAAACTCATTCCAAACCTTATCCTCAAGGTTTAAAAAATTAAGACGGGTTTCCAACAAAACTAATATATCTCGTGAAGTATAAACAAATTGATTTAGATAATCAATATATAAAGTCAGTATAAAGATTTTCATCAAACATAGTGCATTAAAAATATGAATAATCACCACCAATGCATATCAAATGTAGCATGAACATCAAATATATCACCACAAAACCATATCAAATGTATCAAATGAAATCACATCACCAGGCATAGTATCAAAAACATTATATCATCAAGCACATATCACATAGTATCATTACCAAAGTTACAATCAAGACTTCACACATCATCACTCAAAGGTAAATGAGATAAATTAGAGTAAAGAAATTAATATCGTCGTCCTGAAGTTGCATCATCATCATCCTCAACTGGATCAATCCTCTCTTCGACTGGTAACTCGCAGCGGGATCATAGAGGTTGTAGTCTTGATCTAGCGGTAGTTGATCATTAAAAATACCATTAATCGATAGTCTCATTTGTATAGATGGTACTTGAATCTCTGCGCATCCTCATCTTTTATGTCTTCTTGACATCGTCCTCTCCATCCTGTGAATACTCATCGCTAAGACCTTTTAGTTCTCGAACACCAGTTTTTGATTCCTCAGAGTTCTCACTTGATTGCGCAGGATTGAACCCATAAAGGCCAACTCTGACTCTTCCATGTAAAGTCCATGGAAGTCAGTAGCAGGTTGCTTTACATTCTGATCATTTCTTGCACTTGCCATATCTTCTAAAATACTCCTAATTTCATCTCTAATCTTTCTTCATTGCTCCGCCTCTCTATTGGCTATCTTAGTTTTCTCTTTCTCGTATTAAGAATCTTCATATCCATCAATTTTTCCATAACTCTCTATTATTGCATTCGTGATAGTCTTCTTAGTAAAACATCAATCTCAAGTCCTACCACATTTACTCGATTTTCTCTGCAAAAAGTCGTGATCATCAAAAGAAATGGTAATACGTCATTCTTCTACGTTATGATAGCACTCCTTATCGATTCATAGATAATCTTGCAAATATCTAAATATCCAAATCCCTTTACAATGTGGTAAAGTAAAAAGTAGTTCACGATCTTGTAATATTGCAAACTTGGTTGTAAGGTGGCGTTGATGAAATAATACCACGATTTTGTGATCATCCTAAATTTTTTGGTAGTGATGTGCTTCGGATACCCATCCGTGTCTAAAATGAATCCATCACCATGAATCGCCTCTAATACTCCCCAAATTTTCTCAGTAGGGTAATGGTACTTAATCAATTATTCAAGTTTTGGGTATTCATCTTTATCTTTGTGGTGAACTTCCTATAAACAAAATATTGATTTATTCTTAGCAGAATAGTCAATTGTTCTTTCTTTAACTCATGAATCTATCTTGCTGTCACTTCCATAAGCATTCGTATGAAAATTCCGTATCTAAAATATTGCATCCCTTTTCACAAGGAACATTCTCAAGGTCTAAATGGTGAAGTCCCTGGAAAATAATCCCCGATTTCTTACATAAGTGATATATAAGATCCTAGGCCTATATTTTAACTCTTTTTTCACATTGAATCCTAGGCAAAAACCTTATCATTGACAAAATTTTCCTCTTTAAGAACATTCTTTTTCACTCCTTCGATACTTTTTTTTCTACTCCCTCTTCCTTATCCTCATATTCTTCTTCAAAATCATTACTAAATGATAAAGGTGGAGTAGATTCTCTTTGTGGTTTAATCCTAGGTGTATTGAAAGAAATTCCTGTGGGAAACATGGATTTATCCTTGGGTGTCTCAACTAACTTCCCATTTCCTTTATCTTCTTTTGAACTTCTACCCCTTCCACTTCTAGCCATTTCCATAGATACAAGTAAAAAATAAGTTTGTAAAACCATATAAAACCAAATTGACGGAAAAATGTTCGATAAAATTCAACCTATCTATCTAAAAAGGAGAAATTCATCGAAAAAAGTCATTTATAAATCAAGAGTTTGAAATTCATTTGAAATTCATTGATAAAACATCATTGATAAAAACAATCTTTCGTAAGTGATTCAAATCCTATGATAGACAAACACAAAACCCCTAAACTCATTTGAAACTTAGCCTCAAATTAGTTTGCGAATATATTAATCCATTCGCCATATACTAAAAATAGTTCAAAAATTCGATATCAATAAACAAATTGTCATACCACTCCCATACTAGTATTATAGTTAAAAACATTCGACATTGAAACCAAATTTGAGCAAAAATTTCAAATTTTAGTCTCTAACCTAAATAAAAATCTAAAAGTCCATGAAAAACCAAAAATATAATCAATAAAAGGCTAGGGTTCTCATTGATTACCTTCTTGAAAGTGAATTTTCAAGATTGGAACTCTAGAACACCTGAAGAACACTCTTCCAAGCTCCAACTTCAAATTCCCTTGCTCAGGCCCTAGTTGGCTCTACACTCTCAAAACTCACCAAATTTTACGTTGAATGTGTGAAGATTGAGGTGAGAATCGCTAAAGTACATTCTCAAGCCCTAGTAGGGTCTACAGTCTCAAAACTACCAAATTTTAGGTTGAATGTGTAAAGATTGAGGTAAGAATATCTAAAATACACTAAAATCTAGCTTTGGAAGGTTGAATCTAGTCAAAAAATTGGTATTCGGTTCAAAAAGTTGTGATGATTTTTTAGTGTGAAGTGAACAAATATAGCGATTTTGGGTTTTTATTTTTTTAAAATGTGTATTCATTATCAGTGAATCAAGGTTTGAATGGATTCGTTGAGAAAATGTTGTCTAAATCGCTGAAAATGAGCCTTAATGGCTCACCGACTAGTTAAACAAAACCTAGTCATAAGTGTAAATTGCTAACAAATAATTGACTTGAAATTACACTAACAATTCTGCAAAGTGAAACATATTCTCTCAGCGAATTCCGGTACAAAATGGAATCGCTGGGAAATCACTAGCCTATTTTAACTGTTTTTCCAATTTAATTGATTTTCCCATATATTTATCAAATATATATCCAATAAAAAGGTAAAATTATTCAAAATTATCATAATTTGACTATGATTTGTTCTGAACAATAATTTCATTTCTATAAATAACCGAATAACGTAAAAACTAATGCATAAAGACAATATAATACTGAAAGATATTGGCTTGATCAACCCCCTTATATAAAATTATTCTCAAATAAATTCCTAAAATATCTATTTTATAAGATTCAAAAGTTGAAAGATATAAAACAACTAACAAATCCTATTATTAAAATTGAAAGTAAAGTTAGAGTATAGGCTGCCTCCCATAGAGCTCTTTTGTTTATTGTTGTTGGCTCAACTGAACCACGCAGTTCTAAAATAGTTCTATAAACTTAAATATATGATTTTCCACTCTAGTGTCATTCCAGAAAGTGATTGCTAGGCCATGCACCTAAAAAGTAATTGTCTTGTTCAAAGTATCCATGACAGCATGCAAAGTGACTAAGAAAGGTCATTCTAAGATTATGGAGGATCTTCATTGGTGAAGTGTGGCATAAACAAGAAGTCTGTGGGAATAATGTACTTGTCAATTTGAATTGGTACATTAGTAACTACTCCTATTAGTTTCACTGAATAACCATTTGGTAGAGGAACTTTTTCAGAATCGTGTACATCAAACCCTAGTAGAGTATGAAGAAAAAAATGAAATGGCATGTAGTTTACTCTAGAACCCGTATCACAAGTAGCTTTAAAATACTAAGCCCATTTAACTTTTATGTTTATTTATATATCTCCTAGATCATCGAGCTTGACAATTGCTAGATTCTTCTTTTTCTTCTTATTCATTGTAACTTTAAACTCCTTCATTTTAAGATCATTCTCAACATTGTTCGGTTACTTAACCCTTCATTCTTAAGTTATTATATTTTCATTTGAAGTATATTCAACTCGCTCATTCTTTGTCAAAACATTTTAGTCTTCCATTGTTACTGCATTAATAACATATACTTTAGCTTTTAAATTATGATGATTTAATTATAAAGATTCATTATCATTAGTTTGTTCATTATTAGATTCATCAGAATTATCATGGACATCTTCATCATTAAAATGAAAAGTGACAATTTTGTTTTCAAAATTCATAGATATTTTTCTTTCAAAGATATCTAACTTTGTTTCAGATGTTTTAAGGTATGGTCTTCCTAAAAGTATAGGCAGAGATTTAGATGATACTGAATCTCTCATTTCTATGACATAGAAGTTAGTTGGAAATACTAAGTCATTTACTTTTACCAAGACATCTTCTAGTAAAACATAAAGTTTAGTAATTGTGTTGTCAGCTAAGGTAAGATTATTAGGTGTATTAGTCAATGAACCTATTTTCAATGACTCATATATTTTAAGTGACATAACATTAATTAATGCTCCAAGATCACATATAGCAAAATCTATAAAAGAAGTTCCTAAGGTAATAGGAATTCCAAACATTCTTAGACTGGAACATTTCTCAGGTATTTTCTTTTTAATTAAAGCAAACACCTTTAGTCCTTAGTTTTCTTTAGATTCTTCTAAAAAAATTATCATTAGATTTAGAAAATTCTTTTTAAAATTCATCATAATTAGAAAAATTGCATAATTGATTCCATCGATGGTTTATTAATTTCTATTTTCCTAAATACTTCAAGAATATCATTATTGTTTTCTTCCTCCCTACCATCGGCTAATCGTTATGGAATGGTAGAATATGAATACATATCTTCATTCAAATTATCAAAAATCTTATCATTTTCATCCTTATCAATTATTTTAGACTTTTGAAAAGATTTTTCATATGCTTCAATTCTAGCTAAATACATGGGTAAGGTATATATTTCAATTGTTCAGCCATCCATTCTCTAGTAGGATTGACATTAGCCATCATTTCTTCTTATTCTTCTTCAATAGTTTTATGTGTTTTCTTTTTATTACCTTGTTTTAATATCTTTCCACTTATAGGTGTGTTTTTTTCATCATTGAATAAAGCATTGACTTATGCTTGATTAGTAGGAGCAAAGCAACAGCTTAAGTAGGTGCTTTAACTTGATTACTCTGTTGAGTGCTTAACATATTTATCTGTAAATTTATTTGAATTAACTGATTTTTCAGTACATTAATAATAGTATCAGTCTTAATCTAATTTTGAGAAATCTATGTAAAGTTTTGATGACTTTGGTTCATAAAATTATGCAACATTTGCTCTAAATTTAGATTCGTAGATTGAGCACTTTGTTGAGGTTGTTGATTAGGTGCAGATTGCATCTGAGCACTTGGTCTATAAGTATTATAATTTTGATTATGAGGACCATAACTAAGATTTGAGTGTTGTCTTCCAGGATAATAACTATTATTATTATATTGAATACGCATTATTAGCCTCTATAATATTCTTTTCGGAATCCACAAGCTTTAACTTGACTAGATCTATTTTTTATTAACAACTTAACCATTTTTGATAATTCATCAATTTTATCATCAAACGTATTATTTCTTGTATTATCAACTTCATAAAGTTTTTTTCTTGAGAATTCAATCTTTTCACCATATTGCTTAGATTGTGTAGCCATTTTATTAATTGCTTCCTTTTACTAAAGTAGGTGTTGTTTCAAATAAAGATCCACCACATACTTTGTCAAATAACCTTTGTTCAAAGTGATTAAGGCCTTTATAAAAATATTCTAATAAAGTTCTTTGAGTATATCCATGTTTTGGACAAGAAGAAATTAATCTTTGGAATCTATCCCAAAATTCATTAAAATCTTCATCATTTTCATCTTTGCGACTGTGATTTGCTTTTTATAGGAACTAATTTGTTCCAAGTGATTTGCTTTCATCATCAAAATTCATTACTGATGCAGGTGTCCTAGCTAGTGTGCATTACACGAGAATGACTATGACCAGGATGCAAAGATCGTAGGAAGGATTGATGTCCCAGTATCACAGAGAGTCCGTTGGAGAATGAGGAACGTAAGTGAAAGGTGCACTGCCAAGTTTGTTAGTGGCAGAGCAAACGAGCTGTCCTTTATCCGTTATTTTGATTTAGCTGTATAAACCTCTTTTGTCATTTTGTGTTTCCTTGAAGCTTTATAAGAAATTTTGTAAGAAATCTGAGGCAGTTGTTATCATCTATTTGAGAATTCGATCAAGTGTTAGTGCTGTGTTTGCTCTGTTTGTTCCATCGTTGTTCATTGTCTCTTCCAACCTTCATTAGTGGTATCAGAGCTTGATGTAGCAACCATTCATGGCAGAAGGTGGGGGTGATTGAACCCATCCCATTGGCAATGATCAGGGGGTGCAGGCCCTAAGGGTTTCAATCACTTCGTTAGAGCAGAGACTCGACGATTTTATTCTAGTGGTTTGGCGTGTCATGCCCATTGTTCACCATTAACAACGTCCTGTTCAAGTTCCACTTCTAGACCCTGTTCCAAATATAATACTTCCTGATGAGCGAGATGAAGAGGACGGTTACATGCCTAACCGACGCTACAATCCTTGTAGTGTGGGTCGTAGGGGTTTTCTCTATCACGCCAACCATAGACGTCCTCCTCAGCGTTCTCTCCTTCATGAGTCTGATTCGGATTCTGATGTTGGAGACGACTGGGTTCTTCAAAGGCGACCCCTTGGTCATCATCCATAAGCTTCTTGTGGTGACTGGCCAGACTATAAACTTAAAATCGATATTCCTTTCTTGGATGGTCATCTTCATATAGAGGATTTCCTAGATTGGTTGCATAATGTCGAGAAATTCTTTGATTATATAGAAGTTCCAGAGGAGAAACAAGTCAAGTCGGTTGCTTACAAGTTGAAAGGAGGGGCTTCAGCTTGGCGGGAACATTTCCAGAACAATAGGAGACATGAGGGTAAACACCCAATTTGAGAATGGCCTAAAATGCTTCATCTAATGCGCACTCGTTTCCTCCCAGCCGATTATGAGTAGATGTTATACCACCAATATCAACACTGTGCGTATGGAAATCTATCAGTGGCGCCATACACAGAAAAGTTTTATCACCTTAATGCTCGCAATAACCTCCATGAATTTGAGATGCAACAAGTCGGTCGTTACATTAGAGGACTTAAAGATAGCATCCAAGATCAATTAGCTCTTCGCCCTTTGTATCACCTCTCTGAACCTATGAGTTTGGCACATAGAATTGATACACGACTTTCGCGGTTACCACCTAAGCCTCAATTTTTGAAGAGACCTCAGGGAGAGTCCCAATCTAATCCACATGTTGTCTATAGTGGTGCCCCTACACCTGTGTCATCTAGTGCTTCTAGATTCAAAAGTCTAGACGAATCCCCTGCTTATTCAGATGGTGTTAAAGCACCCACCTCTCCAACTATCAACCCATACTCTAGGCCTATGAGCAATAAATGTTACAGATGTGGGCAACCCGGCCATCGATCAAATAAGTGTCCGCAGAGATGTCAAATTCACCTAGCCGACTATGCGATTTATGAAGCTCTTCTTAGTGATAGTTCTGGACCTTCTGGTGAACCTGATGAACAAGAGGTTGAGGTCGTCAAGGAAAAAAATGGGACCAACTGTCCTGTGTAATCCAACACTCCCTTCTAACCCCAAGGGTACCTCCAGCGACTCAATAACATCAAATTTTTAGTACTCGGTGCACTATTAAAGGCAAGGTATGGCAAGTTATCATTGATAGTAGTTGTTAAAATATTGTGTCTCGTAGCTTGGTGAAGACCCTTGAATTGTCAACCACACTCGATCTTTCCCCTTATAAAATCAGTTGGATTAAAAGGGAACTAATAGAAAAATCGGTGATCAATGCTGCGTCCCATTTTCCCTATGCCAACATTACGTGTTATGTGATGTGGTCAACATGGATGCATGCCATCTACTACTTGGTCGCCCTTGGCAATATGATGTCCGTGCTATTCATTGTGTTCACGAGAATACTTACACCTTTGATTGGTACTCTAAACACATCCTCCTTGTTCCTTTGCCTCCTACCCAAACGACCCCTATTACTACGCCCTCTCAACAGTTAGTGGTTCTTAATGGTCATGACTTTTCAGAATTGTTGGCTCAAACCCAACAAGTCTTTCTTGTCTTGGGAAAACACTCATGTCCTACAGTAAAAACTCCTCCATCTTTTGTAGCTGATTTGCTCACTAAATTCCATGATGTGGCACATCCTGAGCTTCCAAATTCCCTCCCACCATTGCGCGATATCCAGCACAATATTGACCTTATCCCTGGTTCTTCTCTACCCAATCTCCTTTACTATAGAATGAGCCCAAAAGAGCAACAAATCCTACAGTCCCAAGTTGAGGAGCTCTTGTTCAAAGGGTTCATCAGAGAGTGCCTCAACCCATGTGCAGTTCTTGCTTTACTCACTCCTAAAAAAGATGGAAGTTGGCGTATGTGTATGGATAGCCGTGCAATTAACAAGATCACTGTGAAATACATATTTCCTATTCCTAGACATGAAGATATATGCTCAACAATTTAGGGGGATCTACTGTGTTTTATAAGCTGGATTTGAGGAGTGGTTAATACAAAATACGAATCTAACTAGGGGATGAGTGGAATACGACTTTCAAAACAAAAATGGGACTCTATGAGTGGCTAGTGATGCTTTTTGGTTTGAGTAATTCCCCAAGTACCTTCATGAGACTAATGACTCACATCTTCAAACCTCTCTTAGGTGTTTCTGTTGTTGTCTACTTTGACGATATCTTAATTTACAGTAAGTCCATTTCGGATCATCTCTGTCACCTATGAGCTGTACTTACCATCCTGCGTGACCATAAGATTTATCTCAATTTCTCAAAGTGTTTATTCTGCCAAGAACATCTACTATTCCTTGGTTTCGTGATTAGTTCAGCAGGTATCCATGTTGATGAGCAGAAAATTAAAGCTATTCTAGAATGGCCCATTCCTTATTCAGTGTCCGACGTAAGGAGTTTCCATGGCTTAACTAACTTCTATAGGCATTTTATCCGAAATTTCAGTACCATCACAGCACCATTGACTGATTGTTTGGAGGCGCAACAGCTAGAATGGGGACCTACTCAATAAGCTAGCTTCCAAGCTTTGAAGGACAAGCTTTGTTCTGCTCCCATCTTAGCTTTGAAGGACAAGCTTCGAATTAGAAACTGATGCTTTTATGATTAGGATTAGGTTTATACTCATGCAAGATGGACGTACCATTGGTTATTTCACAGAGAAACTCTGTGCTTATAGGAAAAAATGATCGACGTATGAGCAAGTACTCTATACTATGGTTCGAGCACTTCAACATTGGGAACCTTATTTAGTTCAAAATGAATTTATTCTTCACAGCGATCATTCAGCTCCCCAACGCCTTAATTCCCAGAAATCTTTGAATCAAATGCATGCCCGATGGATCATGTATTTTCAGAAGTTTAATTTTGTGTTTAAACATAAAAATGGGACCATAATCGTGTTGCTGATGCTTTGAGTAGACGTTCATCTCTCCTATCCACTTTGTCTTCTTCTCTTATTGCCTTTTATGACATCAAAGGCTTATATGCATCTGACCCTAAGTTCCAATACATATGGGCTTATTGTTTAACACATTCCTCTGTAGGAGATTTTAATGTGCAGGATGGCTTTCGCTTCAAAGGCACTCACCTTTGCATTCTTGATACATCTTTGCATCTTTTGCTCATTCAAGAAATGCACTCTGGGGTTTAGCTGCTCATCTTGGTCGGGATAAAACCATATTGCTCGTGAAGGAGAGATACTTTTGGCCCCATATGAAAAGGTATGTTTCAAAGGTCATTGCACAATGTGTAGTTTGCCAATCCGCCAAAGGTGTCACGTCTAATGCTGGCCTATATTTTCCACTTCCCATACCTACTGCAATCTGGGAGGGTTTGTCTATGGATTTTATTGTGGGTCTTCCAAAAACTCAGTGACACATGGATTCAATTTTTGTGGTTGTGGATTGCTTTTCCAAGATGTCTCACTTTATTGCTTGTCATAAGACCATTGATGCTAGTCATGTGGCTAATCTCTTCTTCCTTGATTTTATGAGACTTCATGGAGTTCCTAAGTCCATAAGTTCTGATAGGGATGTCAAATTTGTTAGCCACTTTTGGAGATCTCTTTGGTGAAAGTTCGATACAAATCTTAATTTCAGCAGCTCTTATCATCCTCAATCTGATGGTCAAACTAAGGTTACGAATTGAACTCTTGGCAATATGTTGAGATGCTTGGTGGGTGATCATAGCTACTTGCCTCGAGCTGAATTCACTTTTAACAATATGGTCTATCGATCAACTAGTTTGCGTCCATTCACTATTGAGTACACTAAGGCCCTGCCATGCCTATTGATTTAGCTGCACTACTCCTTTTTTTCTGTCAAGTCAGTGGAGTATCTCACTGACAAAATTGCCGACATGCAGTAGCAGGTTCTTGACAATTTAAAGACTGTGTCTACTAAGTATAAAGCTGATGTTGATCCTCATTATCGCTTTCAGGTCTTCAACCCAAGTTATCTCGTCATGGTCCACCTCAATAAACAACGTCTCCAATATATGTCTAACAGTAAGCTGCAGCCGCGCAAGATTGGTCCCTTTTCCCATATAGTCTCGCATCAATGACAATGCTTACATTGTTACTTGCCCTCTAACTTGCCGTATCAGTCCACTTTCAACGTCTCTAATCTCACTCTTTACCATCCTCCAGACGACACTGAAGTCCAAGTATTGAGCTCAAGGACGAGCTCTCTTTATGAGGGAGGCACTGATGTAGGTGTCCTAGTGTGCATTACACGAGAATGATTAAGACCAGGATGCACAATTCATAGGAAGGATTGATGTCTCGGTATCACAAAAAGTCCGTTGGAGAATGAGGAACGTGAGTGAAAGGTGCATTACTAAGTTTGTTAGTGGCAGTGCAAATGAGTTGCCCTTTATCCGTTATTTTGATTTAGCTGTACAAACCTCTTTTGTCATTTATGTTTCCTTGAAGCTTTACAAGCAATTTTGTAAGAAATCAGAGGCAGTTGTTATCATTAATTTGAGAATTTGATCAAGTATTAGAGCTGTGTTTGCTCTGTTTATTCCATAGTTGTTCATTGTGTCTTCCAACCTTCATTAGAAAGCATCTAACATTAGAGTCCATGTAGTTATTGAATCTTGGGGGAGATAGAACAACCAATCTTGTGCTTGATCTTTCAATGCAAAAGGAAAAACTTTAAGTTTGACTTGTTCTAGGGTACCTTCTTTCGGTTTCATCTTGTTAACCTTATGTTGATACTCCCTTATGAATTTATGTGGGTCTTCATTGTATTTACCATAGAAGTTAGGTAAGACACTAATAAATTCAGAACTAAGTTCAAATTCAGGAAATCCATTGGGGTATGCTATGCACATAGGCTCAAATGTTGTAACATTTTAATTTGCTTGTCTAAAAGTACTCTATTATTGTTCTTTTTATTATTGATAACTCTATTAGCATTATTATTAATAACATTTTCATTATTATTATTGTTGCTATCCTCCATCCTATTAATTAAATTTTCCCTAAGTTCTTGTTTTCTTGAATTTTGATTAAAAGTTCTATCTATTTCAAAATCAAATGGATGTAAAGATCATGTAGAATTAGAATGACGAAATGTGTAGACCTTAAAATGTCTAAAATTCGAAAAAATTATTTAAAAATCCTTAGCAACGGCGCCAAAAATTGACATGTATCGAGCGTGCACAATAGTTTCTCGTATTTTCCTATTATTTGTAGTAGTGGTAAATGAGATATCGTTTCCATAGGGACTTAGCAAACTTCTAAGGAAAGTATTTTTTGTTTTTTTTTCTTATTTTAGTTAATCTAATTAAATAGGAATTGAAATACTAAATAACTAAAAACTGTGACTACTAACTTAATTAACCAAACTAACTACACTTATTCAAACAATTCAATGAAAACTTAATTAAACAAAATTCAAATATATAATATAAATATCTAAACAAACCCCCACTAAACAATGTAGTATACTTGGACTGCATTTAAACACTAGAACAAAACATTACCTCGTAACCTTGTTATAATAATATCACATGGAATCTTGGAATCATTAAATCCTAATTCATAATAGATTCATAGTCATTAAAAGGGCATCGATTTTTCTATATTCAATGGAAAATAGCCATATCCTTATCATTGTAAATATACCTATTTGATAAGACGCAATAAAATAGAAATACGATAGCATTAACACTCAATGAAAATCATGCCTAATCTAAACCAAATATTAATCAGAATATGCCAATCAATAACTAACTTAGAACACAATCACTTAGAACATCTACTCGGGTAATTTTGCCCTATAAATTAATCCTAGGTATTACTTTTATAATTGTTGTCAATAATAATAGACATAGATTGAGAAAATCGAATATCATAATACATATTTGCAACTATGCATGCAATACAAGAATCATTAGTTGTAATATACAAAAATATCTTATTAAAACTGTGATTGTTATGTATGAATAGATTTAAAGCAGTAAGTATATGATTCCTTAATTATAACTTTTTAGCAATCCAAAGTATATACATGTCTAGGGTTTGTTTAGATTAATAAACTACTCACTCATACTGGAAATAAACAACGCAATAATATAATTGAAAGATATAATTAAATAAATACCTCTTATTGAGATAAATGAATCTCTAATGTTTCTTTAAACATAAACTCAATAAAAACTTAGGCTCTCACAAACTTGTTAAGAGAAAAGTGGGTTCTTGATTTCGAAGCCTTAGGGTACTATTTATAGTTTCCTAAGTTATACAAATGATAGATAAACTCAAATTTATCGTAGTAACTTAAAACACTCATCACCAACCTGAACGACTTGTCACCACATCCTATGTTGTTCAAAAATCACTAAAAATATCATTCTATGCTTTACCGATTCATCTGACTATTCCTTTGTAAATCCCAAGTCGCTGGCTAATCGCTAGACCTTCTTTAATTCCGATTTAGGAAGCGATTCATCTTTAAACTCATATTGCTGATGATTCGCTGGCTCTGTTCTTCAATTGACTATTTTGCTTCTTTTTTTTTTTCCATTTCTTCATTTTTCCTAATTAAATCCTAAAATCACATAAACAAGAGAATAGCCAGTGTAATATCATCATTTATATCTAAAATCAACCTAAATTAAACTATAAAAAACAATTATTGACTTGTCAGTTAGTCAAGTGGTAGTTAGTTATTTAGTTTAGTGAAGGACAATTCATACATAATAGTTTCTAACTTTTGAAAAGTTTTTGCTAAATGTGTAGGTAAGACCATTTGCCGGGTGACAATTCATCGAAATGGAAATGTCTCGATATACTTAGTAAAAAGTGTAGAAGAGCGAATGAGTTCAAGCTGCAAAGTGAGTCATATGGGAAAATCACGGGTAAGGTTTTTATGTAATTTTTATATATATATGGATTTCACGTAGTTATGGCATAGTATTAAGTGACACAAATTGTTGGGGAAACGCCAAATAGGAATTAATGAAATATATATGTGAATCATGTAGATAGATAGGTCGACACCGTGGGTACTAGGCACGACACCAGCAGGGCGCCATGTAGTGCACATAAAAACCTTTCAGAGATGTCGACATCGTCTTGGCGCTGTCACGGCGCCATGCCTTATAAGGCACGATGCTAATGTCATGAAATGGGTTTTAACCCCATTTTCACCATATTATTCACACTTGCATCCAACTCCAAACAAAACCAACCAAGCATACATCCCTCTAGAACCTAAGATTGATAATTTCTAAGCGAGGAAATAAAGTTCCTAGTGATAGAGATTGAAAGGAGAGAATGCATTATTGATTTGCACAAAGTGAATAGCTAAGCTTAGGTTTGAGAATTTAATTTAAGGGAGCACTAGGGTTTCTAGTTTTCTAGCAAAGAAAAAGTGCTTTGATTGATAGAGGCTTGGAGGAGTGTTATACGCAGGAAATTAGTTCGACATTTAGGTAAATTTACAATTTCATTAGTTATGCTTTAAAATTTTGAGAAATTTTAATGAAATTGCATAAATAGTGGATATGAGGTGTTGGATAGGATTTTCAAGTTGTGTGAATATTGAGCATCAATGTGACTGATGGAGACCTAGTTTATGTCTTTTGCATTTTTGGCAATTGAATGATTCGTATACTATAAATCTTGATTTTAGTTGATTTCAAGACCCGTATAGTTAGTTGCATTGTTGTGTTGTTGTGTGAATTTGGAAAAATGCTTAGAATAAGGAGGCAAGCAAGTTGAGTGAATCAATTGAGAGCAAATGATTTTGAGGCATCATCCTCAAGAGATCCCGATGAGGAGGAACCTATTCCATTTAAGTCGAAGTACTTTATTAGGAGAGATGCCAATGATAGATATGAGGATATTGAGTATAGGGAGTTCATTTGTGAGAGGGGTATTAATTTGCCGACTAAGTATGACAAAAAAGTGAACAACTTCATTAGGCAACAAAATTGAGAGCAATTCACTCAAGAATATAGAGAGAACAAGGTTAAAGAAGTGAGGGAAATTTTATACAAATTTATGCCAATGCTAAGTTTACTAGGAAAGGTTTTGTCCATTTTAATGTACGTGAAATTAATAGCATTATGGGTTGAAGCATTTGAGTATGGTTGAAGTCGACCCAAGTTTCTCGGATAATTTATATGAGAAACCTTATATCCTATACCCTTTTAGAGCCATATAACAAGCATTGGCAAGAAGGGGAGTGTGTACCTTACCAATCAGTAGGGAGAAATCTACAAGCTAAAGCGGCTTGTTTATATGAGATCGCAAAGAACGGGGAGATCAACGTCGGCGATATCATCTACAACAATCTGAGGAAGTCCATCATGTCAGAGCGAGAGACCAAATTGTTGTTTCCAATTTTGATCACTCAGATGTGCTTGAAGGTCGGAGTGCGACCGATTAGAGATGAAGAATTTGATATCGAGGCCCAAACAACCATAGATGAGGCATTTATGCTCACACTGAAACCACTACCTAATTATCAAGACTCCGAGGATGTGAGAGAGAAAATTAAGGGCAATAAACTTGATGCCAAATTGTCGGCTAAGCAGTAATGGGATCACGCAACATTTGCACAACAGCAGTAGTAGAGTTAGCCCAAGAATTAGAAAATGAAGGATATCGAGAGAAGGATGAGCATCACCAACAGGGATTGACTTAGGGCTACGAGTTTTTAGACCCACTTATTGGAGAACAGGACTTGGATGGTCCTAAAGTATTTTCACCACCTCTTCCACCACAACCACCAGTAATGCCACTAGAGGACTTGACTCTACGGTAGCAAAGGCTGTGGGTTTTTAAGATAAAAAGATAGTAGGAAGAGGATAGGTTTATATATCGTGAAGCCTTATTGAGATATGAGCAGGATAGGCATAGGAGAATGCAATACCGACTGAATAGGCAACGAAATTTCATGTTGTTTGTCGATCATTGGAGGGATGTAGCTAGATATGAGAGGAACAAACGAATGAAACCTACTTATAGGTCTTTTGGCTTTCAAGTAGCTTTGAACTACATATTTGATCTGGATGTGGTGCAGAGCAGGAGGGTGGAGCGTCCATTGACACCATCCAAGGTTAAAGCTAATGATGCAATGATGATGCGCAGTCGTGAGGTTAGAGTCTTAGGATTTCTTAAGACCATAAGGATATGAGAGATACATTGATACTAATTCACTTTAAATTAGGGATATGTTTTTACTTATTTAGTTGTTTCAATTATATGTTTAGTTTATTGTTAGTATCATGTGTTATGATTATTATGTTTGTGTTTTAGTGTTTTCATGTTTCAGACTTATTTTTAAACCTTGAGGACAAGGTTTGGTTTAAGCTTGGTGGCATCAACACTACACTACACTATGGGAAGTGTTAAGAAAGGTTGAGATAAGGATAAACACTGCATATATGATCGTTTAAATATTATTTTTGAAGCAGTTAAAGAGAAAAGTATGGTAGTGTATTATTTATTCATTTACTTACTATTTAAATGTGTAGGTAGTGTAGATATGATTATATATAGTAATATGTAATGAATAAGTAGTTCATTTGCATGTTCATGCCTTTAATTGAGGATGAGTAAAATACGGGTATCTTATTGATATGAAACACAAGAGAGTGTTTCTAAATTTTTAAAGAAAATATAAAATGTAGCAAATAACTGTATAATTTCATGATTAGAAACCTAGAGTTAGGAAAAACCATGAACTTGAAACAAAAGGAAGGAGACAACTAGAACACTTCTTATGGAAAAACATAGATCTTTAAATAATTCTATAATTAGTGTGAATCTTACTTGAATATAAAAAGTAAATAAGGACTTAGTGCAAAGAGGGGAAGAAATAGTCATTTTTAATGAAAAAGTTGGAGTTAACTTGGTTGATGGAGTGAAAGTGAAATGTGCTAACAAGAGTTTTAAATAAAAAAAATAAAAGATAAAGAGTTCCATAAGTTCTACAGGAAATGGAGCCGAGAACTTGGTTGGAAAAGTGAGAAAAAATTGAGTTCGTAGGAAAGGAGCAGGGATCATACAGATAAAAAATCATAAGGAGAAAGGAGAATATGAAAATAAAAGAGAGAAAAAATAAAGAAAATAAGGTGGAACATAGAATAAAAATCTTCAAACACAAGATTTAACTCGAGTGCTGGTAGCTTGATTGATTTAAGTTTTCTTTCCAACTATATTAAGTTCTATAGACTCTTGAAGTGCTAAAGTCTACTAAAACTTAGTTTGATCTATGCTTATTTCTGAATTCCTAAGCTTAATGAGAAATCATGAGATTATACACTTGCCACTTGAATGTCGAGGTGAAACAAACTTGTAAGTAGTGATGGTTTTGGTTGTGATCTTCTTTCGTGTTTCGAAAGTGAATTGTATATGTTGTTAAAGCTACATGTCTTTAAAATATAATTTTTGAAAAGAAAAACTCTTGAGTGGGTTATTAACTTGAACTTAGTTGAATTAAAGGATACTCCATAAATGATGTAAAATGAATATGAACTAGGTAATAGGAGTAGTTATGATACTTAGTAAAATACACTTTTGCTCAGGACGTGCAAAATCCTAAGTTTACGGATATTTGATAAGTGATTATTTAGACTTATAAATAGGGTTAGTTTAGTAATATATTTAGTATAAATATTCATAAATGAGCTCAAATAGATGGTGTTTATTTATTTTAAGGTACACAAAAGGAAGGAAATGATTGAATTCGAGAATTAATGGAGCTAAAACACTCCAAAGTAGATATAGCACCGTGGATAAGTAGTGTTGGCACTGTGGGAGTTGAATGCACGACGTGGTAGAGCAAGGTAAGTGAAGAAAATGTGACAGGATGGCCAACGTAGTCATGGCGCCATGGAGGTCAAGGGATGGCGCCAGGGACAGACAAGGACAGTGGCAAGACCAATGAATAAATAATTTTCACATAAAGTGACCGAAACAGTAGCGGCACCGTGGAAGTGTATACTAAGCACCGGGACTTAAGTGACTACGCCAAGAAGAGAAGAAAATAGAAAGTAGAGTTATATTTCGGGTAAAATTGTTAATTAGGGTTTCTAATTGTTTTCAAACGTGTTTAGGGAGTATAAATAGATACTAGAACATGGTAAAATCACCAATTACCATGTTAATTAGGGTTTCTAATTGTTTTCAAACGTGTTTAGGGAGTATAAATAGATACTAGAACATGGTAAAATCACCAATTACCATAAATTAGCCACCATTAAATTTTTTTAGCATAGGTTAACTTTATTCTTAAGTAGTAAGAAGATTTGTGGAAAGAAGACATTGAAGACTCGCGTATGGTGATTTCGGTATTGTTTTTATTGATTTAATTGAAAGTATTTGATTATATCTCTGATTTCAATAAATACTACTATGTGCATGTTTGTTTCAATGATGTGTGAGTAGTTTATTAATCTTATGGGTCAATGGATCCTATGGTATGAATCTATTCTATAAAAATGAATAGATTGTAAAGATAAAAAGTGCAATGGTTAGAACTCGTATTGATTCTGAGCGTAATGCTACAAACATCTTGATCATGTGTTTGATGATATTAGCTTTTAATAGTTATCATTACCATTGAAGGTTTAAAGCAGGATATGGATGGAACAACGGTAAAAAATACAATAGGAAGCGATAGTTGTTGATTAAGGAGGCATGGATAATAAATGTAATTAGTTATGAATCTAAAGATATAGAACATTAAAGCAATGTGGAGCTTACGTTATTCACACTGATATGTGGAGTTTTAGTTTGTACATTAGAATCTTTTCCATCACGACAGTGAGTTAAAACTGATTTGAAAGGAATCTGTCTATTCTAATTAGACATTGCACACATATAATAAAGTTGATAAAGTGAGTTGAAAAGCATATGATTTCATTACCTAGGTGAAGTTGTGAACTAAAAGAGTCTTGATATAAGAGTTAAAGTAATTTGTATTGATTTGTTAGATTACTTTAGTTTAGCTATAAAACCAATTAAAAAAGGATTTCCTTAGCAATTTAGTAATTTTAGCTAGGTACATACTGAGCGCAAACACGTTTCTCTATGGACGATATCCATAATTAACGTAAGTTGGTCACACTATTACTACAATCAAGCCGTTATACTTGCGGTTGCGATCAACTATCTACTAGTAATTAATGAATAAATGAATAACAATATGAATTAGTAATAGGTACTCAAAGTAACATAATTAATATAAACAATACATATCAGATGCAAATTATTCAGTGTATCGCAATTGTACTGTGACCTTTATTTCCAATTATTATTAAAAATGAGAATCTTTCTTTTATTTACGCGAGAACACATCCTAAGAGGGTCTACACATGCTTAATGTAAAATCCCATAGTGTGAATTAACACCTAACTAAGATTTCGACTCTAATTGGATAATGAATGACCAGGGTATCATAGTTAGAACTGAATTGAATTCCAGTTACTACTTTATTAGAGGTCGGTACTTATCCACTTTCCTTTAAGATTTATAACTACCCACCATTCTTTTAGGTATTTATCCATCATTCTCGCGTTAGTCATTAAAGCTTGAAACTTAACCGCCAACTTCAATATATTCAAGTTATAGACCCATTTTCCATTACACTTATGAAGTTTGAGTTATAAAACACTAAATAACATGAGTCATAGTACAATACCTGAAAGTCAGTCCATAAGCTACGTGAGCTAATATATTAATTACGTAGCATAATTGATAAAATAAATTATTCCCACTTACCTGTGCCAAGCTTTCCTAACTTTATACCCACTAACTCAACTCCAGATTCCATAAACCTTATTCCTTAGATCAAGAACCTAAAATAGATTGATCATCATCAATTTGAGTCTAATACTCATTAATTAAAACCCCTAAATTGGTCCTAATTATATTCGAAACCAATTTGCCAATTTAAGTTTAATAGTACTATTTAAAGTTTACGAGATGAAAACCTCGATATAAGTTTCGAAAAAAATTCCAAATTCTCTATTTTCGAGAGAAATAAACAATTTTTATTTATTTGTTCCACAAATATTATTTTTTCTAATCTTCCCATTTTCAATTATTTTCTTCCATTTTCCAGCCTTTAATTATGTTTTTTTGTAAGGAGGTATTTAACCCCTGAATTGGACTTGTCCATGTCAGTTGACTGGACCCGGTTCGGTTCGATTTGGAGGATGAAATCCCCTTTCATTTTCCCCACGCATAATAGAGAAAATGCTATGTTCTGTTAATCATTTTTTTTTTCATTTTCTAATGGGGTCGGGTTAGGCCCTAACTCTAAGGCAAGTTTGGGTAGGGGGAGACGACTACCATGCCTTATCCTTCCTCGGACATACTCAATAGCAGTTCGTCTGAGCCTGCCATCCCAACTCCCTTTCAAACAACAACAACAACAACAACAACAAACAAGAACACATCACCTCACCTTCATCATCGATATCTCCATTATCTTTTGGTTTCAATCCCTCGCACTTTCCAACAATTTTGATATCCTCTCTCACGTTCAATGTCGATTTCTCTTTGTTCTCTCCCTCAATTTCGAACTCTATGTTGAAATAAAACAAATGAGGCGGTATTGTTTCCTTTGGGATAAATATAAGATCTCCTTGAGACTTGCACGCAAAAATCTCAATGCCGATCCAAATGATTGGAGATAAAGTAACACTCCTTAAAGTGACACCAACTTTAACACATGCATAGCTCATGCAACCTTGAGTCTTCTTGAGATATGTTGCACGTATCAAAAGGCATGGATAATCTATCCAATATCACCAACATCCACTATTCACCTCCTCGAGATCCACACTATACGTATCTTGAGACAAATCCAAAATTTAAGATTTTATTTGATTTAAACTACTAGCTTCATTTTATATATATAGATAACTAACCATACAACCATCTTCAACATTAGCAACCTCATCCTACATATGCTTGCCACCTAACTTCATCACTTGCCACATAGGTCAGTCCATGCACCCTTTGATTTATCTAGAGATCATAAAACATTTCTCAAAGTATATCTCAAGCTTACATTTAGCCATCAACGCTTCTGCATGCACCACTTGATTGTCTAGGAGATGTGTTTACACACATCTTGAGGCACGACTAATCCATAAATACATTAACGTCCCATGGCTCCTTGCATTATTCACCTCATCGAAATCTACACTACGCATATGTAGAGACAACCAAGATTTAAATAATTCAAATAAAAACTATAGCTTATATATATATATTTATATATATCAATTATATATAAATATATATACCTATGTATTTTCTCACCTATAAATTCATTGGGCTTGCCTACGAGTGTCCACTCTATTGTACATCCTACGCATGTCACCCTCGACCCCGCATTTCACTAGGCGCCAACAAATTTATTAATTATTTTCTTTATTTATACGCCATATATTCACACACCTCTAATTTTGTTGTGCGTGCCAATGAGTACACTAGGACGTGTACGCTACCCCACGACTCATGTGCATCACCCTTGACCCACACACAATATTAGGCATCTCATAATTTCTCGATTATTCAATTATAGGCAAATTAATACAAGTATTTCCTTAATTATAGGTATAATCCATACAAGCACCAAAAAGTACGCAAATCCACACAAACACTAATCAATATAAACCGACTTAACCATGAGCCTAACTCAGGGTAATTAGCATTATGATTATGGTTAATCACCTACTTACGGACACATGTCGTTCCATTCTCCTCAATTTAAGACAATTTCGTACTCGAAATTAAAAACTAGTTCAAAATTACTTATAAATTTGAAGATGTAAAAATCCAAACCACAATGCTTCTTGATTACTATTTTTATTTATCCTGAGTTGTAGTAGTTTACCTTAAAGTATTTGAACCATCATAGCAGAGAAACACCTCTTCTTTCGACCAATCTCCCAATTTTTCCTTCCTTACTCAACTACTTATCTGGGCTGAGTGAGCTATTCCCAACTACTTATCCGGTCATGAATAATATATTAACCATGATTAGATTTCACTTTCCTCATTCAACTACTTATCTGGTCAAGTCAGGTACTCCTAACTACTTATCTGGCTGAGAATAATATATTAACTGAAGTTATAGTTATATTGCATTAATTCAACCATTCTCTCTGTATGACTCTAAACTATTATACACAAAGTAAAACGTACCTTCTTTCAATCATTCTCTATATTTTATACCTCTTAATCAACTACTTATTTGGCCGAGCGAATTATTCTCAACTACTTATCCGGTCAAGAATAGTATTTCATTTTATCTATCTAAAGATTCACTATTAATGCAATACCATAGACCTGATTCATTTACCTTCTACAATTTGACAGGTCAATAATTAGATATGTTTTACAGTGTAATTTAGGTTGATTTTATATATAAATGATGATATTACACTAGGTATTCTCTTATTTTTGTGATTTCAAGATTTAAATAGGAAAAATAAAGAAATAGAAGAAAAAGAGGGAGAAGAGCAAAATAGTCAACTAGAGAAGAAATCCAGCAATTTGTATTTACACTAGAAATTGCCACCTAAATCGCCAGCAGGAAAATGCCAGTGAATCTACAGAGAATTGGAGAATACACTGGAAATCGCCAGCTAAATCAATGGAGCACAGAGAGCTAAACTCAGTGATTAATTCAGCGATTTATGTACTATTTAGAAATCGCTGAGGTCGGTGACGAGTTTCTTATATAAGAACAAGGAATTTGTATTTATCTAGGATGTGTACATTTAGGGAAACTATATATAGCACCAGAGAGTTTTGAAATAACTCTCTCTTTAACTATCTATTACTCTTCTTTTCAACATTTTTTCTTTTAATTTTAGTTTTATATGTGAAACAACATTGGAGCTTTGATTAAAATGTACTTATTTATTTATGTCTTTTAATTATATATTTACATTGTTTATTTCCAACATGAGTAAGTAGTTTGTTAATTTAAACAAACTCTAAACATGTATAAACTTTAGATTGCTATGTAGTTATAATTATAGAATCATGTACTTAATGCTTTAGATCAATTCATACATGTCAATCATGGATTAAACAAAATGTTTTTGCGTATTACAACTAGCGATTATTTGTATTGAGTGCATAGTTGCCAATATGTTTCTTAATATAGCAAGTCTATTTCTATAATTATTGACAACAATTATAGAAGTAGTAACTAGGATTAATCTATAGGGCTTTTCCCGAGTGGATGTTCTAGGTGATTGTAATCTAAGTTGTTTATTATGCAGCTTTATTACTATTGGCTTATATTAGGCATGATTTTCATTAAGTGTTAATGTTATCGTATTTCTATCGTGTTGCGTTTTATCCAATATGTAGATTTACATTGATAAGAATGTGTCTTTTTCATTGAATTTAGAAAAATCGGTAGCTGGCTAAAGGCTATCAACCTATTATAAATTAAGATTTAATGATTCGAAATTCCATGTGATATAATTATAACTATATTATGCAGTAATGTTATGTTCTAGTATTTGAAAGTAATCCAAGTATATTACAACGTTTAGTGGGGTTTTGTTTAGATGTTTGTTTAGATATTTCAATCATATTGATTTATCGATTATTTGATTGTTAGTTTTGAATTAAGTTAGGTTAGTTTATTGAATTTAAATTGTTTATAGTTTAGTTATTCTAATTAATTGTTTAATTTATTTGCATATTATTAATGTTTAATTATTGTTTAATTAAATTAGTTAAATTAAAACAAGTTAAATCCGATACAACTTCAGGGTAGCCTTAATTCTTAAGAGATTAGAAAAATCCCTGTGGAGATGATATCCCATTTACAACTACTACAAAATAATAGTAAAATATAAGAAATTATTGTGCTTGCTCGACAAGTGAAATTTTTATTATATCTTCCCTCGTCACAATATCCCCAAGGTCTAGTTCCTCTTAAACTCTTACTATTAGTCACCAACATATCCTTCATACTCTACCAGTTTTGCATAGTAGACCCCCTTTTTTGAATTTTTAATTCGTCGTACCCCACTTATTACTTAGTTTACCCTATTTTTTTTCAAAATTATAAAAATATCCTTGCTCACCCCGTTATCCTCACCCTCACACTCACCCTTACCCAACACCCCTCAATCATCTTCTTTTATGGGTTTTAGTCATTGTAGAGCACTTGTAATAGGTCACCAAGTGTCGTAGGAGTGTATTTCTCGTTGAACAAGGTCGGATGTGGTCACGTCGTGTCATAAAAATGAAGAAATGTTGCCTACGGGGTTCGGACGAACAAGGCCGAGACCTCTCAACAGATATCAGTCGACTTTGATCGAGACCTCTATAGAGATAATGACCGACTCCGATCAAAACCTCATTAAAGGTCTCGGCCGACTTCAACCGACACTGCTAAGAGAACTCAATCTTAGTGGGTGACTGAGGGATCCAACTGAGACCTCTTTAGAAGTGTCGACCTTGTATATCTAAGACCTCTTTAGAGGTGTCGGACTTGTGTGTCCGACACCTCTTCAGATCTGTCGGCTCTGTGTGTCTGACACTCGCGGGGAACAAGAACAAACAAATTTTTTTTTCATAACTCCTAAAAAATACACGAAAATGACCAAAAAAATAGTGGGTTTAGCTAAGAATCGCTTGATATTTTCAATTCCATCGAAACTTTGCACCCAAAATGCAAGATTCAACCCTCAAATTGAAACCCTGAACCCAAAAACAAAAACACAAAAAATACCAACTCAAGAAAGTAAAAACCACTGAAAAGAACCTTGAAATCGATATTAAAAGAGATGAGAAATGCACCCACGACATCAAATCAATATGATTTTTCTCTGATTTCGTCAAATTTGGGTTTGTGGTGATAATGTGATTTGAGAGAATGATGACTGGGGTACGGGCGAGTGGGGTAAAAGTGAGTAAAAACTATTTTATATAGAAGGGTAGTTGGTTAATTTTACTGGGGTAGGGTCCTCTAAGCAAAAATTGGGGTCTGTTTAACTGCTCCTTAATTATATCTAACATATAGATATAATAAACATCACAAATAACATATCTCAAGGTTTTTATTCACCTCCAAAAAATCAATAAAATCGATTATTAAGTGCTTTAATACCAAATTGTATTAGAGTTATTACTTCTGACAACCCCTTAAAATTAGGCTCTGATACCAAATGTAGCATTCCCTATCCCGATTAGGGTAATATGTTGTCTGAAACCCTAATTAAACCCCACTACACTAGCTAGACTTAACTAGAGCCAAAATTCTTACCTTCCAACCTAATAATCACAACATGTATATCCTAAAATACTGAATTAAAGAAATGAAATATGCAGCGGAGTTTAAACGTTCTCGATAAAACCCGAGATTTACATATTATATATAAACTCGAAACAAACCTCAGTTATACTACAAAATCCTCAACCCAGTTATATCACTCAAGAGTAATTCAAGCAGTATAAAAATACAAAAAGAGTCTATTACATCGATGGAGATCTCTAAAAGCCTAGATCTTCCCTTTTCTTTTACTTAACACTTAGCCGAGTACCTAAAATATTAACAGGGATGAGCGCTTCATCTTGCTCAGTAAGTCATACTCATTTACCTATAAACTATCTACTAGTAATCAATGAATAAATAAAATAAAAATATGAACAAGTAATAGCTACTCAAGGTAACATAATTAATATAAAAAATACATATTAGATGCAAGTTATTCTAGTGTATAGCAACTATACTATGACCCTTCTTTCCAATTACTATTAAAAATAAGAATCTTTCTCCCCTTTATGCGAGAACACAACCTAAGGGGTTCTAAACAGACCTGATGTAAAACCCCATAGAGTGCATGGGACGACCCGAAAACCCAATAGACCCGCCTTATGGGCAATTGAGTGATTTTTTAAACCCTACATTAAATTATCCTTAATATAAAAATCAAATTGTAAACACTAGCCCCTTTGTCTCAAAATCAACACGTTTGAAAAAAAGGGTAATTGGAACTAGTTGAATTTGTTAACTCAAAAAGACACCACTTAGAAGGTAACTTTAACCCTCAAATTCTTCATCATGCTCTGTTTTTGAAGTTTTCAATTTTTTACACATGTTGGATTTGTTCAAAAGAAGAGAAAACCCTATGTAGAGGCGGCGCCACCGTGACGCAGCCAGAAGTGGACGGCGATACCCATGCTGCAGCCGAAGGAGGGCGGCGATGTTATTGCCGCCGTGGCTCTCCCAATAAGGGCCTCCATTAGAGGCCCACGAAGTGGAGGGGGAAGGGAGAAATAGTAATAAAGCCACCCCCATGACCACCGCCGCTGGTAGGGACGCCCCCGGTACCACCTCCATGCGTCGTCGGGCCCCCAAGGGCCAAACATCTCCTAGACATTAGACCAGGATGACCGATAAACAAAAAATAAAAATAAAATAAAAAAATAAAACAAAAATTTAAAAAATAAAATAAAATAAAACTCAATAAATAATATATATTGTAAATAAACAAAAACTAAAATATATACATATATAATAAAATAAAATCAAATATTTGTGTTCAAACGAGGCACTACAATGTCTCCGAGAGAGACCGACCGGGTCCCACCTCTCGACCCTTGCATCGGGTGACGGAGGGCCTGCGGGACCCACACTAGTGATTCTAAAGACCAATAAATGGAAGATTTACGTAACTTTAAATCAAGGCATTTATTTATGAGATGTGTAATGCGCGAAGGTTCACATCGGGCCATAGGCATACCAGGAGTTGTTATAGGCATCGGGGCAAGTCAATGGAAGTGGGGAGCTTTGCTCATGCATTAAATATGGCTTGAATATTAGATAAATAGAAATTTTCACATTTATATCGAAAGACTTGGTATTGGATTGCATTTAATTAATGGTATGAATGTGCTTATCTATGGATTGCATATGACGTGAACAATTTCATTATTCGATCCAAACGCAGTAATGTGGCAATATGTCCATCAAAAGAAAATGGTTAGCGCTATGAGTAGCAGTGGTGTGGCAGTGTGCCTACCAATATAGAGTGGTCCACGTCATGAATTGCAGTGGTGTGGCTATGTTCCCTCCAAAAAGAATGTAGTTTGCACCACGAAGTACCAATTTCACAAGTGGACACAATCGGTGATGGTTTGGAAACACTTGTTGTTGGTTTGATGGAACTAGATTAAGGTCTCAACGACCATTGTGACCACCAATGGTTCACATCACCTTAAGGGTGAGTGTTTCAATCATCGGATTCATACTATTAGCTAGAATGCATTGAATGGAACAATGACTTATACGTATTATTTATTTTTAGGGTAAATCTCATGTTGGACCTTGTTGCATGAATAAATAAAATTTATTTATGAATTTGTGAATTCTCTTTCTTGATGTGGTTTCAAAAGAATGCTCATTTCCTTGCTTGTTGAATTATGAATCTACGTTTAAGTTATGTTGGATATGGAACCTGTTTACACCGCCGTTTACGAACAAGAATCATGTCTTCATTTCTTCTCATTAAATGCTTTACTATTCAGTTTACTAATTCATGTGTAGAATTATTTTGCTTTGTAGGTAATACTTGCATGTTTAGTGTTTGAGCGAATCTTCTCTCTTATTGAGCTCTGTTGGTTCTTCAGCTCACCCCACTTACTCTCGGGTACATCCACGTCAGCATTAGTTCATTACAAATGAAAGACACTCAATTGAAGTCTTTCATTCCATTGTGAGCAATTGCATGCTCCTATTATCTATTTATTTGCTTTTAAGATCAATAAATTTGGGTTGTAACTTAAAATAGGTTATTTTGGTAGTTTGGAACCCTCTTTATTTATTTTGGACTATTTGAAAGCTTTATGGTAGTATGAGAAGTTTTATTTGGATGATTTAACCTACTTAGACTTTTGAACTCTTATCGCTTTAACTATATGATTTATGATATTCTAGTTTCGATTTCACTTCCGCATTTATTATTTTATATGGTTAGTGAGTTATTCCACAAGTTGAAATAGGCGTGCCAGACATTTATTTGGGTCAAGTTCAGGTATTGCGCTTGAGTAACAATTTGGACTGAGTGACCCAACCTTAGTTCAGATGAGGGTCATTTCAATTAGGGTCGTTTCAGTTGGTATTATAGCATAGGTATTAGGACCTAAGGAAAACGGTTAGGTTAGTGAAACCTAAGTATATTGAGCCTTTAAGTTTAAAGGTTGAGTTTAAGTTGAACAACTTAATGGTGTGAGACATTGGTTCAAGTCGACTTAAAGATTACAAAAGACCAATCCTGTGATGGGAATGGATTGAAAACATGAAATAAAACATAAATATAATGTTATTTACTTTGTAATGTAATATCGATAGCGTTTAGATATTCTTGCCTACTCTCTTAACTTGTAGGACTAATTTCCTTTTTTGTTACTCCATGGTGCACGATGAGCAACCATGGAGGGACATCCTTCAACCTGAAGGAAACTCATGAAAGAGAAAAAAGGGAATGACAATGGCGTTGTCAAATGGAACAGTGCATGTCTGCTATGACTGAGACACATCAGAAGGCCATATATGACTTGACCACCGCACAGGACCAGAGGATGACTGACTTAGCCTAGTCCCAGGAAAGGAACATGGCACAAATTTTAGAACTACTGCATAATCAGAGGTTTGATGGAGTAGCCGAACATGCACTGATGGGGCCAGGGCATGATCCTTTATTAGCACCGATACACGAGCACCACCCCACATAGAAAGATGTTGATTCTGTTATGGCATCAGCTGCAGTGGCCATACCCATAGTCAATGGAGAGAATGAGGCATGCCAGAGGGGCAGGATCCAGGAGGATTTCATGAAATATGATGTAATACACTTATATGGGGACCCTGATCTTATTAAGGCAGAAGCTTGGATACAGATTATGGAAAAAGGAAATATACTCGGGCATTAATGAGAGGACTATGGTACCGTTGGTGTCCTTCTTGCTAGAACACAAAGCGCATAAATGGTGGTTGTCTATCTCAAGATCTCAGAGACCAAATATGAGTTGGCTACAGTTGAAGCATTTGTTCTATGATGAATGGTTCCTTGAGATCGTCAAGGAAGACAAGATCAGGGAGTTTCTTGCCTTGGTACAAGGCAACATGACCGTGACTGAGTACGCATCAAAATTTAATGAGCTGGCCGAGTTTGCATATGATTATGTTCCATCGAGATGACTCGTAGGAGACGATTCATCGATGGATTTTAGGAGAGACATATACGCTATGGTGGTAGCATTGGGATTAAAGAAATACCAGCAGGCTTACCATCGGGCACTCGAGTGTGAGTCAGTACTTCGTAATGAGGATGTGATGCAACTTCGAGTGAGATTTGATCAGTATAGTAAGGGAAATAGCAGTTTCGACAATTATTGAAGAGGTTAGGGACGAATTTTTTAGAAGCATAGATTTGAGGGATCAGTGAGTAGCCGTGCATCATCTGGTGGAACTTTGAGGTTACCATACACTCCAATGAGGACTACTACACATTCACGTGTCTCCGCCCCCTAAGTTTCTCATAGTGTAACATTCAGACCACCGCATCCACCATAACAGCTGCAACAGAGCAGGGGTAGAGAGCCAACAGGGCCCAGACAAGGTGCATAAGCTAGTGCTGTGCTGGCGCCTCTGACTTATCAGAAATTACAGGTGATTCGCTACCTCTGTGGGACTCTAGGGCACTACCAGAACAAATTCCCTAACCCACCAATATCTAAGGGGAGCAAAGCCCCAGCTACTCGTGGAGGAGTTCATGTAGTTGTTGGGCAAGATAGAGAGGCATTGCGTCAGTTGGTCGCAGGTACGGTTTCCAGTAATGGTTGAGATATGCATACATTGTTTGATTCTAGTTTCACTATTTTGCACATATTGGGGGGCGTAGTTCATGCTTTGGGTTGACACCGGTTAGAGCACACACTTGATTTTTAGCACAGTTTCTACTGAACAAGTTTATCCTAATATGGTATGTGACATAGTGCAAAATCAAAATTAGGGATCACACGGTGAAATTTGATTTAAGGGTTTTAGAGTGTCTTCAGTTTGATGTATTACTTGGCATGGACTGATAAGTAGCATATCACGCCGAGATTGATTATTTTCCTAAAACTATAGCCTTCCAAATCTCGAGCATTCCATTGTTTGAGTTAAATAGCTATACACCGACCAATGCCACCACCCGTGGTAGGGTTGCAAGTTTGGCTTAGATAGAGACCATTGCAAGCTTGATTTCTATGGGAGAGGAAGAACAATAAGTTATAATTAAGAAAATTCCAGTGGTTAGGGACTTTCCGAATGTTTTTCCTTCAAACCTTCCGGGAATACCTCCTCATTGGGAGATTGACTTTATGATTGACCTTATACCCGATACAAGACCAGTTTCCAAGACTCCTTACCGTATAGTGGCTATTGAGTTGAAGGAGTTGAAAACGTAGTTAGAAAATTTGACTCAGAAAGGCTTCATTACACCGAGTGTATCGCTGTGGGGAGTGCCAATATTATTTGTGAAAAAGAAGGATGGAAGTTTGAGGATGTGTATTAATTACCAAAAATTGAATAGGGTGATTATCCGAAACAAGTATCCACTTCCCAGGATCGAAGACTTATTTGACCAGTTAAGAGGATTAAAATTCTTCTATGAGATAGATTTGATATCGATTTATCAGCAGCTGCATATATGGGAGGAGGACGTACCAAAGTCAGCTTTTAGCACTCGTTACAGATACTTTTAGTTCATTATGATGTTGTTTGGGCTCACCAATGCACCAACAATGTTCATGGACTTGATGCACCGTGTTTTCAATCCGTTCCTTGATTAGTTTGTGATTGTGTTAATTGATGACATCATGATATACTCTAAGACTGAGTCAAATCACTGGAAGCACCTCAAGAGAGTGTTGCAGACTTTGAGGGAACACAAATTTTATGCTAAGTTGAGCAAATGCGACTTTTGAATTTCAAAAGTGAAGTTTTTTGGACACGTGGTAAATACAGAAGGGATATCAATAGATCCTATAAAGATCGATGCGATCCTTAGGTGGCCATAACCCACTAGTTTTTTCGAGATACAAAGTTTTCTAGGTTTGACATGATACTATAGATGATTTGTGTAAGGTTTCTCATCAATCGCTTCACCATTCACCAACTTTTCTAAGAAATACTTTGCTTATATATGGCATGATTTATGTGAGGAGGACTTTCAGTTGTTGAAAATTCTAACTACCGCACTGATTTTGATTCTACTGAAAGCCGACAGGTAGTTGTCAGTGTACACTGATGCATCAGAGATTGGTCTGGGTGGTGTATTAATAGAAGACTAAGAAAGTAATTGCTTACACATATAAGCAGTTGAAAGTACATGAGAAAAACTATCCCATGCACGACTTAGAGTTGGCAGCAATTGTATTTGCTTTAAAGTTGAAGAGGCATTACATAAATGGGGAAAAGTTCATTGTCTACTCATATCACAATAGTTTGAAGTACCTTTTCACCCAGAGCGAGTTGAACATGCGGCAGAGAAGATGGTTAAAACTCTTGAAGGACTACGATTTCACGCTTGAGTACCATCAAGGGAAGGCTAATGCAATGGCAGATGCTCTGAGTCGTGTAAGACTAGAGACAAAGTCCGAGACTGTAATGAATGTTCAGGGAGTACCCGCTGATGGCTCAGTTGTAGGCTCAAATGTCTAAGAGGGTTAGGCATAGTTTAGATGAGAGCAGAGCCTGTGGCTGTTTTTAGAGTGGTTGTCTATCAAAGAGGCGATTAAGAGTATGGGAAGTACAGATCACCGGCAAATAACAGTGATGACGTGGATTATATACTTTTAGGTGATGGAGTGTTGAGATTTCGAGACATATTATGAATACCATCTCATAGACAGTTGAAAGATGACTTACTCCGCGAGGCGCACAAATCGCGGTTCACCGTTCATCCTGATGGTAACAAGATGTATCACGATTTATGGAGGATGTATTGGTGGCCAGGGATGAAGGTATACATCGTTACTTACATCCTAAAATATGAAATCTATCAGCAAGTGAAAACAGACCACCGAAAGCCGGGGGATTGTTGCAACCATTGCTTATTCCGCTGTGGAAGTGGGAACATATAGCTATGGACTTTGTTTCAGAGCTATCAACGACTCATATAGGGCATGATGTGGTTTAAGTAGTCGTGGATCGGTTGACTAAATCAGCTTACTTCATCCCTATTTCCAAGTGTCTATTATGTCGGATTGTGATATGAGGTTTACCTCTCAGTTTTGGAGTGAGTTTCATCACCAAATGAGGACTCATCTTAATCTTAGTACGACCTTTCACTTTCAGACAGATGGGCAAATTAAGAGATTAATTCATATATTTAAGGATATGCTCAGAGTTTGTATGCTGGATTTCTATGGGAATTGGGATAAGTATATTCCATTGTATATCCACTTCCTCGCCGCCGTCGTGGTCTCCACCTCCGACTCATATAGGGCATGATGTGGTTTAAGTAGTCGTGGATCGGTTGACTAAATCAGCTTACTTCATCCCTATTTCCAAGTGTCTATTATGTCGGATTGTGATATGAGGTTTACCTCTCGGTTTTGGAGTGAGTTTCATCACCAAATGAGGACTCATCTTAATCTTAGTTGGAGCAAATTAAGAGATTAATTCATATATTTAAGGATATGTCGAGTTTGTATCTTGGCTATGGGAATTGGGATAAGTATAATTAAGAGTTTGCTTACAACAAAAACTTTCAAGCAAGTATTGGCATCGCACCGTTTGAGGCACTTTATAGTAGACCGTGTAGAGTCGGTTCCTCCTTCTCCCTCCCTCCTTCCTTTTCCTTTTTCTTCCCGCCTCGCCTCCTGCGCGCGCTCTCTACAGGAGTTTGTTAGACCTCGGAGACGTCATGTTGATAGGTCCGAAACTTGTGCATGACCAAATCGAGAGGATGTATGAACGTGGCGTAATTTCAAGTCCGAAATAATCCATAATAACTAACGAAATTAAAATTTTGGGTCGTTACATGTTGATATGAGGGTTTACCTCTCGCTTGGGAGTGCAGTTTCATCACTAAACGAGTGACTCATCTTAATCTTAGCATTACGACCTTTTCACCTTCAGCATTGACAGATTGGATTTCTATGGGATTTCTACGTGTGGAATTGGGATAAGTATATTCCATTGTCTGAGTTTGCTTACAACAAAAACTTTCAAGCAAGTATTGGCATCGCACCGTTTGAGGCACTTTATAGTAGACCGTGTAGATCTCTAGTTTGTTAGACCGAGGTCGGAGACGTCATGTTGATAGGTCGAAACTTGTGCATGACCAAATCGAGAGGATAAAGCTGATTAGGTAACGATTAGAGACCGCCCAAAGCTGCCAGAAGAAGTATGCTAACAAGGACCATCGAGAGGTTGTGTTCAAGGAAGGAGAATTTATACTTTTGAAAGTGTCACCAATGAATGGGCATTATCGATTCAGATTAAAGGGGAAATTGTCTCACAGGTTTGTCTAGCCATTCGAGATCAAGAAACAAATAGGCCTGGTAGCATTTCTCATCGAGTTACCACTACAGCTAGCTGGAGTACATAATATCTTTCATGTTTCTATGTTGAGGAACGCACTTAACAAACAAGCACTAATGATCGATTAGGGGCAAGTTGACATGAGGGAGGACGTGTCATACGATGAGCAGTCGATTCAGATCATGGATAGGAAATTGCATAAATTTTGGAAGAAATAAGTCCCGTAGGTGCAAGTCCTGTAGCAATTCCATGGAGAACATGAGTTAAATTGGGAGCAGGAGGACTATATAATGGAGAACTTTCCATTCCTTTTCGAACCGTAAGGCATGACTTTATTTTACTTTCGAGGACGAAAGTTCTTTAAAATTGGTGATGTTATGATGACCCAAAAACCCAATAGACCCGCCTTAGGGGCGATTTATAATTTCCTAAACCCTACATTAAATTAGCCCTAATATAAAAATCAAATTGTAAACCCTAGCCCCTTTTGTTTCAAAATCAATCAAAGAGACACCACTTGGAAGGCAACTCTCACCCTCATCTTCTTCATCATGCTCCATTTTTGAAGTTTTCAACGGTTTACACATGTTAGATTTGTACAAAAGAAGAGAAAACCCCAACTAGAGGCGGCGCCACCTCGACGTAGCTGGAAGTAGACGACGACACCATCGCTGCTGCTGTCGGAGGAGGGCGACGGCGTTACACCCGCCGCTGTCCCAAGAGGGGGCATCCATTAGAGGCCTTGGAAGTGGAGGGAGATGGGAGGGGTGAAACTAGAGCCACACCCATGACGACCACCACCGCTGCCAGGGACGTCCCCGGCACTGCCTCCCTTCAATGTCGGGCAACCACGGGCAATGCCTTTGGGCAGCATGTACGTTGGGCAAGGACGTATATCCCTACTTAATGCATATAGGGGCCTGTTTGGCCCCTCAACATTAGACCAGGTTAACCGGTCAACACTAAATAAATAATTATTAATATTTATTTAATAATTAAATAATAAAAAATACAATAAATAATATATATTAGAAAAACAAAAAAATAATATATATACATATTTAATAAAATAAAAGCAAATATTTGTGTTATAACGGGGCACTACTGTGTCTCCAAGGGAGACTGACCAGGTCCCAACCCTCGACCCTCGCATTGGGCAACACGGGACTGCGCGACCCACACTAGTAGGTCCCAAAGACTAATAAATGGAAGATTTACTTAACTTTAAATCAAGACATTTATTTATGAGATGTGTTATGGTTGTATAGTGTCGAGCAAAGGTTCATATAGGGCCTTGGGCGTTCCAAGAGTTGTTACAGGCGTTGCGACGAGTCAAAGTAAGTGGGGAGCTTCACTCATGCATTAAATGTGGCTTGAATAATATATAAATAGAAATTTTCACATTTATGTCGAAAGACTTGGGATTGGGTTGCATTTAGTTAATGGTATGAATGTACCTATTTATGGAATGCATGTGACGTGAACAATTTTGTTATTCGATCTAAACTCGGTGATGTGGCAATATGCCCATTAAAAGAGGGTGGTCCATGCCACAAGTAGCGGTGGTGTGGCAGTGTGCCTACTAACAGAGAGTGGTCCGCACCACGAATTGTAGTGGTGTAGCTATGATCCCACTAAAAAAAGAGTGGTCTGGACCATGAAGTAACAAGTTCACAAGTGGTCACAATGAGTTATGGCTTGGAAACACTTACCATTGGTTTGATGGAACTAGATGGAGGTCACAACGACCATTGCGACCACCAATAATTCATATCACCTCGAGGGTGAGTGTTGCGATCACCGGATTCATACTATTATCTAGAATGCTTTGAATGAAACAACAGCTTATAAGTATTATTTATTTCTTGAGGTAAATTTCATGTTGGATCCTGTTGCATGAATAATGAGATTTATTTACGAATTTGTGAATTCTCTTTCTTGATGTGGTTTCAAAAGAATGCTAATTCCTTGCTTGTTGAATTACAAATCTACATTTAAGTTATGTTGGCTATGGAACTTGTTTACACTTTCATTTATGAACAAGAATCATGTCTTCATTTGTTCTCATTAAATGTTTTACTATTCGGTTTACTAATTCATGTGGAGAACTAACATGTTTAGTTTTTGAGCAAATCTTCTCTCTTATTGAGCTCCGTTGGTTTTTTAGCTCATCCCACTTACTCTCTAGGTACATCCACGTTTGCATTAGTTCGTGATAATGGAAAGTCACCCGCTTAAAGTCTTTCCTTGCATGTAAGCAATTGCATGCTCCTATTATATATTTATTTGTAATTGAGAACAATAAATTTCGGTTGTAACTTAAACTAGGTTATTTGGGTAGTTTGGAACCCTATTTATCTATTTTGGACTATTTGCAAGCTTTATGGTAGTATGGGAAGTTTTTTTAGGATAATTGAACCTACTTAGACTTTTGAACTCTTATCACTTTAACCATATGATTTATGATATTCTAGTTTCGATTTTACTTCTACATTTATTATTTTATATGGCTAGTAAGTTATTCCGCAAGTTGAAATAGGCATGTTAAACTATCATTTGGGCCTGGTTCAAGTATCGGGCTTGAGTAACGGTTTGGGCCAGGCAACTCAACCCTAATTTAGGTGAGGATCATTTTAGTGCATTAACACCGAGATGATATTCCGACCATAATTGGATAGTGAATGGACTTGGTGCAATAGTTACAACTAGAATTGGATTCCAGTTACCATTTTATTAGAGGTAGGTACTTATCTTCCTTCCTATGAGATTTGTACTTATCCACCCTTCTTTGAGATTGATACTTATTCACCACTTTCGCGTTATTCATTGAAGCTTGGTACTTATCCGCCAACTTTAATATATTCAAGTTATAGACCCCTTCTCCATTACACTTTAGAAGTTTGAGTTATAAAACATTAAATAACATGAGTAACAATACAGGGCCTCAAACCCATTCCATAAGCTACGTGAGCTAATATAACTATTATGTAGCATAATTGATAAAATAAATTAGTGCCACTTACCTGTGTCGAGTTTTCCTAACTTTATACAGACTAACTTAACTCGCGAAATCCATAAACCTTTTTCTCTCGATCAAGAACCTAAAATGGATTAATAATCATCAATTTGAGTCTAATACTCATTAATTAAACCTCCTAAACTGGTCCGAATAAAATTTCAAACCAATTTGCCAATTTAATTTAATACTACTATTTTACGTTTTTGGAAGTGAAAACCTCGGTATAAAGTCTCGAAAAATTCCAAATTATCTATTTTCCAAAGAAATACACAAATTCTATTTATTTGGTTCATAAATATTATTTTTTCTAATTTTTCCCATTTCTCAAGATTTTTTCAAAATCTCTTGCCCTTAATTTACTTTTTTTTTTGGTAAGGAGGGGTTTGACCCTTAAATCGTACCCGTTTGGTCCGGAGTAGGGGATCAAACATCCCTTCATCTTCCCCACATAGAGCAGAGCAAACATTATGTTTTGCTAATCATTTTTCTCATTTCCATTGGGTTTGGGTTTGGCCCCAACCCTCGAGCAAGTTTAGGCAAGAGAGTCGACTTTCTTGCCGTCTCCTTCCTCAGATGAACTATATAGCATTTCTTCTAAGCCTCCCACCCCAACTCCCTTTCAAACAACAACAACAATGTCAACAAACAAGAACACAAAACCTCACCTTCACCATCGATCTCTCATTTGTCTCTCGATTTCGACCCCTCTCATTTTCGCGTAGTTTCAATATCATCTCTCTTATTTAATATCATCTCTCTTTAGCCTCTCCCTCGATTCTGTCGAAACAAAACAAATGAGTCAGTGTTGTTTCCTTTAGGGTAAATATAATATTTTCTTGAGATTCGCATGCACGAATCTCGAGGTCGATCCAAAAGATAAGAGATAAAGTGATAGTCCTTAAAGTGACACAAACTTAACCACATGCATAGCACATGCAACCTTGGTTCTTCTTGAGATGTTGTTGAACGCATCTAGAGACATGCATAATCTTTCTAATATCACCAACATCCACTATTCACCTCCTCGAAATCCACGCTACACATGTCTCGAGACAAATCCAATATTTAAAATTTAATTTGATTTAAACTATAGGCTTCATTTTTTAGATATATTTATATATATACTATATATACTAGTCAATGAGCACGCGCTCTGTGCATGAGACATAAACAATAATTGTGTCATGAAACCTGTGTGAACGCTAGTATTAATATATTTTCATGATATTTTTACCCTATTTTTTATCTTAAAGATGATAATGTATATTTTAAAAAAATCTTTTTATAACATCTAAAAATTATAATGTATATTTTTGGTTTGAAAACATAAATTATGTAATCAATATGCAATCAATAAAATTTTGTCTAATGTATATTTTTTGGAAAAAATTACAAAAGTACTAATGTTTTTAGTTTAAATCCGAAAAATAAGGTTGTGTTTTTTTTTTCTCCAGAATAGGCAATAACGCCTTTTCAAAAAGCGCTATCAAAGTGGGTGGATTTTTTGTTGATGTGGACGGTCCACGTAGGACTGCCCTTACACAGATAGCGCCTTTTCAAAAGGCGCTATCTGTGTAAGGCCGTCCACGTGTTCATCCTACGTGAACATCGGCCGACCGAATAGCGCCTATAGGTTGTACGGGTTGTCCACCTCGCAATACGTGCTAACGTTTACATGAGGTCTATGGTTTGTAGTGGATATGCATGAGTTGCCCACCTTGGGATACGTGGATGACGTTTGCATGGATTGTCAATCAGGAGATTTCATGCAAATGTCAGACACGTCTGTCGAGGTGGGCGACCTATGCAACCTCGTGCAACTCATGGAAACGTCACGCACGTGTCTCGAGGTAGGCAATCCATGCAAACGTCATGCACGTATACCGAGGTGGGCAATCCATGCAAACGTCATGCACGTATCCCGATGTGGCAACTCATGCATATCCACTACAAACCATATACCTCATGTAAACGTTAGCACGTATTGCGAGGCGGACAACCCGTACAACCCATATGCGCTATTCGGTCGGCCGATGTCCACGTAGGATGACCACGTGGACCGTCCACGTCAGCAAAAAATCCACCCACTTTGATAGCGCCTTTTGAAAATGTGTTATTGCCTATTATGGAGAAATTAAAAGCACACCACCCTATTTTGTGAAATAAAATGTAAATGTCCCTTATTTTTTAAAAAACACCCATTTTTTGTTAGAAAACATAAATTAATGTGTTAACTGCTAAGTAATTAAGTTGGGAATAAGAGAGAGAAAAAGTAGGGAACATGAAAGAGATAGAGAAAGAGGGAGTAGTTCTCAAACTTGCTATATGTGATATACGTCATATTTTTATAAAAAAATAAAGTTACCATTTATTTAGGATCTACATCTCAACTAAATCCATTAACTGAAGGAGTTTTTAATTTATTTAAGGTATTTTTTTTTGGAAAACGTGTTTTTTGAAAAATAAAGTTACAATATGTAGTTTAAAAAAAACGTGTTTTAAGTAAGAATAGAATTCCTTGACGTAACGAATTTATGTTTACTACTTTTAATTGGTTAGGCAATCTTTTTTTTTAAGTTAACAATAAAATATTGTAGGATATTGTCCTTTTTTTAAGAATCTTGAAAATTATAATTCTTGGGTTGAAAAAAGAGCGGCAATAAAACTCTTCAATTAGTGGATGATTAGTGGACCATTAGTGAACGATTATTGTGTGGAGTCCTAAATTATTGGACAATTTTAATCTAACCGTATTTTGACTTAAAAAAACCGTTAGTGTAATTGTGTGAACCCCTTAAATTAGTTGAGGATTTAAAAGTAACTATATCTCGACAGTTAACTAATTAAATCTTTTATTTAATCCAATGAAACTCTTTTATTAACGTTTCTAAAAGAAGTATCCTAACAATATGCAATTAACGCTGTTAGAGTAACACACTGAACAAAGTATACACCAGAACTTATTTGTGTTTGCATATGCGATGTGAGATATGTTGTCACATGAGATGTCATGTGATATGTAGAGTTAGTACAAATGTATACGTGTCTAGTGAGGATTGGACTCTATGTATTTGTATCTGTATATAAACCCACAAATGAGGAATAGATAATCATCGAAGTAATAGAAAGCATGATCTGTTCTTCGTTTCTTGACAAATTCATCTTCTCACATGGTATCAGAGCTTGAGAGGCTTCGATTGCCCCAATCCTTCTCAAGAAAACATGAGTCAATCAATGCCAGATTCTTCTACAACAACAACTATACCTTCTGGATCTACTGGAGCAGCAAACATTGGGGTTTTTGGAGGTCAAATTGCAGGAATTGGAGGTTCTGGAGCTACAATGGCGTCTCATCAAATCAATGGTTTTGGAGTATCAGGTCCGTCCTCTGTTATTGCTCCTTTTAAACATTCTTTAAGTTAATGTATGTCAATTAAGCTAGATGAAACAAATTACCTGATGTGGAAGACTTTATTGATTCCTGTAATAGGAGGTTATGACCTATATGGAATTTTGTTGGGAGAAATACCTTGTCAACCGAAGTTTGATCCAAATACAGGAATTCAAAAGATCAGCTACTGTTGCATATAATCTTGAATTCTATTTCACCTTCCATTACATCTCAAATCTTGAATGTTGCATCATCTTTCGCTCATGAGGTTTGGCAAGCAATAGCTAACCTATGTGGTGCTCAAAACAAATCAAGGACTCAAGTGCGTCGAAACACTATTTTGACAATAAGGAAAGGTTCAAAAACTATGATACAATACTTACAAGGACTAAAAGAAAATGTTGACAGTTTGGCCTCAACTGGTGCAGCTATGAATGAAGCAGATTTAATTGCAAGTGCAATTGCTGGTCTTGATTCTGAGTATATGACATATGCAGCCATTCTTCAAAAAAGAAATTCTTAGACATGGCCTGAAATGTATGCATCTCTGCTGAGTTTTGAAGCTAGACTTCAACAAATCGACAGTGTGACTGTGAATCTTGGAAACATGAGTGTCACTCCTTCTGCAAATGCTGCTTTTGTTAAAACTCAAAATCCGCAGTATAATGGTCGTTCACAAGAGCGTAATGGACAGTTTAACTCTCAAGGAAGAGGAAATGGACATAGAGAAAGCTATACTGATAACAAAGGACACAGGGGCTGAGGTAGAGGCCATTATAATGGTGGAACTAGGCCAGTATGTCAAATATGCAAGAAGACAGGACATGAGGCATCCATTTGCTATTACAGGGCTGACCTATCTTATGGTTCAGGAAGTACTCATCAGGCTACTGTTTCTTCAAACTTTAGTCCACAAGGACCTAATCAATTCTCTTCTCAGTATAGGCCAGCCATTGCTCCAAATGCCTTATATACTGCATCCATCACAAATCAATGTTTTGCATCACCTGAGTCAATCATCGATAAAGCCTGGTATGCAGATAGTGGAGCTTCAGCTCATGTGACAAATGATGTGAATCAACTATGCAACAGATCTTCATATGTAGGTACTAATTCTCTTACTGTGGGGAATAGTAACTTGCTTAACATTGATTCAGTTGGATCTATTTAACCTGACAAATTATCTTCTCATCTATATTTGAATAATACTCTATATGTGCCTCCAATAGCCAAAATCTCATTAGTATATCTTAGCTTACTAATGAAAATCATGTATTTGCGGAATTTCATTCCAAACATTATTTCATAAATGATCTTCTCTCCAAGGAGATTTTACTCAAATGGACTCTTAAAGATGGATTGTACAAATTCACTTCAAAGTTGGATTCTAGAGCAGCTATTCAACAGTCCAATCCTGCTATTATGATGTCTACTATGAAGTGCTTCTCTGCATTAGTGTGGCTGGCTCATCCTTCATGGTCAATATTGAGTCAAGTGTTAAGAAGTAACAATTTACCAATCGTAAAGGATCTAGTACCATCATTTTGTGAAGCATGTAAACTTGGTAAAATACACTCTTTGCCATTTCCAAATTCAATATCTCATGCTTCCAGTCCATTGTCACTTATACATACGGATGTTTGGGGCCCTTCACCAATAAAATCAAATGATGGTTACATCTATTACATACATTTTCTTGATGATTTTTCAAGGTTTACTTGGGTTTATCCAATGAAAGTCAAGAGTGAGGCATTATAAATCTTTATTTTGTTTAAAAACTTGGTGGAAACTTAGTTTTCAACTAAGATCAAGTGTTTACAGTTAGATTGGGGAAGAGAGTATCGACCTTTTACATATTATCTAGCTCAATATGTCATTCAGTTTCAACATCCTTGTCCTCATACACACCAACAGCATGGAATAGCAGAACGTAAACACAGATACCTAGTTGAAACTACTCTCACTCTTTTAGCTCAAGCTAAGTCACCATACTCTTTTTGGTGTGATGCTTGTTTTGCAACTGCTTTTGTAATCATGGATTACCAACTCCAGTCTTATTTGGTGTGTCTCCCTATCAAGTTCTCTAGAAATCTCCTCCAAAATATGAGATTCTAAGAGTGTTTTGGTGTGCATGCTTCCCATATCTGAGGCCTTATAATAATCATAAGTTCTAATACAGATCAGAGAAATGTCTGTTCATTAGTTACAGCCCTAGTCACAAAGGGTACAAATGTTTGAGTTCCAAGGGACGTCTTTATATTTGTAGGAATGTCCTGTTCAATGAAGTAGACTTTCCATACCATGAGTTATTTGATGTACACAATAGTCCTTCTACATCATATAACTCTGATTTTCAGTCTCCTCTTACCGTTACACTGACTCCTAGTGACAACATTGGTACCAGCTTTCTTTCAGTACCTCCTGCATCATCTATACATACTACAATACAGTCTAGTACTCCCTTAGCTTCTACTGATACTTCAAGTCAGCACAGTCCTAAGCTTGCTGAGACATCCTTTACATCTGGTGGACCTTCCTATCCACCTATGATACCACCACCTCCCGTTACTACTCAATCAATACATCCTATGGTCACTAGATCTTGTAATGGGATTTTTAAACTAAAGGTTTTAGCAGCTGTTGTTGCAGATACACTTTTAGAAACTCGTGACACTAAGGAAGCAATTCAAAGTTCACACTGGTTTCAAGCTATGGAGGTGGAGTTTGTAGCCTTGTAGAGAAACCATACTTGGGATTTCGTTCCTGCTACACCTGATCAAACTTTAGTTGGCAACAGGTGATTGTTTAAAGTTAAGAAAAACACTGATGGTTCTGTCGACAGGTATCAAGCTCGCTTAGTATCAAAGGGGTTTACTCAAATACCAGGGGTTCATTTCAACACCACCTACAGCCTTGTCATCAAATCTTCTACCATTCGAGTTGTTGTTACCCTTGTAGCATCTTTCAATTGGAGTGTAAGGCAGTTAGATATCAACAATGTCTTTCTTCATGGACATCTTACTGAAACTGTCTACATGCCTCAACCAGAGGGTTTTGTAGATGCTTCTAAACCTCATCATGTGTGCAAACTGGTGAAAGCCATCTATGGACTCCGACAGTCTCCTCGAGCATGGTTCGATAGATTGAAATCTACCCTTCTTCAATGGCAGTTTTTTAACTCCAAGGCTGACACTTCCTTGTTCATCTACAAACAACCAATTTAGTATATCTCCTTAACTATGTTGATGATATCCTCATTACAGGCAACTCTTCTGTATTGGCTCAACAGTTTATCAATCAGTTGAATACTATTTTTGCTCTCAAAGACTTAAGTGAACTAAGTTTATTTTTGGGGATTGAAGTTGCTCGAGATGCTTTTGGGTTTTACCTGAATCAAGCTTCCTATGTCAAGCAACTCATTCATAAAGTCGGCTTCACTAATCTCAAACCTACTTCCACCCATGCTGTTACTTCCAAGCAGTTGTACAAAGACGATAAACCTTTGTTTTCAAATGTCACTCAATTTCGAAGTATTTTGGGGGGTCTTCAGTTTCTTATCAACACAAGACCTGATATTGCATTCATCGCAAACAAACTGAGCCAGTACCAACAGTGTCCTACAATGACTTACTTGCAAGCTATCAAACGAGTTTTGCTTTACTTACATGGTACCGCATATTCATCTCTTCACATTCGAGCTTCTAAAGATCTCAAACTCACTGGTTTTGCTGATGCTGATTGGGCCTCATTCTATAGCTGGGTATAACATCTTCTTTGGGGAATCTTTGGTGTCCTGACAGTCCAAAAAGCAACAGGTTGTTGCTCGATCTTCCACAAAGGCTGAGTACCGAGCTCTTGCTCACTCTGCTGCAAAAATATCATGGCTTCAATCATTGCTCCGTGAGTTGTAGTTTCATCATTCTGCTATCCCAGTTATTTGGTCTGATAATATGGGTGTTGGTGCATTACCATCCAATCCTGTGTTTCGTTCTTGTACAAAACACATTGAGATTGATGTTCATTTCATCCGTGACAAGGTGTTAAATCGTTCTCTTGAAGTTCGGTATGTTCCTACAGTTGATCAACTAGCAGATTGTCTTACAAAGCCATTAGCTGAGCATCATTTTTCCTTTCTGAATTCCAAGTTGGGCGTAACAACTTGAGGGGGATGTTAGAGTAACACACTGAATAGAGTATACACTAGAACTTGTTTGTGTTTGTATATGTGAATGTGAGATATGTAGTCACGTGAGATGTCATGTGATATGTAGAGTTAGTTACAAATGTATACGTGTCTACTGAGGATTGGACTATGTATTTGTATCTGTATATAAATCTTCAAATGAGGAATAGATAATAATCGAAGTAATAGAAAGCATGATCTGTTCTTCGTTTCTTGACAAATTCATCTTCTCGCAAACGGAAAAAACAAAATCTAGATTCCAATATATTCAGAGAATTTTGATTATGCTATATTTTATCAAAAAGAAATCCTAAATACCATGTCCATGTAATAGAACTCATTTTTATTAAGGTAATATAATTTATTTGACAACTTTTTCTTTATTTAATTAACTCTATCATTACTTTTTTCTTAGAACTCAAACATTGAAAACTTTTAATTATTTTTCAAGACATCTCGAATTAACTAAATAAGAAATAAGTGTTGAAGGAACCAACAAAAAAAATGTGTTGAATGTGAAAATTTTAAATTCCCTACAAAAAAAAAAAAATCTTTGAAGGGAGCTAGAGACCATAGAAAGACATTCAAAATATGGGGTAAAAGATAGAGCGAGCATCGCTCTCCTGACCAATTTGTGTGCCATTAGATTTTGATCTCTAAGTACAAATTTAAATTCTACCAGACCCATACTCTTTGCCATTAATTTTTTTTTTTATCCGTCATTGATCTTATATCATGACAAATTGGTTCAATTGCATACCCACATCCACTCGGGTCCTTGATACCTTGAATCGCATATTGTGCATATGAACATACTCGGATTAATTCGTGAGCGCAAGTGGTTATAGTAGATCAACGTATTTAGTTTAGTTCACCGCAATTTCGATAGACGGTGTAGTATCTAGCATGAAGAATTGCTTGTCTATCATTGTTGAGGATCGTACCCATCATTGTCTTTTTTTGATATATTTGTGAGCAACATCACCTATAGTAATAAAAAAATCATCAATAAATCGAAAAAAAATCATCGATAAACCGAAAATAATTAATGCAGGACAGGTGCGAGAAATAGAGATCGAAAATGATGAAATAAAAAAGGCTTGAAAGGATGAAAGAGAAAGTTAATGTCAGTGATACTTAGAGATTTATTCTTATAATCAGCATAGACATGTAATACTTTTTTTTTTTTTAGGGAAGACATGTAATACTTAGGGCCTAGCTTCTGGTTTCACTTTTTTGAGGGCCATGTGTGCAGTAGTAGAGTTGATCAATCCAAAAAAAATTAATAGAGAAAAAAAAGACAACAATTTATTGATCATATCAAACCTGTCCCTCTTTCGCTTTGCCATATACTTCACAGTTCAAACGTCACTTGTTTTTCTTTGATGATCAACCCTTAAGATTGCTTTACCTCACCAGTGAAGCAACCGCAATTACATAGCATCTCTATTTCATAAAAAAACTAAAATTACATGTTCATAGAATTCAGTGATGCCGGAGACTATAATTTTCATTTAACAACAATATAAGAACAATATAAAAACATAAGATCTTTCATCCAGTTTTTTGATCGTGAACCTTTTTTATTTATTTTTTTTTCGAAATGAAAGAGAAGAGAGTTTTTCTAGGGAATAAAGAGGAGCGGTTTTTGGGAGCGAGTTATTAGGATTTGCTTCTATGAATCGTGGGGAGATGGAAACATCCATACCTAAAAAGAAGGAAAGAAATCTCGTTTGAATTGAACCGAGACAACTTCCAAACTACTTTTTTAGGCAACAAAAATGGAAAAAATAGAGCAAGCTACCAAAATTGAAAAAAATACGGTTTGCACTTTGATAGGCAACTATTTTCGAAACTATCTAATTTGAATTGATCCACGAGTGTTTGAAAAAAAAACGTACAGTGTTAGATTATGCCTATTTAGTTGGGTTTCATGATTAAGTTGACATGTTTCCTTAAATTTAACTTTTTTTTTATTTATTTATTTAGTACATAGGGGCAGATTCGGAAGAAACCGACAAAAAGGCTTCATGGTTTACTGTTTTGTCATGGAGAAGTTTTACACACATCTCGAAGCATGACAAATCCATCAATACATCAACGTCCCACGCCTCCTTGCACTATTCACCTCCTCGAGATCCATGCTACACATATCTCTAGAGAAATCCAAGATTTAAACAATTAAATAAAAAAGTAGATTATTTATATATTTACATATATCAATTATATATAAATATATATACCTATGTATTTTCTCACCTATAAATTCATTGGGCACGCCTACGAGTACCTTCGGGTGTGCACACTATTGTACATCACGTGCGTCCCACCCTCGACCCCACGTGTCACACACTATATATATACACGCCTATATATTCACACACCTATAATTTCGCCATGCGCACCAACGTGCACACTTGGGCGTGCACGCTACCCTATGACCCATGTACGTCACCCTTGACCCACACATTATTAGGCGCCCCATCATTTTTCATTTATTCAGTTATAGACCAAGCAATACAATTATTTACATAATTATAAATATAATTTATATAAACACCAAATAGCACGCAAATCCACTCACACACTAATCAATACAAGCCAGCTTAACTACGAGTCTATCTCGGGTAAATTAGCATTACGATTATGGTTAATCACCTACTTAGGGACAAAGGTCGTTACAGGGGGTCTTTTTTTATATTTACCATAAATTAGCATTATGATTATGGTTAATCACCTACTTAGGGAAATCTTGATTTGCTAGCCTAAAAGTAAGTTTTCTATTATAATTATTATTGTTTGCTTCCATTATGGTATCTCGGTGTTCCCTAAGTTGTCGTTGTCTAAAATTACGATAAAAAGTTGTATCAACATCAGGATTGAGCGGATGTAGAGATTCTGATAAGTTAATAATTAGACACATTTTATAGTGTAATTTAGGTTAATTTTAGAAATAAATGATGATATTACATTAGGTATTCTCTTTTTTTGTGATTTCAGGATTCAAAGTACTTAATTAATCTAAACAAACCCTAGACATGTAATATATTTTAAATTGCTATGTAGTTATAGTTATGGAATCATGTACTTTATGCTTTAAATTGATTCATACACATCAATCACAGATTAAACAAGTTGTTTTTGCGTATTACGACTAGTAATTCATTATGTTTAGTACATAGTGGCCAATATATTCCTTAATATAGAGTGTTCGATTATGTCTATAGTTATTGACAACAATTATAGAAGTAGTAACTAGGATTAATCTATAGGGCTTTTCTCGAGTGGATGTTCTAGGTGATTGTGTTCTATAGTTTTTATTATGCGGCTTCAGTTAATATTGGCTTAAATTAGGCATAATTTTAATTGAGTGTAATGCTATCGTAATTCTACGGTGTTACGTTTTATCCAATTGGTAGATGTACAATGATAAGAATGCGACATTTCCATTGAATTTAGAAAAGTCGGTGGCTGGCAAAAGGCTATCAACAAATTATAAATTAGGATTTAATTATTCTAATATTCCATAGGATATAATTATGATTACAATGTGAAGTAGTGTTATGTTTTAGAGTTTGAAAGCAATCCAAGTATATTATAATGTTTAGTCGAGGTTTGTTTATATGTTTGTTTAGATATTTTATTTATATTAGTTTATTGATTATAAGAGTTATTAGTTTGAGTTATATTAGGTTAGTTTATTAAATTTAAATTGTTTAAAGTTTAGTTATTTTAATTAATTAATTATTTTCTTTGTGTATTATTAAGTGTTTAGTTCTCGTTTAATTAAATTAATTAAATTAAAACAAGTTAAATCCGGTAAAACGTTACGGTAGCCTTAATCCTTAACAGATTTGAAAATTGTAGAGACGATATCCCATTTATCACTACTACAAATTAATAGTAAAATACATAAAATTATTGTGCACGCTTCGCACATGTCAATATTTGGCGTCGTTACCGGGGATTTTAAAATAATCTCTTGGAAACCTTCTTATTGAAAGTCATATAATATGGCTAAATACAAGGAAGAATTAACTTTTAGGCAATCTAATAGGAATGTCACGGCTTATGAACCAATGTCTATAACTTTCACAACAGAATTTTCGAAATTCGAATTAAAGTTCGAACTCATAAATTCTTTACCATGTTTCTATGGTGAAGATAATGAAGATGCTCAAAAGTTTATTAAAGAGTTCATAACAAAGTAAGCATGTTAAAACCTAAAGGTATCAAAATAGATTATGTTAAATTAAAAGCTTTTCCTTCCATATTGAAAGGCCAAGCTTTTGATTGGTTATTTTATCTACCTCAAAATTTCATAACCAATTGGTCAGAGATGCTATAAGTCTTTCTTGATCAATATGTCCCAGCAAGACAAATTAGTTTATATAGAAAAAAATTAGTAATGCTAGGATGGAAATTGGAGAAACGTTTAATTAATTTAGGGATAGGTACCAAATATTAACTTCATTATGTCCAATGCATGGATTTACGAAAAAACTTTAATGCAATATTTTAATGAGGGATTAAATCACTTAGAATGAAGATTATTAGAAACCATATGTAAAGATGCTTTGCTCGATAAAACACCAACTTTAGCAAGAGAAGCTACAAATAAATTGGCTAAACAATCTAAGCAACATGGAGAGAAGAGTGAATCGACCAAAGATAATATAAGTGACGTGAATAGGACATATAAAACACCACACAATAAGATAAATACCCTTTGAAGCAACAAACCAAAATAGAAAAAGCTAATGCTAAAATGAACTAATATGATGGGTTTGTTGATCCCAATAGTTATGCAAATTGCCCACAATCAAATGTAGGCAATCATATTAAGAATCAGGGTTATCAAAGGTATAAAACATCAAAAAATTCAGAAAGACAAAAAGATCAAATAATTCGAACATCACAAAATGATATGACCGAATTGAAAAATCAATTATATTAAATAGCAACAAAATGAGTGAATTTGTAAATCAAGAGAAATTGCTATCTCAACCTTCTCCTACTTTTTATGAAAAAGTACCAGCCATAACATTAAGGAGTGGTACGCATATGGATGAACCAAAAATACCGGACCAATTAGTTTCTAGAAAAGAAATAGAAGCTGAGTTAGATAACGAAATTGAAGTAAGAACTGATAAGATTTCAAACGAAAAGGGTAATGAACTTTATAAAGATAGACAAATTAATGTAAAACCACCATTCCCTCATCGTTTGGAAGATAATAAAAATGCTAAGAAACTACAGAATGAAAAACAAATATATGATACATTAAACAAAATAGTAGTTAATATACCTCTATTTCACGTCATTCAAAATGTACCTAAGTATCATAAATTTAAAAAAGATTTATGCACTAATAAGATTAAGGCTAATGAAAAGGTGAGTCTAGGAGAAAATGTAGCTGCACTAATTCAAAAGAAGTTACCTCCTAAATGTTCTAATTCTAGAATGTTTTTCGTTCCATGTACGATTGAGAATATATGAATTTCTAAAGCATCGTGTGATTTAGGAGCCTCTATAAATGTTATGCATTTTTTTCTATTTATTTACAAATGATAGATGTACATTTAGAAGAAACTGTTATAGTCTTAGAATTAGCAGATAGATCGACTGTTAAACAAGTAGAGTTACTCGAAGATGTACTAGTCAGGGTTAATGATGTAGTCTTCCCAGTAAATTTCTATGTCTTAGATATGAAAGAAGATAATTTCTCTAATAGGACTTCTCTAATCTTAGGAATATTGTTTTTGAAAACAACAAAAGCAAAGATTGATGTTTCAAATGGAACATTAACAATGGAAGTAGATGATGATACAGTGAATTTTAATATATATGATGCAATGAAATACCTAATAGATTTTTCTTCCATATGCACAGTAGATATGATAGATCCATTATTAGACAAATCTTTAAGAAAAGATAAAATAGATAAATTGGAATTAGCAATTAAAGGTTTAAAAGAAGATGATGATAGAGACGAGGAAGCAAAAGAGATAATAAGTACTTTAGAACCGTATAATGAATTACCAAAACTTACCTATTACCTGGAATTATAGAGATCTCGTTCAAGACTTTTACCTTCTATAGTTAAAGCCCAAAAATTATACCTAAAAAGCTTACCAGATCATTTGAAATATGTTTTTCTAGAGGACTGTGATAAATCACAAGTTATAAATCTAATTAATTAACTAGTCCAGAAGAAAATAAGTTGATCAATGTATTGAAATAATTTAAAGGAGAAATAGGATGGACCATAGTTGATATGAAATGAATAAGTCTAGTTACGCGCATGCATAAGATAAACCTAGAAAATGATACAAAAGCTTCTAAATAACCTCAATGTAGATTAAACCCACTATGATGGACGTTGTATAAGCTGAAATATTAAAATTATTAGATGCATGAATGATATTTCCAATAGCTGAAAGCAATTGGGTAAACCCAATCCAAGTTGTTCCTAAAAAGATAGGAATTACAATAATAACAAATGAGCATGGAGAATTAGTACCAACTATAACCCAAAATGGATGGAAGGTATGTATAGATTATAGAAAGTTGAATGCCTCAACTAGGAAAAAGACCACTATCCACTACTGTTTGAAGATCAGATGTTACAAAGAATAGTTGAAAAAATTCTTAACTGCTGTCTGGATGGTTATTCAGGATTTCACTAAATACCTATAGCTCCAAATATTAGGAAAAAACTATTTTTACTTGCCCATTTGGTACATTTGCTAATAGACGTATGCATTTTGATTTATGTAACACACCTGCAACGTTTCAAAGGTGTATGGTTAGTATTTTCTATGATTAAGTGAAAAATCTCATTGAAGTTTTCATGGATGATTTTATAGTTTATGGTAATTCTTTTGATGAATGTTTAGTTAATTTAACTAAAGTACTTAAAAGATGCATAGAAAATAATTTAGTACTACATTATGAAAATATCATTTCATGGTAGACCAAGGACTTATATTGGGACATGTAGTGTCACATAAAGGAATAGAGGTAGATCCTACAAAAATTCAAGTAATCAAAATGTTATCTTACCCCACCACGGTAAGAGAAATACGTTCATTTCTTGGACATGCAAGATTCTATAGAAGATTTGTAAAAGATTTCTCTAAAATTACACAACCTTTGAGCAAACTTTTACAAAATGACATTCCTTTTGAATTTACCAATGATTGCAAGACGACATTTGATAAATTAAAGGCTTATTTAACAACCACACCTGTGAATAAATCATTAGATTGGTCTTTACCCTTTGAAATTATGTGTAGTTCAAGTAGCTATGTAGTTGGAGAGGTTTTAGGTCAAAAGTAAGAAAATAATCTCATGTTATATATTACGCTTATAGGACACTAGATCCAACTCAACAGAACTATACAACTACTAAAAAAGAACTTTTAGTGGTAGTGTTTGCCTTAGAAAAATTTAGACCATATTTATTAGGAACAAAGGTAATAGTTTATTTTGATTATGTAACTTTACGATATTTAATGACAAAACATGATGCAAAACCTAGAAGAATAAGATGGATAATCCTTCTACAAAAATTAAACCTTACTAGAAAAGATAAGAAATGAGCCGAAAATTTAGTGGCAGACCACTTGAGTAGGTAAGAAAATGGAGAACCACCTATACCATTAAGGGATGAATTTTCGGATGAATACTTATATAGTATAAAGACTGATGGCCCATGGCATGCCGATATAGTCATTATCTTACCACCAATAGGTTAAAGGATTCTAAACATTATTTATGGGATGACCACTCTTTATATAATTAGAAGATGCATTCCACATTCAGATGTACAATCAATTATCTCTCATTGCGATACTTATGCATGTGGAGGACATTTTGGTCCACGTAGAACTGCTTGTAAAATTTTGGATTCCAGATTCTTTTGGCCCACTCTATTTCATGATTGTTTCCTTTATATAAAGTCTTATCCAAGTTGCCAACGAACTGTAAACTTAAGAAATAAAAATCAAATGCCTTTAACTCCTATTCAATTTTGTGAAGTGTTTGATGTATGGGGTATAGATTTCATGGGACCTTTTCCACAAAAAATGGCTATGTTTATATTTTACTTGCTGTAGATTATGTGTTTAAGTGGATAGAAGCAAAAACTACTAAAACTAATGATTCAAAAATAGTGATTGATTTCCTTAGATCAAATATTTTTATAGTATTTGGAGCACCTAGAGCACTTATAAGTGATAGAGGTTCACATTTTTGTAATTGATTAGTTGCTAATCTACTTGCTAAGTACAACGTCACACATAGGACATCTACTGCATATCACCCAAAAACTAGCGGGCAAGCTAAAACATCGTATTGAGAAATTAAGTCAATACCTGAAAAAATAGTTGGTCCAATACTTAAGGATTGGAGCCATAGATTAGAAGACACATTATAGGCACATAGAAAAAATTAAGAAACCCATAGGCATGACACCTTATAGATTAGTATTTGAAAAATCATATCATTTACTAGTAGTACTAGAACATAAAGTCTATTGGGCAATAAAAACATGTAACATGAATTACAATAAAGCAGGAAATCAACGTAAGTTGAGTCTTCAATAATTAGAAGAAATTAGGAATGACGCATATGAAAATGCATCAATTTATAAAGATAAAACCAAAACATTTCAAGATAAGAAATTAGTTCGTAAAATTTTTAAAGAGATAAAATTACTCTTTTGTTCAAGACTTAAATTATTTCATGGAAAACTCCTTTTGAGATGGATGTGACCTTATCAAGTTGTCAATTTACTACTTCATGGCGCAGTAGAAATAGAAAGCTTAGAAACATGACAAATATTTAAAGTAATCGGTCATAGGTTAAAACCTTATTATGAACATTTTGTTGAACATGGGATATGGAGATCATCAATCTTGAGACTGACCAACAAAGTCCTCAAAGTAAGGAAATGGAGTTTAATGTTTGCATTCAAGCGAGTGAAACCATTAAGAATGAAACCATTACACTATGGATGTATAAAAAACAACGTAATAAGAAGAAGAAGTCAAAAAAGCAGTAACCTGACGAGCAACAACCTGAAGTTTAACATCAAAAAGCGAAGGAACCGACAGAAGAATTCACTGATGAGTAACTAAAGCTTCAAGATTTATGACATATGATCAAAATTTACAATGCTGATCTAGAGAAACTCTTCCTCCACGTGATCATCAATGACGTCAGGTTCCCTGGTGTTTTACTTGACACATAAGCTGATACAAATATCTTACCGAAACAATGGTGCGAAAAAGCCAAGTTGAAGATTAATTTTATACCACTTTTCATTGTTCACAAAGAAAATAGTGATACGATCTTTCCACTAGGAATGTCAATGAATGAGCCAGTCCAAGTGGGATGATTCAAATATCTCACAAACTTCTTGGTAGTACCACATATTGAGAAATATGATATGACATTGATGGGACATACATTTCTCAAACAACGTATAGTTACACTTAGGATGGGGAATGATTATATATATCTTCAAGATGGTTACGACATGGACGACTACGTCAATGAAGACAATTATTATGTTGATTCTGAAGGAAAGACTTCTATCGTAATGAATACCTTAAGGATATTATACATATGCTGAAAATGATAAGGAAGCTGAAGACATCAAGAATGATGAAGAATCGACTAATAGTTAGTTTGAATCACTCAAACTGAACGACGAGTGACCATATCTACCAAATCGAGCCAATGACAATAAACAAAGCGCTCTAAGGGAGGCAACCCATACTCTATCTTTATTTTCAGTTTTAATAGTAGGATTCGTTAGTTGTTTTTCTATTCTCTCAACTTTTGACTTTTATAATGGAAGTATTTTAGGATTACAATCCTGGAATAATTTCATATGAGGGGGTTGATCGAGCCAATGTCTTTCCGTTTTACTAGATGTAGGATATTTAGTATATTTATTCTCTTTCATTTTAACTCTTTTTTTAGATATCCCCAATTGAGAGGGGGATGATCGAGTTGTTTTTCAAATTGAATCTTTTTGTCTTTAATTATTTTAAATAATAAAATAATTATTTAGTATATTATTCCCTAATTATATGTCCAAATTCATTTTTATAATATCTCTTGTTGAATACATATCATTTTACCTTGATTATGATTGCTATGTGTGATAATTAATCAAATATAGAGTATAATGGAGAAACAACAGAAAATGACTCAACGATTTTTGAGCAATACCAATTAACACTAGGAATCACTGGGTAAATCGCCAGTAGTTTGTAGATTTTTAAGTGAAAATTGACTCAGCGATTTGTCAACAATTTCAATTTAATACTTAGATTCGCTGAACTAATCACTTGTCCACTGAGACTGATTTTCAGTAATTTTCACTAGCAATTTGTTAGTGATTTCACTTAAACTCTGATTCACTGAGCACAAATCCGTATTTTTAAAAAACAAAACCCTAAATCGCTAACAATAAACCATTTCACACCTAAAACCCTTTTACCTATTCATTTGATTTATCGATTTTTGCCTAGATTTAACCCTTCAAATCTTGAATTAAAGCTTAATTGAGTGCATCCCACCTTTCTTTAGAGTATTTCAAGCTTATAAATTTTGAATCCAAGTTCATATAACCTCATTAGGGCTTGGTGAGTGTTTTGTTTAAAATTGAAGCTTAGAAAGGGGGACTAAGGAGCTAATAAAGCATAATACTTGAGAGATTCACTCTTAAGAAGATAATGAATCGATACTTTAATCCTTTTGATTTTGATGTCTTTGAACAATAATCTATTTTAGATATATTTTCAAAATATGTATTTTTTGCATTGTTATTGCAAATTATTTTTGGAGATGGTTTTTCATGCACATTCTCAATTTGAATATAGGTTTTCAAATCAGTTTGGGGGTTTCTTCAAATTTTTTCAACATATACATACATATTATTGGGATATGTGGATACAATTATTTTATACAAATGACTTCCAACTCGTTCGAAACTCTATGACAAAACCTTTTTCATAAACTTGTTTTTCTTACCCTGTTAGTTTGATTTTCAACTACAGGATTTCAATTTACCTATTTCATCATTAGTTGAGTTACTCTATTGCGGGATGAGTTAGAGGATGAGGTAGGGGTAGTAAATAAAACAAAAGCAGAAATGTGCGGGACACCTAAAATATATTATACCTACTGAGGTTAGCATTAGAGAACCTAGACCTGAGAGGGCTAAACTTAGAGAACAATATCCATTATCGTCTAATGAGGAATAATATTTTGAGAATCTAAACCCTAGTAACTTAGTGCCTGATGATCCTTCTTTGTTTGTGTGACCTAGAGCTCAAATGAGATACTATAGTTATAAAAAGAGAGTCATAATTCATAAAAGAGGGTTCAACATTCAAAATATGAACAAGTATGAGAACATAATTATGAGCGTCATCAGTAATAGGGGATGGAGGCAACTTATGCAACACTATGCGGGAAGAGGAGAAAGAGGATGCTCGGAATTTTTATAACAATTTTATGCAAATAGGCATGTTATTAAGGAATGGGGCAAAATGGTAGTTAAATGGCATAAAATTGATATTTCACTTATGAGGTTGAAATAAGATTTTCGGTCTATCACAAAATAAACAGAACGGAAGAGGATTACCTGAATGTCATTTATGAAGATAAAGGAATCCTACCATTTTCAAATAATCCAAGATGCAATAGAGATACCTCCGGGGAGGCAATTTGCACTTGATAGCAAAGGCCACCATAAATTTCTTAAAACCACCTATTTTAGGAATATTACAAAGAGTTGATGTATTGCCGAAGAGGACCATAAATAATGTGGGAGTACAAAGAATGAAGAATTTTGTAGGATACAATCACTCGGAGGATGAATGCGAATAATTTAATGTTATAAATGCGAAGGAAGCAAGAAGGCTAAGCACAACTGAAAATAGAAGGAAAATAAGAGAAGACGCACATAAAATGACTAGATTAATTGCTAGAGTGAATGTACAGAATGTGGCTACCAGTTCGAAATCATATTCCTTATAGCCTAGGAGGAGAGGATTTTCTCGGACCATATTTTGTTCACTTATGTGTAGCCAGACGAGTATTCATCATAATAAATAATTGATAGCAATAAACGAGATTACTTTACAATGCTACCATTTTATATCTGAGAGAAGATATGATAATCATTTGCAAGACTCGAGGAGAAGCGTCGACACCCCATCTCTGCAACTACAAATTCAAACTAGGACTTACAACCCAGTTGATAGTTATGTTTACCAACCTTCTGCGGATATGGATGAAGATGATGAAGCCGACGATGAACTTACTTCTGGACACCACCGTGTGTAATTTTTTTTTCTTTTGTATGCAATGAATGACTGAATGATACAATGTATTGCTCTTGGTGAAATTTTTGTTAATGAAAATATATGTTCCCTTTTGCATTTCATTCATTTAATAATTATTGAATTCAAAATTTGCATATTTATTTACATATATTTATATCGATTTGTTTATGCTTCACATGGTATGTTTGTTATGTCGAAAACTCAACTTAATTTTAAAACGTTGAGGAAAAGGTTTGGAATGAGTTTGATGGTATTTTAGGTGGAGTATGACATTGATGGCAATGAAAGGAAAGAAATAAAAGAAAGGTAGAAAATAAGTTCAGAATTGATCTGAAAAGTTCAAATACTATTTAAGTGAGTTGACGAAATTTCTCTAATTTTTTCCAAATTCAAGTAAGTATAAATTTCATTTTACTTTATTCTTAATTAGAATGATAATGAAAATGAATATTTTTTTGAATGGAAGTTATATTTTTATTACCCAAGTGAATCTTATGATAGAAAGAATCAATTTTTTATACCTCTTTTATTAACTTTACTAGTTGATGTATACACTAAGTTGAGTACCTTGTATTAGTCATAATAATGGGTAGAAGATTGAAACGATAGTGCAAGATGAACAAGACAAATCTTCTAAGAATCTTGTGAGATAAAAGCTATTGATTAAGTAATTTTATAGTATATATATAGAAAGTTATTATGCCACAATTGAAAAAAGAAATTGGTTAAAAACTGATGAAATTCTATAAGTTGAAAGAATACTTTCTTCAATTTTAGCAGATAGTGAGAAGTAGTTGGGGCATGTGCCCTAGATCAATCTATAAACATTGTTTATCTTATAATTTTAGTTGATAAAATATAGGTTTTCATTTGCTATTTTATTATAAGTGATTGCATGTTTGCCTTATAATAAGATCCATATGTATTTGTTGAAATATCCAACATGTCCCTAGTCGGTCATTATACTGAAAACTATAATGAATTAAGACTAGTGTAAATCTTGATTGATGGTCATGTGATGATCATGTGTATAGGGATACGAATCGAGATCACGAGTACTTGTTAAGGAATAAGGTGCTGGACCGACCCGCTATGAGAACACCACATAAATTAAGTTATAGGTGTTACTCATAATAGGTATATCATTTAGTCCTTCAACTTAAGATTACCATAGACTTCAATATTAAGAGCATAGTAATTTGACACAATCAAACGTTGTCTTTAATCGAACGATTATAAAGATTGTAATTGATTACCATGTGAATGATATATGAATGCGTGTAATCAAGATAAAATTTGTTATTCTTGTATAGTGAGATATCAATGGATCCCTCGATATGATAGACTGGTAATGGCCAAGTCCATGTGAATTGATATGATCAATGTCACTTAGATTTTTTCAGTTTACTTAAAGATCGAAACTAGTACGATTGAACATTAAGGGTAACTTTCCATGCCTTATGTTTAATCAAATGATATCGCATGATAAAAATATATGATATATGTTATTCATTATATTGTATTGATTTTGATTTTCATGCTACTTAGGTAGTCATAATGCCTTGTTAGAGACCGCTTATGATTTATGTATCAAAATGATTTTGGTTCACTGTGAATGTCGCATGAACCTATTAGGTCGCACACAAAAAATGGCTTTGCCCAATTTCAATTGGTCTAAAGTAATGAATTTCATATGATAAAATTCACGACATAAAAACCTTTATGATTTGTTATATGATAACTTATAAATAGGGGCGTTTATGTAATTTGCTTGAATTGCCTAAAAACAATAGTTTTATTACGAATAGGTTTTTAAGTGAGCTTTTCTACATATATAAATAGAGGTTGAAACCCTAAAAAGAAATAAGATTTTTCATTTTTACTATTTTTGAGTTCTCTAAATTTTTGGGAGAGAAATAAAAAATGTTTTCAATCTCTCTTGGGGCTAGCACTCCAAATTGTGGTCACCGTTCCTATGTGAATTTTTGATAGAGGATGCGTGCTTGAACGTCTTGGAGATCGAACAGTTAGAGAAGGAAATCACGGATTAATGTATGGTTTACTTTTGTAGATCTAGTTTAATAGAACTTATTTTCGATCATTTTGGGGTTTTTCAAATATTATTTTAAATTTTTCGCTACGTATGAGCCCCTAAACCCAATATAAGTGTTAACAAAAGTTTAAAAATATAAATATATATATATATATATATATATAGAGTCCTATAAATTCCAATGGAAATGGTGCATGGAATCTATAGTGGAAAAAATGAGAGAATCTCCAAAGGAAATAGAGCAGGGACTTAAAATCAAAAGCAAAAAGGTAATATATATTAAAAAGAAATAATTAGAATGTAGTAGGAAAAGAAAGTGAGAGATGAAAAAGATGGATGTTCATAAAATTTTTGATGAAAAGAAATAACTCGTGTACTTGAAGCTATAGTTGAATGAAGTATTTCTTAATCTAACATGTTTTAAGTAACATATTTGTTGGTATCTTGAAAAAATTTCTATTGATTTTGATTGTGGTACTATTTTAAAGTATTTTCTAAAATTAAAATTAATCTAAAGATTTTTGTGTTTTGAGTTTCTATACTTATCTTAAGCTTGATGTTTTTCAGTAGAGATTAAGAAAACATATATTATGTATTGAACTTGGTATTGAATCTTAAGTTCTAAAGGGACTTGCATTGAGTGGTTGAGTTATCATTAAGGGATATTTCATTTTGTCTAAATCATTCTATTCTATCGTAACTTTCATTTACTTGTGGGTAATATATTTTCATTTGAAAATCACTTTTATTTTAAAAGTTATATTATTTAAAGATAAGATGAATTAGATTGAAATCAATTTATAAGAATGAAAAAAGAATATGATTTAGAATATTCTTTTTCTCGTGACAGTAAAATATTGAGTTTAGGGGTATTCGACTAGTCAATAATTAGACACATTTTATAGTGTAATTTAGGTTGATTTTAGATATAAATGAAGATATTACACTAGATATTCTTATATTTTTCTGATTTCAAGATTTAAATAGGAAAATGAAGAAATGAAAGAAAGTAGGAAGAAAAGCAAAACAATCAAACTAGAAAAGATTTCCAGCGGTTAGCCAGCGATTTGTAATAACCATAGGAATCGCCACCTGAATCGGTAGAAGGAAAGATTCAGCAAATCGCCAGCTAAATCAATGGAGCACATAGAGCTAAACTCAGTGATTTACTCATCTGTACAAGTTACGAATCGCTGACAAATCGCTGAGGTCGGTGACGAATTTTTCTTAGATAAAAATGAGGAATTTGTATTTTTATCTACGAGATGTACTCTTAAGAAAACTATATATAGGACCACAGAGCTTCGAAATAACTCTTTTTTCTCTCTTATTTTCTTCTTAACTTTCCATTGTTCTTCTTTTCAACCTCTTGTCTTTTAAGTTTAGTTTTATATATGAAGCAACGTTGGATCTTTGATTAAGAGGTATTTGTTTATTTAATTATGTCTTTTAATATCGTATTTGCATTGTTTATTTCCAGCATGTGTGAGTATTTAATTAATCTAAACAAACCCTAGACATGTGATATACTTTGGATTATTATGTAGTTGTAATTATGGAATCATGTACTTTATGCTTTAAATGGATTCATACACGTCAATCATGGATCAAACAAGTTGTTTTTGCATATTACAACTAGTAATTCTTTATGTTGAGTACATAGTGGCCAATATTATAGAAATAGCAACTACGATTAATCTATTGGGTTTTTCCCGAGTGGATGTTCTAGGTGATTGTGTTTTAAGTTATTTATTTTGTGGTTTCGGTTAATATTGGCTTAGATTAGGCACGTTCTTCATTGAGTGCAATGCTATCATTTTTTTACTGTATTGTGTTTTATCCAATAGGTAAATTTATAATGATAAGAATGTGACATTTCCATTGAATTTAGGAAAACCAGTGGCTGGCTAAATGCTATCAACATACTATGAATTAGGTTTTAATGATTCTAATATTCCATATGATATAATTATAACTACAATGTGAAATAATGTTATGTTTTAGAGTTTGAAAGCAATCCAAGTATATTATAATGTTTAGTGGGAGTTTGTTAAGATATTTTATTTTTATTGATTTATTGATTATTTGAGTTATTAGTTTGAGTTATATTAGGTTAGTTTATTAAATTTAAATTGTTTATAGTTTAGTTATTTTAATTAATTGTTTATTTTGTTTGCGTATTATTAAGTGTTTAATTCCGGTTTAATTAAATTAATTAAATTAAAATAAGTTAAATCCAGTAAAACTGTAGGGTAGCCTTAATTACTAAGAGATTTGCTAAATCCCTGTGAAGACGATATTATATTTACTGCTACAACAAATTAATAATAAAATACGAGAAATTATTGTGCAATCTCGACACGTGTTAGATCCTGTGGAATTAGAACGACGTAGTGTGTAGACCATAAAACGTTTAAGAATCCTAAGAAATTATGTCAAAATCTACCGCAACGGCATGAATAATTCACACGTGTCGAGCGTGTATAATAAGTTTCTCGTATATCCTTATTATTTGTAGTAGTGATAAGTGAGATCGTCTCCTCATGGATTTTGTAAACTATGGCAATCAATTAAACTAATTAAGCTAACTTAACTAACACAATTTAAATTCACTAATAATAAGTATTCTAAATTCAATTCAAATCAAATCAATATAAGACAAACATCTAAACAAATATCGAGAACACTGAAACATAAATCCGTTTTGAATCCAAACATATTAATTAATATATAGTCACTATCATCATATTATAAAGTATTTTTGAATCATTAAACTGAATCATAAGTAAGATTGATAGCATTTATCAAGCCACCAGTTTTCCTTATATCAATGGAAAAGCCATATTATACTTTTATAATCATCTAGTTCTTCGAAAGCTCAAAGATAACAAAAAGAAACAAAACAACATTATACTCTAAAAGAATATCTTACTACTAAGCCAATATTATCGGAATTAGCCTTATCAATATCAAAACTTAGAACACGATTCACCTAAGACATCTAAATGGTAAAAGTCCTTGTAAATTAATTTTAGTTACTACTTATATTAGATTTAGAACCTAAATATCACAATACATATTCTAGACTATGCATGCAATACAAAGTTTCTTGATTGTAATATGCAAAAATAAAGCAGTTGAAACTGTGAATTAACGTATAAGTTTATGTTTAAAACATTAAACACAAATTCTTCTTATTTTGACTACATTGCAAAATAGTTTATGTTCGCGTTCGGACTTTGTTTAAATTAATAAACTACTCATACATATTCGAAATAAACATTGCAATAAAATAAATAAAATAAATAAATAAAAATACCTCTTATTGAATACTCAAATCTCTAACGATTCTAAAGCAAAAACAACAAATAATGGCCTAAACCTAAAAAGGTGATAAAAACTATTTGAACGCAATTAATTTCGAAGCATAGGGTATATATATATATTATTCCAAGTAAAAAATATCCCAATGGAAATGAAATTCCTTATTTTAATCTAATATTTTCTATAGCCGACTTTATCGATTCCTGATCAAATCCTCTATTTTTGCTTATTTCGTTGTGAAAGTCAACGGGAATGTGTCTCTATGGTTCACTTAGTTGGATTACGATTCCTAGTATATTCCTGATTCACTGTTGATTCGCAGGAAATAAATCCTAGTTCATTATTTGATTCACTATTGATTATGTGTCTTTTCTCCACTTGACTGAATTCTTTACTTTTCTTCCCTTTTACTTTCATTTCTTCACATAACTCTAATATAGCCAGAAATGACAAAAACAAGAGAAAACCTATTGTAATATAGTATTTTTCATCTAAAATCACTCTAAAATATACTATAAAGCACATTTTAATTATTGACTTATTAATATGATCATCACATGACCATTAATCAAGACTCACACAAGTCTTAATTCATTATAGTTCTGAGTATAATAACTGACAAGGGACACCTAGGATATTTCAATAAACATTTATGGATTTTATTATAATGTAATCATCCAACCTAATTATAATAAAAAATGAAATCCTCTAATTTATTAACAAAAATAGTAATAGAAACAATGTTCATAGATAGACCTAGGACACATGCCCCAATAGTTAAGAAAATAAAGACTTTGAATTTACCTTTGAGGATGACCATACATCTCGAAGATTTTAGAAAATTGATGCCAAGTAAAGAAGTATTTAAAAAGTTTAGAGGCAGACTAGATTATCAGAGGTTTTGAAATAATCTAGGCCAGTCATATGCTATAATGACTAGGGGCATGACAAAGTTGGTATCAGAGCTTTAGTTTAGCTCAATTAAAAAAATATAAGAAATGATATTGAGGTTGAGTTTAAGATTAAGTTGATCAAGAAGTTAGTTATGGCTCTAAGGATTAGCTTAGGTTGGGATAACCTAAGGGATTATTTTGAGTACTAATAGAATTAAGGAACAAGGATTTTGTAAATGAGATTGTGATATGTTAGGAAGTGACAGTGAGTTGGGAATACTTTGATTATTGTGCTATGTTTGTTATGTAATTATGTATTATTATGAAATATGCGATAGAAAATTTATTCTCTTTGTCTGTTCGGTATTTAACTCTTGGGAAATGATGAGTGAGATTTGGAAAAGATAATTAATGCGAGAATAGACTTTAGAAATGATTGTTGAGCATAATTGGATGTGAAATAGACTTGGGAAGTCTTAAGTCACATAGGAATATTGTAAGTAGTTTGGTACAAACATAACTGAGGAAACTTGCCAATTATAAAATCAATGAGCAATTGGTTGAACAAGAAATGTAAATGATTTAAGAACATAAGTATTAAACTTCGATTCTTTGAAATTGAAAGTATCGAACTATTACAGTTTTTAAATGCACTAAAAAAATATAAGAACAGACTTAAATAAAGTCTTAAACAATTGAAAATCGTTTGATATATATAAAAATGAAATTAAGACTTTTGGGAAATACAAGATATAAATATCTGGAATTTCAAATGTGGTTAGTACTAGTTGAATTGGTAACTCAGAAAACCTATTCTATAAGTATAAGTTTAATTCACAACTAATAATGTGTTGCTTCCTAGATGGTCTCAATAAATGGAAAACGAAGATAAAGTTTTCAAAAATAGAAACTGATTAAAGGAATTATATTTTGACTGAAAAAATTACAACGGTATTGTGATGAGATTAGTTAAATTGTCTACGTAGGTTTCTACGAAAATAAAATACTTTGAAGCAAAGTATTGTCTCATTTCTAAAACAAAACACAGGGTGAAATATGTTATAGAACCATGGTAAAATCAATCAAACAACTTCTAAGTAGAAGTATAATTTTTTTTGATTGTTTCCTACTCAAGTTGCTTATTGATAAGCAAAGTTACGATTAATGGTTCTGTGAGTTAAATAAAATAATGATAAGAACGAATGATAAGAACGAATGAGAACAATTAAGTTAGGAATGATCTTTATTAACACCGGGCTAGATGTTGTTCAAATACAAAGATCAAGGAAATATCTAACTTAAAAATGAAAGGTGTAGTAATAAGATCAACGTGTTAGAAGTTTAAGTATTGGGGAAATGTTATGACAATAGATAGGATTAGCTATTAAACAAAATACAAGTATTTGTGTTGAAAAATTTTGTGTACCCAATAGTTACTTCTATTCAAATTAAAATTATGATGTGTATCACTATGACTTGAAATATAATAAATGAAGAGATAGATGTACTAATTGAGTATCAGTAAGAACTCCTATATAGCAAGAATTCCTATTGATATGACTTAAATGATTGAAATAGTATCCTTTAAAAGTTTGATTAGCACTTTACTTAAACGAGGTCATGGAAATTCTAAATTTTGTATCTCTTCGGTTGAATAGTAATGCAGAAGTGAAATCATCAAAAAATGAATTGATGAACACTAAAATACTTTGTTATTGTACATGGTCTATTGAAAAGTGTCGAAATTCATTTTGAGAAAAAGATAAGTTGGAAAATCTTAGACTAATAGAAATAATTTATGGCAATAACGAACAGTTAGACTATTCGAGTTATAAAACTTATTTGTTTTGAACAATGATTAAGTAAAGAAGACTTCAACTTATCAAAGATTATAAGAAGTCGCATCATCCTTAGCTATATTTTGAAACATAGTAGAGATATAAATTGTCTTTGTAAGTCAAGATAAAGAAGTTGTAATGGGTCTAGGTGCTAACCGAAGTTTGGATAAGTCAAGAATTAGATAAATATGAGAATTGCTAAGATTGATGAAACAAAATTAAATAGACTCTCTGTATGAAAAAAATGAGATGTAGAGATGACTTGTGACTTCTGAAAGTAGCACGAATGAACTCCTATAGTCGAGGTAAGGCACTAGAGTAGTTATGCATGAGTAAAATTCTAAGTAACTTCGTAGCATAATCATGATTCATTCACAGCTTAGAAGACTAGTGAATCACGATCACTTGTCTTTGAAAAATTGAATGAATTGGTGAAGTTTGGTAATAAAACACTCTATGAAGTTTCATTGGAAGAAATTCAATAAGAAGTAGGCGCATACAACAATGGATCAATTCATTCAACAAGATCCGTTCGGATCGGACTAGGATGAATGGTTTTGGTTTGACCTCTCGCTCGGATGTCAGACTCCCGCCGCCGACAGATGCCCCATGCCACGTTTCGTGAACAGCTATGCCCGAGAATGAATGAACTGTGATATAGCACCGAATAAGCCACTTCCCATTGAGACTTTAAGGGAGAGGATATAGGGGGCCCCATACCATACATCATGCTGCCTCGGGACGAGTGCACATTACATCATAGCAGCACGACAAAATGGAGGCGTGAAGTCAATTGGAAGCTTCAATAAAAAAATGAATGGTCATGAAATTCTCAGATGGAAATGAAAATTTCAAAGTAATGAGTCCTGATAAAAATTAAAATACTAAGCAATATGGTTGATAGAACCTAGATATATTTTCACAAGGATCTTACTAGGAGTCAAGCTCCAAATGTTGAAAATCTTGAACTAAAGTAATATACAATAGATTTTAGTGAATACGTTATATATTGGTTCAAATACAGTGCTACACCATGATTAGTGTTGAGGCATGTGCCCTAGGTTAATCTACAAACATCGTTTATCTTATAATTTTAGTTAATAAAATTGAGGTTTTGATTTGTTGTTTTATTATAAGTCATAACATGTTTACCTTGTAGTAAGATCCATGGGTATTTGTTGAAATATCCTAAATTTCCCTAGTTGGTCATTATACTGGGATCTATAATGAATTAAGTCTAGTGTAAATTTTGATTGATGGTCAAGTGATGATCATGCGTATAAGGATACGAATCGAGATCTTGAACACTTGTTAGGGAACAAGGTACTGGATCGACCCACTATGAGAAAGCTACATGGATTAAGTCACATGTCTTACTTATGATAGGTTATCATATAGTCATTCAACTTGAGATTACCATAGACTTCAATATTAGGAGCATGGTAATTTGACACAATCTAACTTTTTCTTTAATCTGATGATTATAAAGATCGTGATTGATTACCATGTGAATAATATGTGAATGTGTGTAATCTAGATAAAATTTGTCACTCTTGTATAGAGAGATATCATTGGATCGCTCGATATCATAGACTGATAATAGGCAAGTACATGTGAATTGATATGATCAATGTCACTTGGATGTTTTTAGTTTACCTAAAGATCGAGACTAGTATGAGTGAACATTAAGGGTGACTTTCCATGCCTTATATTTAATCAAAAGATATCGCAAGACAAATGGATATAATATATGTTATTCATTAGGTTGTATCGATTTTGATATTCGTGCTACTTGGGTAATCATAATGGCTTGCTAGAGACCACTTAAGACTTGTGTACTAAAATGATTTTTGTTCATTGCCAATGTCGTATGAACTTATTGGGTCGCACATAAAAAATGGCTTTGCACAATTTCAATTGGTTCAGAGTAATGAACTTTTTATGATGAAATTCATGACATAAAAGCCCTTATGATTTGTTATATGATAAATTTTTGATAAGGTTTGTGTAATTTGCTTAAACTGCCTAAATATAATAGATGTATTACGAATTAGATTTTAAGTGAGGGTTTATCTTTACAATAAGTAGAGGTTGAAACCCTAAAAAGAAATAAGATTTTTCATTTTTTCTATTTTTGAGTTCTCTGGATTTTGTGAGAGAAAGAAAAACGTTTTCTATTTCTCTTGGGGCTAACACTCCGAATTGAGGTCATTGTTCATGTGTGGATCTCTAATGGAGGACGCACACTTGAACGTCTAGGAAATCAAACAATAAGAAAAGGAAATCATGGATTAAGGTATTGTTTACTTTTGTAGATCTAGTTTAATGAAACTTATTTTCGGTCCTATCGAGGTTTTCGAAAAATTGTTTTGAATTTTTCGTTGCGTGTGAACCCCATAGCCCAACAGAGGTATCAGAGCCTTAGGCTCAGTTCTATTAAAAATTTGCATGTTTTCTCTGATGTATATATGATATATGTGCTAAAACATGATCTCGATTAATGTATACATATGATGTGCATATAGGTTCTGTGATAATTGTTATCAAGAATTAATTTTAAAATATGTTGTTAATTCATGTATATTGATACATACACATGATTTGATTCAATAATAATATTCATGTTTAGAATATTTCAATTAACATTGAACGATGCAAATTTTGTATGTTCAAGGAATAAATCATGTATAGGTTAATGTGATTCTGGTTTTGAATACATATTTCATTTTTGTTCAATAATTATGTATGTCTCTATGATTGAAATCATGATTAGGTTAATATGATTAATTTAATATTATTCTGGTGTTGAATGCATGATTAATATTTAATTTCTTGATTGACTTGCTCGTTCGTATGGATAAAAATCGAAATTTGTTTTTGATTATATATCTCATTATGGTTATCTATTAATATATTCCAATTAGATAGGAGATAAAATTATAATCGGATAAGAATTAAAAATCCTATAAGATAGGTGAGATACATAACAAATTCGTATTGGATAAGGATTCAAAGTATCTTAAATTCGAATCGGATTAGGATAAGATATTAAGTTAGAGGTGGGCCCGAGTGAATTAAAAATATTTTAATTACTATTTTTGGAATTAAAATAAAGGGCATTTTTGGTCAATTGGATTGATTAAAATAATGAGAAACTTTAGGCGATATTCAATTTTGGGAACCACCGCCCGCTGAGCTGCCAGCAGGGCCACCGCTAATTGTTCGTAGTGCAAAGAAATTCGTATAATAGTAAATATTAGTAAAATTTCCTAACTTTTTTAGTGATTGTGCATGCATTGTAATATATGATATTTATCTCATTTAATTATGATCACTAAAGCAAATAAAAACCCCTCTTCTAAATTTTAAGTCAAGTGCCTTCCATTCTCATTAAGTCAAATGTCATCCATTCTCAAACACTTGTCAAGGATTTGATCACATCAATATGGGTTTGCCTCCAGAGAATGTATTGTGTTATCTTGGTCGTGCAAGTTGAGTAGCGGTTACTCTATTGTTTGAAATTGTTAGACTTGATAAAGCTATCAAACCAGTTTTGGGCTTTAGGCACTAGATGAGATAAAACACGCTAAGACATAAAATGTCATAATCTCATAAAAATAACTAAAAGTTATATATGATGTGATTGGTATCTACCTAAATAGGCTAATTCAAAGTGTCATGCCTTAGCCGTCTTGGAATTAGGTGAAACATGATTTTTAGTCCTTTAAATTAACATATAATTTTTAAGGAGGGTTGTTAATTTAGTGGGAGTCTTTTCCTCTATACTACAATGATCTTTTGCGTAATCTTTGTTAAAGATTTATAGCCTCTTCAAATTACACTAATCCCTTATCACTGCGATCCATCCTTGAGAAGGATAAATTGTTTGGGAAAAACTTTCTTAATTGGTTCGATAACTTTAGAATTGTTCTTAAGCTTGAACGCAAGTTGAATGTCCTAGATGATCCTATTTATGAGGAACCACTAGCCAATGCTTTAAAAGCCGTGAAGGATGCACATACTAAGCATGTCAACGACTTAACTGATGTTACATGCATTATGTTGGCAACCATGGACTCGAAATTCAGAAGGACATGGAATACATGGAAGCTTACGGCATGGCTATGATGCTAAAGGAAATGTTTGAACAACAAGCTAGGTAAGAAAGGTTTAGGATAATCAAGAACCTTCATTCTTGTAAAATGGCTGAGGGTACGTCAGTTAGGCATCATGTTGTAAAAATTAAGGGCTATATTGACTATCTTGACAGACTTGGGTTTCCTATAAGTCAAGAGTTGGCTATAGATTTGATCCTGAATTCATTGCCTGATAGTTACTCATAATTTGTGATGAACTATAACATGAATAAATTGGAGAAGTCTATCTTAAAGTTGTATTTTATGCTTAAAACTATTGAGCAAAATGTCAATAAACCCATTGATAATGTGTTGATGGTTCGGAAAGGAAAGACTATGAAAAAGAAGGCCAAAGGCAACGCTAAAGTTGACAAAGATGTTGTGACTGCCATAAAGCCTGTGGAACAAGTCAAGCTTGAGGTTGCTTCTACTTAATAGTCTAAGAAGAAAATGAAAAAGAAGAAAATTGTCATTTTTGCCATGCGCCTAGCATTGGTTTAGAAATTGTAAGCTTTATCTTAAAGATCTAAAGAAAAAAAAAGAGTAGTGCGACTACTGTTTCAGGTTTATACGTTATTAAAGTTAACTTTTCTACTAGTGATTCTTGTGTATTGGATACTGGATGTGGATCTCACATTTGTATTAATATGCTGGGCGTCACTAAAAGTAGAAAGCTAAAAAAAGGAGAAGTCATCCTACGAGTTAGAAATAAAGCAAAGGTTGCTGCGTCAGCTGTAGGATGCTATGAGTTAATTTTACATAGTGGAATTGTTTTCATTTTAAATAATTGTTATTATGTCCATACCTTGAGTAGAAACATCATTTATGTTTCATGTTTGGATTTGGATGGTTTTACTTTCATTATTGCGAATAATAAATGCTCCATTTCTTGTAAAGATGTTTTCTATGCGAATGATGATTTGTGTGATGATATTTATATTCTAAATATGAAAAGTTATACAGATACTCATATTCTTAACATAGATACAAAGAGGTTCAAGTCAAATGATTTGAATCAAACCTACCTATAGCATTGTTGTTTTGGCCACATAAATGAGAAACACATTTGTAAACTCCATAAAGATGGACTTTTAGATTTATTTAACTTTGAATCATATGAAACATGTGTATCTTCCTTACTAGGAAATATGACAAAGAGTCCCTTTACTGGACACAGTGAAATGACAAGTAATTTATTGGGTCTAATACATACTGATGTATGCGATCCTATAAACAAAATGGTTAGAGGTGGTTATCAGTACTTCATAACTTTCAGTAATGATATCATCATATATGGTTAGGTGTATCTCATCAAACATAAAGGCGAATCTTTTGAGATGTTTCGAGCATTTTAGAATGAAGTCCAAAATTAACTTGGTAACACTATTAAAGCATTTCGATCAGATCAAAGTGGTGAATATTTGAGCCAAGAGTTTGATGATCATTTTAGAAAATGTACGATTGTCTAACAATTAACTCCTCCAACAACTACACAATGAAATAGTGTTTTAGAGAGGAGAAATATGACTTCATTGAATCGTGTTCCTTCTAAAGTGGTTGATAAAAAACTATATGATATGTGGTTTGGGAAAAGACAAACTTTGTCTTTCTTTAAGATTTGGGGTTGTAAGGTTTTCGTACAACGACAAATCTCTGAAAATTATCAGCCAAATCTACATAGTGTATATTTGTTGGTTATCTTAAAGAAACTAAAGGATGATATTTTTATAATCCCACTAAGAACAAAGTGTTTGTTGCTCAGAATGGTATATTTATGGAAAAAAAATTATTTCAAAAGACAACAATGAGAATAAAGTAAGTCTTGAAGAAGTTTAAGAACCACAAATAAACAGTTAACAAGTATCACGAGGCCCGCGTAGGTCGATAGGGTGAGACATCAGCCTGAGAGTTTTGGTTCCTTATTACTAATAGTAGTGAGGTGTTGCTTATGAATCAAAATGAGCTTGCTACTTATCATGAGGTTGTGTCAAGCCCTGAGGTAGATAAATGGCTTAGTGCTATGAATTCGGAGATGCAATCCATGTATGATAACCACGTTTGGAACCAGGTTGATTTACCTAAATGTGGTAAGACAATTAGATGTAAATGGATTTTCAAGAAGAAAACTAACATGGGTGGAAATGTGTATACTTATAAAGCACAACTAGTAGCAAAAGGATTCAGACAGACTCAAGGTGTAGATTATGATGAGACTTTTTCTCCTGTAGCCATACTTAAATCCATTAGAATTCTAATTGCCATAGCCGCATATTATGACTATGAGATATGGGAAATAGATACCAAAATAACTTTTCTAAATGAAAAGTTACTTGAGGACGTGTATATGATACAACTTGAAGGGTTTGTTCATCATAAGAATTCTGGGAAGGTGTGCAAGCTTTAAAGATCTATTAAGGAATTTGGTTTCATTAAAAATGAAAATGAGCCTTGTGTATACAAGAAGGTCAGTGGGAGCGTGGTTGTTTTTCTGGTACTATATGTTGATGATATATTACTAATTGGAAATGACATCCCAACCTTGCAGAGTGTCAAGCCTTGGTTAGGGAAGTGTTTCTACATGAAATACTTAGGAGATGTGACCTACATCCTTGGGATTAAGATCTATAGGGATAGGTCTAAAAGGCTGGTCGGTCAAATTCAGAGTGCCTATATAGACAAGGTACTGAATAGGTTCAATATGCAAGACCCCAAAAAAGGGACGTTGCCAATGTCTCCTGGTATAAGTCTTAGTAAGACTTAATGTCCAAAAACTAATGATGAGTGAGAACGTATAAATACGATTCCATATGCATCAACTATTGAATCTATCGTGTATGCCATGTTATGCACCTGACCTCATGTATCATATGCTTTGAGTGCAATAAGCAAATATCAGTCTGATCCTTGTAGGAGTAACTAGATAACAGTAAAGAACATTCTGAAGTACTTCAGAAGGACTAAAGAAGTGTTCTTGGTCTATGGAAGTTTGGAAGACAAACTTATTTTATATAGTTACACAGATGCTAGTTTTCAAACTGATATAAATGACTTCATATCGTAGTCTGGATATATGCTTACTTTGAATGGAGACGCAATAAACTGAAAAGTCGAAGCAAGAAATTGTGGCAGATTCTACTATGGAAGCTGAGTATATTGCGGCATCCGATGTAGCTAAGGAGGCAGTTTGGATCAAAAAGTTCATCTCTAAACTTGATGTGGTTACGAGTATAGCTAACTCTGTTCGCTTATACTGTGACAATAATGGGGAGATAGCAAAGGCCAAGGAACCAAGATCACACCACTAATCCAAATATATACTTAGACGTTTTCGTTTCATTCGAGAAATCATTAAGAGGGGAGATGTGAAAATTTGCAGAGTTCCTACAGAAGACAATGTTGAAGATCCTTTGAAGAAGGCTTTTCCATAAGCAAAACATGATGGTCATATATCAAGAACATTATGCAATAACGATATGCACCAAAGTTGACTAACAAGAATATGGAAAGCAAATTAATATGATTGCTAGACCAACATATTAGCATATTTTTTGTCTACCCCATCCATTAATGCCTAATAGTTCTATCCGAAACCCTTTAGTGAATATGTAATCAACGCAACCTATCGAATTGAGTAGGAGTTATATATAGGCCGGGAAGGGAACCCATACACTACATGACCTACATATACTAAAATAGTCAAGCAATATTGATAAACAAGTGAATCCGTACTTACCTCGGGTTAAGTATCTGTTACTAAATTCCTTAACTTTTAGGGTTATCTCACACTTTCCTTGTGTTCCTCAACCTATCACCAATCATTTGTAATCATTATAGGTCTTATTCCCCATGCTTAAGACCCCCAAGTCAATCCCTTAGACCTCAAAAAATTCTAAAAAAAACACAACACTATTGTTGTTGGGAGTGCGCTCCACAAATTGAGTTCATCCAAATTGATGAAGGGAGCTGTGACGACCCCAACTACAAATAAGAGCACCGCCCGACCTAATCCCTTAATTAAGCCCTAATCTCCCCTATAGGACCTAACAAGGAATTAGTCAGCCTTAGTTAAACACCTACACACCTACCATTTATGATACCACCTACAGTTAACTTACTTACTTACTAGTGACTAACCTATGGTTGTCTATAAATCAGAGTTGCTAATTTTTTTTTTTCCTAACAAATTATTCAGCGGAAGTCTTATTTAGTTACTAATGGAAATGAAATCCTAAGGCCTAACCTATTGTGGAAAAACCAGGAAATAAATAGCACATGCATATATAAACAAAAATGGTGATATATATAACATGTGACAAATCAAAAGTTCCTATCACTCGACCCAACCGTAATCATATCATGTACATAAAAACGTAATACAAAAGAATACAAAACGTACAAAAGTATGTCGTAGCAGGCCTCTACCGGCTCAGAGGTAGTCACCAATCTTCTCTTTGCACAGTCTCGCTACTGGCATTGATCTGCACCCACCGTCACAAACTAGATGGTGAGTACATGAATTTATTTAAGTAATATCGAGAGACATCGATCAACATTCCCAAATCGGCAACAAGTATCAAATTGCATAATTTAAATAATAAACATCGTGCAAAGAGATACTTGAGTTAATCAAATATGAAACCGACTCAAGGTTAAGTAGTAATGGATTAGGGTCATCGTACCGCGATCTTCATCACATCACCTTGTCCACTACAATTTGAGCTCGCTCTATTGCATTTCAATACAAGTTCGAGCTCTATATCATAATGTCAAAAGGTCGTACTTGTAATTACGCCTTTTCTATTCCAAGTGAATTAGTCGTCAGGAATGTATACTTGCTAACATACCCGAGTTTTGAAACTCGTCATGTTCACCCAAGTTATTCTTGCGCCAACAAACCCCGAGGTCCGGTTACCCCGTTCGAGGCACGTTACCTCGTGTGTCATGCAAGGTAGTGGAGAAATTCCCTAACATCCCGACAAGTCTAGTGACCCTCGTATGAAAGCTGAATTTCTATCATCGAATGACCCTAACCACAAGAACCACTTTCATATTCAAAAATAACACAACATTGGAGTCCAAGATATGTAATAGCATACTAATGCACAAAGGATTTGAGTCAAAATAAACAAACTATCCTAATAGCATGCTATATCACTGACTTCCATACACAACAATCAACATGACAAAGTATAGGAATTAGAATCAATGATATACAAAAAACAGTATGCTATGAATATCATAAAATGAGCAACTGAACAAGTCATAGCATATGGATTTCAAAAGCAATTCAGTTTGAATAACTGAGAATAAATAAATAAATGGAATGAAATGTAAATAAATGTCTCAAACCAGTTTACTTACATACACACAGCAATTCCTAAGCTATCCGGCTTCCGTCGCGTCGATGTACGCACCCAAACCCCGTAATAGCTCCTCTAGGATCCTAACAGTTGAAAATGTATCAATTTAAATTCTAAGTTAATGATTTAACATCCCTAAATTGGTCGACATCGGTCAAAATTAAGTTCAAGACTAATTTACCGATTTCACGTTTTTCGAGGTAAAACCCCGATATAACGCCTCGATCGACTCCCGAATTCTTCACTTTTTATAGGAATATTGAAGTTTTATTGATTTGGGTCACAAATATATTTTTTCCTATTTTTTGGAATTTTCCTGAATTTTTTTTCATATTTTTATCTATTTTCAGGAATTTATTATATATTAAAATTGTTTAATTAATTAAATAATTAAATATATATAATTAAATATATATATTATATATTGGGGTGGATCCGGGTCAACCCGACCCGGTCTAGTCGGACCGGTCGTTCGACCGGCCCCCGGGTCGTGGTCCCCCGACCGACCACGTGGGTTCGGTCGACCCGACCCGACTCCCATGGTCATCTTCTCGCGAGAAACAATGCGGCGGCTGCTGTTTTTTTTTTTTTTTTTTTTTTCTTTGCGAGGCGTTGGGGTTGGCTCCCAACCCCAACCTCAATGGGTTTTGATGGCAAGGGAGATCCCTTGCCATTCCCCCTTCCTCTCTCGGTCGGCCATGGAGGTCGATCCTCCATGGCACACACACACCGACACCACAACAACAACAGCTGACACACAATAGCCAAACCAAAAAACGAGATCAACGACTCACCTTACTTCGATTTTGGTTGATCTCTCTCTTTCTCCCGGTTTCTCTCCTTCTTCTTTCCCGATAGGGCTCTCTGCGCGTTGTGTGTGTGTGCAAGGTTTATTTGGCGTACTTATTTTTTTCAACGAATGGATAAGAAGGGGGTTAAGTATTTGATGTCCTCGAGATTCGTGCAACACGAATTGGGGATTTGATATATTTATTATGTACATGTTAATTTTGTTATGTGTATATATGCGTTATCCACGTAGTAGCTGATTCGCGTTTGTTCTCCATTTGCAGTCGGAGATGGCGGATTCACGCGATAGAGATGATGCCGATGCGAGCGGTAGCTAGCTTTCGATACCATCAGCAGAGGATTTCCAGAGGCTTTCAGATCGAGTAGCTGCTCAGGGTCAGCAGCTGGCGGATTTCATTGCACTGATGACTTCCCACTTTGCCCTACCAGCACCTCCAGCTCAGACAGCAGGACCTACGACGACTACAGTATCGATCGTAGTGCCGACTGTACCCGCGACACTCGATACTAGCAACTCCAGTAGTGGAGACAGTGCTGACACCATCTTCCACACCCCCATTAGCTGGTTCGACAACGGTAGTTCAGTTGGTGAAAGATTTCATCAGACTGAAACCTGTATATTTTGACGGTCAGAGGGATTTTGAGAAGGTTAAGAAGTGGGTCTTGTCGCAGGAGAAGTTACATAGAGTCTTGCAGATTGATGATAGACTCAAAGCGGAGATGTCGTCGTACACCTTGCAGCGAGATGCCGATGTGTGGTGGCGTGCGACGATAGCTGCTGAGGGAGAGTTTGAGTCTTGGGATGCCTTCAAAACTAAGTTCTATCAGCAGTACTTCCCACCTGCGGTGATGAAGCGGTTGAGGAAGGAGTTCATGAACTTGAGACAGGGAGCCGACGAGACAGTGATGAGATACCGAGACAGATACGGCTATTTGAGGCAGTTTGCCGGAGATCTTGTGAAGGAGGATGCCGATGATGTGTATCATTTTGGCGACGGATTGAGGCCGGATATTGGGTTTTATGTGGTCAGTTCAGGTGCGAAGACACTGGGAGAGATTTTTGAACGTGCACTTGCTCACGAGACTTATTATATGAGCCGAGTGGCTGACGGGACACCCTTAGTACCTGCGATGACACCTTATCAGATGGCAGAGTATGAACGGAGGAGACAGAATGGCAAAGGACCGAGGAGATGGGATAGGGGTGTTCAAGGGGCGATTGTGCCTTATGTAGCACCTCCTACACCTTTGCAGACGATTGTGGGTAGACCTCCCGTACCACCACCAGTCAGACCTGCACTTCCAGCTCCTACTACGTCTACTTTACTAGCTTTACCAAGCACCACCAGCCTCCACGTCAAGAAAGCATGGTGGTAGAGGCGAGGTAGAGGTAGAGGACGAGGACGAGACGATTCTGCATCAGGGCGAGACATGCATCTGCACAGCCCAGGATCGGACACATGTTCAGTCGAGAGCGTTCACTTGTTATCGATGTGGTCGGGGGGACACATCAGTCGAGATTGTCCACAGCCAGCGACATCGATTCCACCACAGCGTCGAGAGGTCGTCCATACGATTGCACAGCCTGACACAGACGCTACACGAAAACTTATTGAGGGTATGGTTTCTATTTGCGGTTATCGAGCTTATGTTTTATTTGATTCGGGTTCTACAGTTTCTTTCATTTCTGGTCGCATAGTCAGCATGTTAGGGTTGAAACCAGTTAGTGTCGGAGTCCATTTGATTTTGAGTACGGCAGCTGGAAATAGAGTGTACCCTAATTCTCTGGTGGAGAAATGCTCAGTAGAGATCGACGGGGTCAAGTTACCTGTAGATTTCAGGGTGCTAGAATTTCTGGAATTCGATGCGTTGCTAGGGATGGATTGGCTAGCATTATATCATGCTCATATCGACTGTTTTGCGAAAACAGTGAGATTTGAGATTCCAGGGCGTCCAGTGTTTGTGTATAGTGGTAGTACACCGAGAGCCGTTAGCACTCGAGGTCGGCTTGCGACTAGTGGGGAGATGGAGACTTTAGTATCTGTATATACCATTGCAGAGAGTCATGAACCGAAACTTGCAGAGATTCCGGTTGTGTGCGAGTTTCCGGACGTGTTTCCGGAAGACTTACCTGGATTACCACCACCGAGGGAGATTGATTTCATTATTGAGTTGGTGCCAGGGACGAAATCGATATCTATACCACCATACCGCATGGCTCCACGAGAGTTGGAAGAATTAAGGAAACAGTTGCAAGAATTGAGCGAGAAGGGATTCATTACACCTTCGATATCACCATGGGGAGCACCGGTCCTGTTTGTGAAGAAGAAGGACGATACCTTGAGACTGTGTATTGATTACAGACAATTGAATAAGGTCACAGTCAAGAACAAGTATCCATTACCGCGTATTGACGACTTATTCGATCAGCTGAGAGGAGCGCAGTTTTTCTCCAAGATAGATCTACGATCAGGGTATCATCAGTTGAGGATCAGGGAGGATGATAGATACGTAACAACGTTTAGTACGAGGTATGGACACTATCAGTTCACAGTCATGCCGTTTGGTTTGACTAATGCTCCTGCCATGTTTATGGATTTGATGCATCGAGTAATGAGACCTTATCTTGACCGCTTTGTGATCGTATTTATCGATGATATATTGGTGTACTCGACGACTCGAGAAGATCATGAACAACACCTCAGGGAGACGTTGCAGACTTTGAGGGAGCACAGACTATATGCCAAATTCAGTAAGTGTGAATTTTGGTTGTCTGAGGTTAAATTTTTAGGTCATGTAGTTGGAGCAGCAGGTATTGCTGTAGATCCAGCAAAGATTCAAGCGATTTTGGATTGGCCAGCGCCGACGTCAGGAACTGAGATTCGGAGTTTTCTGGGGTTAGCAGGCTATTACCGAAGGTTCGCGAAGGATTTTTCGAAGATCGCTTCACCAATGACCAAGTTGACCCAGAAAGACGTGAAGTTTCATTGGTCGGATGAATGCGAGGAAGCATTTGCTCAACTGAAGAAATTGTTGACTACCGCACTAGTGTTGATATTGCCAGAGGCTGGAAAGGGTTTCATGGTGTACACAGATGCTTCTCGTATGGGTTTAGGTTGTGTATTGATGCAAGAGAAGTGGTACAGTGGCATATGCATCAAGACAAATTGAAGATACATGAGAAGAACTACCCAACTCATGACTTAGAGTTGGCGGCGGTAGTGTTTGCTCGAAGATATGGAGACATTATCTCGTATGGAGAGAAGTTCACACTCTATACGACCATAAGAGTTTGAAATATCTCTTCACACGTGAAAGAGCGAACATGAGACAGTATGAGATGGTTAGAGTTTTTGAAAGACTATGACTTTTCTCTGGAATATCATCCAGGAAAAGTAAATGTCGTTGCTGATGCACTGAGTAGAATTCCGATTGGAGATGCTGAGACTATTTGATGTCATATGACGCATGAGTATGGTTACTCGAGGCGGCGGCGAGGCTGAGTCAGTCAGATATTGCTAATGACACGGTGGTACTGATTTGTGCTCGGGTGAGACTTCAAACAGTGTCGACTCAGAGAGTGTTAGAGGATCAAAAAGCTAACATACTGTATCCGAGATTCAGTGAGTTAGCGCAGAGTTCTGAATGTACCGACTGGGTGGAGACAACAGATCAGTGTCTCAGATTTCGAGGCAGATTGTGGATACCGACAGTGGCAGAGCTGAGAGATGAGATTCTTCAGGATTCACATCGTTCACGGTTCACTGTTCATCCAGGAAGGACCAAAATGTATCATGATATGAAAAGACATTTTTGGTGGCCTGGGATGAAAGCGGATATATAGTAGTATATCGAGAGCGTGGGATCTCGCTGCAACAGTGAAGGCGAGCATCGTAGACTGGAGGATTACTACATCCACTTCCCATTCCACAATGGAAGTGGGAAGACATAGCTATGATTTTGTTCGAGGACTCGCCGAGAAGCTGTTCATAGACATGATTCCATCGGGTGATTGTAGACATTGACGAAATCGCCCATTTCATACCGATTGCGGCTCATTACACATTTGACCGGTGAGTGTATTGTTCGAGAGAGAGATTATCGAAAGTCGCATGGAGTACCTTTGACTATTACGTCGACAAAGATGCTATGTATACGTCCGGGATGTGGCGGAGTATGCAGGAGCAATATGGTACACACTTACAGTTTAGCACAGCCTTTCACCCTCAGACTGATGGACAGACTGAGAGGTTGATACAAACTCTCGAAGATATGCTCAGGGCATGTGTACTTGAGTTTGGCGGATCGTGGGAAGAGTATTTACCGTTGTGTGAATTTGCATACAACAACAGTTATCAGGCGAGCATTGAAATGGTGCCATTTGAGGCGTTATATGGCAGATCGTGTCGCTCACCATCTTGTTGGGCTGAGCCAGAAGACCGAAATTTGTTAGGGCCTGAAATTGTTGTCGATCACACAAAAAAGGTAAGACAGATTCGCCAGAAGCTTAAGGGAGCCCAGGAGAGGCAAAAGAAGTATGCAGACATGTATCGCAGCGATCTCACGTACGATGAGGGAGCTTTAGTTTATCTAAAGGTTTCTCCTCGTAAGGGTCATTATCGATTTGGTTTGAAAGGCAAATTAGCACCGAGATTCATCGGGCCTTTCAAGATCAAGAAACGGGTTGGAAAGGTTGCTTATGAGTTAGAGTTACCTCCACATGAGATGTCGGGAATTCATCCGTGTTTCATATATCGATGCTTCGACTAGCTAAGTCGAAAAGCGAAAGCGAGAGACCGACATTGATTTGAGTCGATTGATTTGAGTGAGGATATCTCATATGAAGAGCAACCAGTTCAGATTATTGACCGAATGGTACAACAATTAAGAAACAAGTCTATCCCGAAGGTGTTGGTCAAGTGGCAGTTTCATGGAGATTCAGAACTCACTTGGGAACGGGAAGACTATATGCGCGAAAGATTTTCGTACCTCTTCGAGTCAGGTACATTTTTTAAATTCGTTTAGTTTAAGTTCGAGGACGAACTTCCTATTAGTTGGGAAGTATTGTCACGGCCCAATAATTAATACACGTTTAATTCGTTAATTAGGACACAATGACCCGTGACGTGGGACCCGCAGTGCGATACGTGCGATACGTGTCACTAGAGGCACGGTGGCCGAGGTAAATGTTATATTTGTTGTGTTGTTTGCCTAGTGTATTGTATATGTGTAGACTACTATGTCATTTACGGGTATGCAGATCGAGACGACGGGGACACGCCTCGTGTTGTGTGCCGACGTGGGCCCGAGGCAGCAGCTCGTGGGGTAAGATTAATTAATTTACATTAAAAGTAATTTAATGGTTTGTTTAATAAGTGGCTATAGTAGTGGTAATGTGGTCACATTAAATCAATATGCAATGGCCTATAGTTTGCAAAATAAAATCATAGTCGTTGGATTCGCCTCGAGATACGCATTTCGCGGGACTCGAAGAAAAAAATAAAAATAAAAATAAAAAATAAAAAATATATATATATAATATATTAAAATATGGCCAAACAGTAAGGCGGTGGGGACAAAGTAGATATTTTTTGGTTTGTTTCTAGGCGAGGAACATCTGGTTTTCCACATCTAACTAAAGTTTTCTAACTGCTACAATTTTTTTTTTACATCTTTTAGTTGTTTCTAGCTGAACAATGTAGGCCGTTCACTACATATTGTAGCTGTGGTATCATATTGTAGAAACTCCATATTCGACAATCTTAAAGTCATGTTTTCTCAAATCCATGACGTTAATACTAACTGTATTGGTCTTTATAAACATGGCTATATAAGTACGCCAAGCTTTATAAACCTTGGCTCTGATACCAACTGTGACGGCCCCAACTACAAATAAGAGCACCGCTTAGGCCTAATCCCTTAATTAAGCCCTAATCTCCCCTATAGGACCTAACAAGGAATTAGTCAGCCTTAGTTAAACACCTACACACCTACCATTTATGATACCACCTACAGTTAACTTACTTACTTACTAGTGACTAACCTATGGTTGTCTATAAATCAGAGTTGCTAAATTTTTTTCCTAACAAATTATTCAGCGGAAGTCTTATTTAGTTACTAATGGAAATGAAATCCTAAGGCCTAACCTATTGTGGAAAAACCAGGAAATAAATAGCACATGCATATATAAACAAAAATGGTGATATATATAACATGTGAAATCAAAAGTTCCTATCACTCGACCCAACCGTAATCATATCATGTACATAAAAACGTAATACAAAAGAATACAAAACGTACAAAAAAGTATGTCGTAGCAGGCCTCTACCGGCTCGAGGTAGTCACCAATCTTCTCTTTGCACGTGTCTGCTACTCGGTTGATCGCACCCACCGTCACAAACTAGACGGTGAGTACATGAATTTATTTAAGTAATACCGAGAGACATCGATCAACATTCCCAAATCGGCAACAAGTATCAAATTGCATAATTTAAATAATAAACATCGTGCAAAGAGATACTTGAGTTAATCAAATATGAAACTGACTCAAGGTTAAGTAGTAATGGATTAGGGTCATCGTACCGCGATCTTCATCACATCAGCCTGTCCACTACAATTTGAGCTCTGCTCTATAACATTTCAATACAAGTTCGAGCTCTATATCATAATGTCAAAAGGTCGTACTTTCAATTACGCCTTTTCTATTCCAAGTGAATTAGTCGTCACCGGAATGTATACTTGCTAACATACCCGAGTTTTGAAACTCGTCATGTTCACCCAAGTTATTCTTGCGCTAACAAACCCCGAGGTCCGGTTACCCCGTTCGAGGCACGTTACCTCGTGTGTCATGCAAGGTAGTGGAGAAATTCCCTAACATCCCGACAAGTCTAGTGACCCTCGTATGAAAGCTGAATTTCTATCATCGAATGACCCTAACCACAAGAACCACTTTCATATTCAAAAATGACACAACATTGGAGTCCAAGATATGTAATAGCATACTAATGCACAAAGGATTTGAGTCAAAATAAACAAACTATCCTAATAGCATGCTATATCACTGACTTCCATACACAACAATCAACATGACAAAATATAGGAATTAGAATCAATGATATACAAAACAGAGTATGCTATGAATATCATAAAATGAGCAACTGAACAAGTCATAGCATATGGATTTCAAAAGCAATTCAGTTTGAATAGCGAGAATAAATAAATAAATGGAATGAAATGTAAATAAATGTCTCAAACCAGTTTACTTACATACACACAACAATTCCTAAGCTATCCGGCTTCCGTCGCGTCGATGTACGCACCCAAACCCCGTAATAGCTCCTCTAGGATCCTAACAATTGAAAATGTATCAATTTAAATTCTAAGTTAATGATTTAACATCCCTAAATTGGTCGACATCGGTCAAAATTAAGTTCAAGACTAATTTACCGATTTCATGTTTTTCGAGGTAAAACCCCGATATAACGCCTCGACCGACTCCCGAATTCTTCACTTTTTATAGGAATATTGAAGTTTTATTGATTTGGGTCACAAATTAATTTTTTCCTATTTTTCGGAATTTTCCTCAATTTTTTTCATATTTTTATCTATTTTCAGGAATTTATTATATATTAAAACTGTTTAATCAATTAAATAATTAAATATATATAATTAAATATATATATTATATATATCGGGGTGGATCCGGGTCAACCCGACCCGGTCCGGTCGGACCGGGTCGGTCTGACCCGGTCCCCTCGAGTCAGGGTCCGGCCCGGCCCGACCCATATGGGTTCGGGTCGACCCGACCCGACTCCCATGGTCATCTTCTCGCGAGAAACAGAGCAGCGGCTCTGTTTTTTTTTTTTTTTTTTTTTTTTTTTTTTTTCTTTGCGAGGCGTTGGGGTTGGCTCCCAACCCCAACCCCAACCCCAATGGGTTTTGATGGCAAGGGAGATCCCTTTGCCATTTCCCCCGTTCCTCTCTCGGTCGGCCATGGAGGTCGATCCTCCATGGCCACGACACCGACACCACAACAACAAACAGCCGACACACAATAGCCAAACCAAAAAACGAGATCAACGACTCACCTTACTTCGAGCTTGGTTGATCTCTCTCTTTCTCCCGGTTTCTCTCCTTCTTCCCGATCCTCTCTGCGCGTTGTGTGTGTGTGCGATTTTTTTTTTTTTTCAACGAATGGATAAGATGGGGGTTAAGTATTTGATGTCCTCGAGATTCGTGCAACACGAATCTCGAGGCGAAACCAAAAAATATCTACTTTGTCCCCACCGCCTTACTGTTTGGCCATATTTTAATATATTATATTATTTTTTTCTTCGAGTCCTGCGAAATGCGTATCTCGAGGCGAATCCAACGGCTATGATTTTATTTTGCAAACTATAGGCCATTGCATATTGATTTAATGTGACCACATTACCACTACTATAGCCACTTATTAAACAAACCATTAAATTACTTTTAATGTAAATTAATTAATCTTACCCCACGAGCTGTTGCCTCGGCCCACGTCGGCACGCAACACGAGGCGCGTCCCCGCTCGTCTCGGTATCTGCATACCCGTAAATGACATAGTAGTCTACACATATACAATACACTAGGCAAACAACACAACAAATATAACATTTACCCCGGCCACCGTGCCTCGGTAGCGACACGTATCGCACTGCGGGTCCCACGTCACGGGTCATTATGTCCTAATTAACGAATTAAACGTGTATTAATTATTGGGCCGTGATAGGAGCGCACTCCTCTACTCGATGAAGCGCGCTCCACCCTGCACTGTCTTGATAGTGAATAGGGTAGCAACCACTTTTCCATTACCAAATCACTTCCACAACCACAAATACTCTCCCACTACAAAAAAACAGCTGATCAGAAACATAAATTTTCGTTGCTGATTAGCATAAATTTTGTCTCTAATTTAATTCTGCAACGAAACTGAGAAGGAATCTATTCTGTCTTTAAAATTGTCGACGCTAATTTAGTCTGGAACGAAAATGTGTTTCGTTGCTGATTAGAGACAGATTTGAGACACATTTAGAAACGGAACAAAGACGAACAGAAAGGGACATTCTCCCAAAGTGAATGGTTTTAGTTGTATTCCGTTGCTGATCCTTTGCAAATTAGCAACAGATCAGAAAAGGAATGCATGCATTCCATGTCTGATCCATTGCTAATTCGCAGCTATTTCTTCGTAAATTAGAGACGGAATAGCAACAAAATCTATGAATTCCGTTGCTAATCCCTCTCGAATAAGTTTCTACATCTATTTTTTTTTCATTACTAACAAGAATCTAATTGGTTCTCCAAAACCTCTAAAACCTAAAATACAACAACAGGACCTGCTCCATCACCTGCACCCCCTCCAACAACTCCTTGGGGGTGCTAACATCCCCCCAAAAATCAGAATTTGACATACATACATCAACAATATATATCAACAACAAAGATTCAAATGAGAAAAAAATGTACAATTCGACATTAAAAAAGATTTATATATCCACGAAAGGTAGTCAAGTATAATAAATGTCTAAAATACCTAAGTATCCAAAAACACCACCAATCCTATTGTTCTACAACAACCACAAAAAACCACCAATCCTCTAAATATGCACAAAAAGAACTATCAATCTATAAGTTCTATAAACAACTATAAAATATATCTAAGTATCATTTAATTGTTTATCCCTTGCACCCTAGTCCTCTAAATATCCACAAAAGAAGAATTACCATCTCAAAAGTTACGCAAACTACCATAAAAATACCTACGTATCCCCAAGTTGCTAATCTCTCGTAAGCCAATCTTGCATCTCCCAATCAACATTGTCTTGTTGCTGTGGTGGATCAGTGGGATCTGTTTGCGCCTGCCGCTGCTCATGAGGTGGTGGTGGTGGTGGTGGCGGTGGTTATGGCTAAGATAGGCCTGCTCCGTCCATGGTCATCCCGAACCGCCTCTGCATAAATGCCACAACCTGTCGTAATTGCTTGGCAACACTATCGAACTCTGAGCGTGGCACCATCTCTGGCATCTGGGATGTGCTAGCACGAGGATCTGCATATCTTCTCTTCTTTCTCCTTAATGACTCGATACCGTAGACCCATCCTCTGGGACACTCACTCGCCACATTGTAGTACACCGCCTCATCATCGACCAGCTGGTCCGGTGTAGCCTGGGTCAGCTCCGACGTCTCCTCTGGAGCTTAGCCTGCATGGATCAACAATAAACAACTTAAATGATATGCTTTTACGTATACTTACTACTATTTAGCTCGTATTTCTATACTTACATAAAACCGCTCCGATCTAGTATCGATGAATGTCACCTCGTCGTGATTTATGGTTTGGAGATGCAAATACAATTCATTCACGGTAGGTGGCATCTCAGATGTATTAGTCTGCATACAAAAGTTATAAAAATGTTAAATATGTCAATTACTAGTAGGTCAACGCACTTATATTTGCCAAGCACAAATCAATTGCATAAAAGTGATATAAAATGAACTGAAATGAATGAAATATGTACAATGCAAATGAATCAAACTAGCATCAATGTGTAAGGAAAAAAAAACAAGATTAAAAGCAAACATAAGCATAGTGAACAAGTGTAGAAATGAAAAAAATAAACAAGAATATAAAAACACTTACCAATCTTTCATTGGTAGTCACAAAAGACACCGAGCCACCACCGTGCTTCGAGGGTCCAGTCCAAGTATTTCAACCTTAGTGTTCCTATTCATAGACACTGCCTAGACCTAGCAAGAAAGTCCTCGCTCTCCCAGTACTCCAAGTATCTCCTCCACGCCTCATTTGTAACAAAGTTTGGTTGGACACGATTCTTCTTTAATTTATGCATCAATGAGGTGTACCTGGTGCCTGCATGCATATCGTACGCCGCACGAATGAGATCCTCGTGAATCGTGTCATCTCATCTAAAATATACCTGTAAAATGGCGAGTGCAATTGTTACGAGACATTGAAAAACTTGTATAAATCCTAAGACATTTATTTATCCTGCGTACCTGCCATTGTCGCCAGTAGTAGTCCTTATGATATTTCGGTACCGACTTCTAATAATACCCTTATGGAATCATCCATCTCTTGAAAACTTTTTAATCCTCCGTGCACAAGAATGAGAAGGATGCAATTCACTGTGTTTCATTAAAATGCATAACATCTTAAAAACATATTTAATAGTTTACATGGATAATTAGAAATACGTTAATTAATCAAATACAAACTTACGTATTATTCGCAATCAGTGTGATCGCGGTCCTATGCACGTGAGGGTGGTTAACCCGTCCTCTGAGGTGCTCGCGGAACGCTTGTAACCTGTAAACCTGCTATACCGTCATAGGATGGGGATGCTGCTAGTGATGCGGTGGCTGGAGGCGCAGGCATCGTCGGTATAGGAGTGTCATGTCTCGATGTCGCTGATGGTGACTGCGATGGAGTTCACGTAACGTCGATCAAACATTGACATAACATAGACATACATTACTCGCTGTCATCCGTTTCAAATTCACTCTCATGACTAGAAGTTGATGATTATTCTTCTGAATCATCTCCACTATCGGCAATGAAGTCATTGTTTTCTTGACTTGGACCCGCTTCAACAATGACGCGGGTCCCATTTGGATCAGTCAGATTGTTGAAATCCTGAATTGCATCGTCGACTACGACGTGGTGGGTTCACCATCTTGGAATGCAATCTATGCCGAGCCTTGGTCATTATCATCTTTGCTCGTTTCCTCGTCGGCGAATTTTGATTGACAACAACAAAACTGCTAGCCATTCTTGTCGCTCGTTCCTCAAAGGAAGGTACAAAAGGTAGTACACTTGAGTGGCTTGCATTACAAGGACAAATGGCTCATAGTTGTTATATCGTCGACTTCGATGAACCTCTACCAATTTAACTGTTAGGTGAGTTCTCACACCATGATTCGGTGTAGGGTCATACCATTCACACTTAAACAACACCACACGCTTGAGGCCAGTATATTCAATCTCTACAACATCTTTTAGTAGTCCATAGTAGTCGTGGGAAACATCGGCGTAGTTAGAACCCTTCACCAAAACACTGTTGTTCTGCGTCGATCTATGAACGTCATATGTTTCAGAGTGGAACTTATACCCATTCACTAGGTAATTGGGGTACACATTGCAAGATCGACTAGGACCAACCGAAAGATCAACAAGCGTCTCATCTATGATGGAATTCCGAGCCTATTCATGAAAAATTAGAAAGTTAAGACACATTATTTATGAAAGAAATAAACGAAGCGATAACCTAAAATTGTAATAACATTACATATGTTTGAAACCAAATGGGGAAGTTGCGCCCTAGACTAGTATTGACTTCCGACTCCCCATTCCTTGAGTGATTTCATCGATAAAGATCCTACAAGAAACGAACATATAAATATCATGTCTTGGTAAAAGATGAATAATGAATGTACTACATTATTGAATGAAAGTGACGGACATACTGGATGTAAGGAGCGATCTCTGGACAATTGAGCAGTATGTACGAATGAGCGACATTATACTCTTGCTTTGTTAAGTACCGCGTCGACCAGGATAAGTAAAAATTAAGAAATTGCCCACAAAATGCGGTGTGGGCCCGATACTACCATCGTCGTTTCGTTGCACTTTGTCGTGCAATGTAAAGACGTGATCTTCGAAGTAGTAAGAACAAAACGATGTGACTTCTTCGACCAAATAAGCATTACACATCGAGCCCTCAACCTTCGCTTTGTTCCGAACATTGTTTTTCAAATGTTTAAGGTACCTATCGAAGTTTAGTTAATGTTAATTTAAAACTTTATCGAATGGAAAAACAATTTTAGGAACTCAAGATATTACCTCTCAAATGGATACATCCACCCAAATTGAACTAAACCGGCCAAACGGCCTCTTAAGCCAAGTGGATCGGTAGGTTTTCCATAGAGTCGAAGAATCTTGGAGGGAATATTTTCTCCAACTTGCAAATGATTTTAGGTATTTCAGACTCTAAACCCTCCATATCTTTGAGACTGACACTTTTCGCAGTCAGGGATCGAAAAAAAAGGCTCAGCACGCTAATTGAAACCCGAACCGCGTTTGGGAGGAGTTCTTTGAATGCAATTGGTATCAAGCGTTGCATGAAAATATGACAATCATGACTCTTCATGCCGAACAGTCGTAACTTCTTTGGATCCACACATGGACCAAGATTCGAAGCATAACCGTAAGGAAAACACAACTTTCAACCCACTCGCACTATTTTTGCTTTTTTGAGTTATCGAGAGCATAACATCCAAGGATGTAAGTATTTTTCACCGAATCAATGTGTAGAGAAGGTCAGTGACAATACTCACAAATATCTTGTCTTGATTTTGCATTGTCCTTACTTTTGCTCGGTACACTCATAATAGTGTTGAATATGTTGTCAAAAACATTTTTCTCGATGTGCATGATGTCTAAGTTGTGTCTGATGAAGTTTGTCTTCCAATACGGCAAGTCCCAGAAAATGCTTCTTTTTCTCCATCTTGAAGTCTTAGCTATCCTCCCATTCACAGAATCAGCTCCGATTTCTGTCACTCATAAAGCCCAACGATTCAATTTCTGCCAAAATTTCTTCACCAGATAGCAAAGCGTGCGGTTCGTCGTTTAGTACGATTTTGCCTCTAAGAAAATTCTTTTTGTCTTTCCTGAATGGTGAGTTCTTCGACAAGAAATAGCGGTGATAATCGAGCCACGATGTCTTTCCACCACTTCGCAATTGAAAGGCATTTGCATCCTCCATACAATATGGACAAGCCATCTTACCATGTGTGCTCCAACCGGACAACATGCTATACGCAGGGAAATCACTTACAGTCCATAAAAGGGCCACTCGCATATGAAAATTCATCTTTGTGGAAACGTCGCAAGTAATCACCCCGTTGTTCCATAAATCTTGCAACTCTTTAACAAGCGACTGAAGGAACACGTCGATTTTTTCTTTTGGTTGGTCGGTCCAGGAACGATAGCTGTTAAGAACATAAACTCAGATTTCATGCACATCGATGGTGGAAGATTGTACGGAGTCAAAATTATGGGCCATGAAGAGTACGATTTACTTGAAATCCCAAATACTTGAATGCCATCAGTGCATAACCCTAAACCAACATTCCAAACCTCGGCGGTGAAGTTTCTGTTGACATCATTAAAATGCCTCCAAGCGATCGAGTCAGAACAGTGTTGCATAACATCTTTTGGCGAGGAATGCTCTCCATACCACCGCATATGTTTTGCCATTGACTCTAACGCATACAATCGTTGCGATCGAGGGCTTAAAGAGAAGTAGTATTTTTTTTTGCAAGGGCGTTTTTTGGTGTTCCTTCCACGACCTCATCGCTGTGCAATGTAGCGTAATTTCCCACAAAATTTACATGATGTCAATTCAGAGTCCACTCCCCAATAAATCATACGTTGGTCCTCACAACAATTTATTTTCTCAATTGGAAAACCTAGACCTCATATTAGTTTTTTAGTGGCATAAAAATTTTCAACCAATGAATTGTCAGTTGGCAAACAATCCTTCATGAATTTTATGATTTCATTATACCGTCGTTCAGAGATATGGTGTTCTGACTTGATCGCAAGTAATCTTGCCATTGCGGAAAACTTTGTCATGGTTTCGCACCCTGGCCACAATTGTTCGCTACTAGCCTCAATCATGTCATACAGTTGACGTGCTTGGTGGTTTGGTGATTCTTCCACGTGATTCCAACTAAAACTTGGACTTGCCACGTTGTGTAGCATCTCGTGGTAAGTTGTCGGATCAAAACCTCCCCTATCAGCATCATCAATATGGTTATCAAATTGGTAGAAGTTTGCCGGCTCTTGACATCCATTCTCACAGTGTTAGTACCAACAGTGATCTCTCGGAACGAATTCGTACCTACATATATGGTATTCAACCATTTCGACGTCCAAGTACGGTACAAGTCAACATTTCTTATAATTACAAGGACATCTAATCTTCCTTTCACTTTGGTAGGTAGGACAATGTTGCTTAGCAAATGCTATGAATTCTTTAACCCTCGCCGGATATTCAATTCGAACGAAGCTGTTGTTGAGACGGTTGTACATCCAGTCTCGACTTGTAGAAGAAATTCGTATTGCAATTGTGCAATTAAATTAGTCAACTAGTTTAATAATTTCCGACGGTACAGGTCTACTTGTGTGTCCAACTTACACAATTTAGTAGAATGGGGAATTGAGAACCTCACTAACTACATGAACAAAAAGCTTTGTTTGTATGCACTGAATAAATGTGGTTTGATACAAATAACATAAAACAAAGTAGGAAAAATGTGCCTAACTTCATGTATGTTTGTGGCTTCAATTCCATTTATTGATTTCTACTTTCCTAAGACCTAGCTCTTCCTAGGACTGATACCAAACAAAGTAGGATACTTGGTCGTAAGAATAAAAACAACAAGGAGTTCAAAAAATCATAACTCTTAAGTCATAAGCGGCATACAAATACCATATAGGATCAAAGCTCCCAAAGTAATTCATTTTCAACAAATACCCAATGTCAACGAAAGCATGAACAATACGTGAAAGATAGAGCAGAAATATCGAAAACAAACAAAGGAAGAAAAAAATAACATGTGCTTGAAACTTGATTCTACATCACAACTTGAAACTACAAGGGTGACACAAAAGAAACCGTGCATTGCAAAGCCTCAAAAACTTGATTTCACATTATTTCACCTTATTTGTCAACCCGTCCAACATCCCCTACCAGCTAAAGAACTATCAATATTCAACAAATCAAACAATGGAATAACATCGAAAAAATCTAGAGAAAGATAGAAAAAAAGGCCATTTCACAATCTAATTTCAACAAATCAAACAATGGATCTAAATGATTTGAAAATCAAGCCATCAGTTAGCATGAATCAACTAGTTTAATTATAAGATCAAACAATGGCGGCTATCGCAGACTTCACAATTTACACAAGTTGAAACAATTCTCTCCTTCGCACATCTACAAGCCCTCAAAACATTCAAACCTGTTATAGCTTAAATTACATCTATTCACATTATTTTAAGTCTTATTTTCCACTATTATTACCATGAATTGGTGGTATTTGTTGTATTTTACATTATTTCAATACCAAAATTGAAAAGAAAAAAAAATACACAAACACACATAATGGTAACAATACAATAGTAGCATTAAATTAGTTTTCTTAAAAGGCGTACCTTAAGCTTAACTTTTCCTTTTCGTGATTTCAAGAACTCTACTTTCGATATACGTCTTCCTACATAGAAAGATCAAAAGTATAAGCAATTACTTGCAAAGTGGATTAGTAGGTAGGTAGGATGCAAGGACGCTCTCTCAGGGTGAGGAATTATAACTTTCATGTTTCCTACATTCCATACTAGCTAGGACTTGATTATGTATCTAGCTAATATAATAAGCTTATACTCTTCAAAGCCAATAATAACAGATGGTCCCTTATTTATTTTTGACAAGTAGGTATTCTCTTTATTCAATGATCATGAACCAATTAAAGATCCAAAAAAGGAAGCAAAAACAACACCCTACCCTCTCTTGTCCTCTTCACCCATTTCATCACTCACGTGAATGGAGAGCAACAAAAACTGAATGTTAGGTGAATTTCTCTTGCTAGTGTAATAATAATTTTATGAATTGGACAGAGAGATGGCCAATCATATTCTTTCACCAGTACATATAGTTTTGATTGGCCTTAGTTTTTAAATGGAAAAATATAATACACCAATGACGACCAATAGGTACATACATATAACAAAGCATTAAGAATAGTATTTTAGTAACAAACTAACACTTAACATAATATTGTACAAAAAAAAATTAACAAAACAAAAGCTAACAATATAACAAACATTGCTTTGGTGTATGTTTTGTTAATTGGGACCCATTAGTTGTTCACTCTTACCTCCCTAAGGTTAGAGACTTGGACATTCAAATCTTTGGACACTTTAAGTGGAATAACCATAACAAACATTACATTGGGACCCATTAGTTGTTCGCCTGTACCTCCTTAAGGTTAGGTTCAAATCTCTTGACGTTTTAAGTGAAATAGCCAGATCAACTCAAAGAGTAATCCTAGTTTCTGGAACCCTAGCTAGTAGTAGAAAATATATAATTGAAGGTACTATTCATCTATACCTACTCTTTTAGTTTTTCTATCTATACACACGCATATATGCACAACTTAAGGTTCACATTTTCAAGTACTACTCCTAACAATATTCCTCATCATCATAGTAGTACTATGTGCACTGCTTCATATGGGATTAATTCACTTATTGGGAATATTAATTACAGTAGTAGTATTGTTGGGAATATAGTTAATTCTTAATTGGCAAGACCAACAACAGGGGTGTTCTAAGATTAGTGAGGACGCATTTGGGTTCAACTTAATTTTGTTCAATGTATTTTCAGTTCAGTTTGTTAAGATAAAATACTGCTTTTGAGAGGAAAGCCTGATTTGTATAATCACAAATGTAGCACCACCAATGCATTATTTAATATTTGTCTCTACTCATTTGTAAAACTAGGCCTATTAGTTAGTGTTTTCATGGCTAATGAGGTAGGTTGTCGGTTCTTATTTAATTGGGATTGGAGCAAATCTCCACCAAATTTCTTCAACTCCATATCCCTAACTTCCCAACAACAAAACCCCCAAAATTTCACTCCAAAACAGCTTCAGAATCACAAAAACAACAACTGCGAAGAATGGTCAAAGAAGATAACTCACAAAGTCGTCTAAACTATGAGAAATAATTGAAAAACCTTGCAAAACATAGCTGATAAGCTCATCAAATGTGAACAGTGAAACAAAATTGAACCAATTATAGTAGCAAATACATGAAAAAAATGTGGCTTGAAGAGATCAAAGAATGTAAATCACAAAGAAAATATAGCACAAAACCTTGCATCTCCAAAGCACTTAGAGCAATAGAATGCAATCTAGACAAAGGACGATGAGCTTCAACTCCGCGCAAGGATTTCTAACATCCGTATAGCTCAGCCACATCCCTAACGCTCCTCTGCATCAAAACCAAAACCAAAACAATTCAACGTCCTACCAAACCTCCTAAATCTAAGTGAAATGGAACTAGTATCATCAAAATCCGCCATTATAGTGAAATCAAGAACTCGCCAGTTCTCTAATTGAAGTTCGCCAAATCGAAGTCCACAAACAGAGATCTTCCAGTTCGAATGAATGAATGGATGGATGAAGGAAGTACCTTAAAAGAGAGAGAATGGAGGGAATGTTGGAGAGCGTCCAGCCCAATCAACCGAAACTAAAAGAGAATGAGGAATCAAAGTAGCCTTCGCGGAGGGAACTCCAAAATGCACCTGAAAAAAACAGGCGAAGGAGAGATTATTGAACTCGATAGTAGATTGGAAGCGAATGAGAGAAATGGTGGAGCGATTCTGACCTTCGCGAGCTCAGGGCGTGAAGCGGGTAGGAGGCGAGGGAGAGAGCAGAGACTTCAAGCGAGGTTAGGGCAGATATGAGAGAGAGAAGCAAAAGTCCCCATTTCGTCTCTATTTTAATTAATGATTCTAATCAATTCAAGAACGAATCTCGAGGCATGATTGGCGGCTAAAAAAGTACCCGAGTTTGTGAACATTTGGTGGGGAGTTTGGCGCCAATTTTCTGGCAACGAATTTTAATTCAGTCTCTATTCCGTCTCTATTCCATCTCTATTCAGTCCCTATTCCGTCTTTAATTGGCCAAACAATTTCCTACCGTAATCTATTTCAATTCCGTTTCTAATTAGCAACGGAATTAGATTCCATTGCTATTTTCGTTTCTAATTAACTATTTTCTTGTAGTGTCCCAAATCATCAGGAAGGACCTCTAATGAGGTAATAACTTATTTCTAATCATCAAACACCATAATTTAAAGAGAAATCATCACTGATTTTTGAATTAAACTTGAAACTCAAAAACTAAGCCCACCCAAAGTGATGATCTACGATCTATAGCTGTTTAAGCTCCTCAATCCTCTTGGATTTAGCTCCCTGAATGATCCCCACATCAAACCCTTAGCTGCTATCATCCACCGTATCTCTTGAATGATCCAATTGTGAGGATAACGAGGAAGGTTTTGATTTATATATATGGGTTTTCCTCTAGATATGCATTGCACTATCTTGAGACTGATCTAGTAATTGATGTGTTAAAATGACACTCCCTAAAGTGAAACAAATTTTAACACCATCAAACACTTACGCTCATCTCGAGGTTGATCAAACAATCCATATAATTTAAACCAAACTTATAGTTTTCAATATATATATTTATATATCAAATATATATAAATATATCTCATGTATTTTCTCGCCAATAAATTCATCGGACATGCCTTTGAGTATTCTCGGTGTGCACATTCATTTGACGAGCCCCTTTTCGCACTTGGTGTACCGACTATTTATTATTTATTTTCATATTTCTTGATTATAGGTTCAAATTAATTTCTATTAATCCTATAACCTATAAAATTCATTAACAATCTAAACAAACACAAACCATCATGCAATCACACACACACGCTAATCGAGGCATGTCAGACTTAACCAAGAGCCTAACTCGGGTTAATTATAGTTTAGATTAGTACTAATAACCAGCTAAAGGTAACAAGTCGCTATCATTTCCTAAATTTAAAGCAAATTTGTCCTCGAAATTAAAGTAACCTGAAATTACCTGTGGTTTCGAAAAGAAAGGGAAACTGTTCCTTTATATAAAATTTATGTTCTAAGGTTAGGTCCTTATTTTCGTGAAATTTCCATTTCACCTTAACCAAAGAAATCTCTTTGGTTCTCAGCCTCTGAATCTTACAATCGAGTATTGCAATTGCCTGCTCGTCGTAAGATAAGTCTTCCTGAAAATCATATTCATTCCAATAAATCCTTGGAGTGAACTGAGTCTCCGTTTGGCCAAGCATTGGACATGGAGGACATTATGAACTCCGGCTAGCTAAGGAGGCAACTCTAACCTGTAAGCAACGTGACCAATCATTTCTTATACTTTGAATGGCTCAATACACCTTGAAGCTAGCTTACCTTACAATCCAAACCTATACAATTTCTCTTATAGGTTAGACTTTCTACATAACATAATTGTCATTTGAAAACTCCAACAACCTATGATGTTTATCAGCATATCACTTTTGTCTTAGTTGTGTTGTAGTCAAATGCTCATGAATCTGCTACATTCCTTTTGTGTAGTTCTGAATCAATTCTAGCTCCAACAAACCTATGTCTCAACCTCTGCCTAAACACTCCGGTGAATGAAAGGTTGACTATACAAATCTTCAACATAAGCATTCCAACACTAACTTGACAACTATTACTACAAAAGATCTTATATAAAGGAATGTATCTCTTCTAGTTACCACTAAACTCTAAGACACAAGCTTGAAGTATATCCTTTAGCACAAAATTCAACTGTTTAGGCTACTCATTAGTCTACCAGTAATATATCGTACCGAGGTTAAGAGTAGTTCATAGATGTCTTTGCAATTAACTCAACAGTCTGGATGTGAATCTCGAATCTTTATCTAAAATAATCAACACTAAAACTCCATGAAATCTCACACCTCACGTATGTACACCTCACATAATCATTGAAGAGGATTTTAGATAGAAACTGGTAAGAAATGCGCAAACTTCGTCAACCTGTCAACTACAACCCATACTACATCGTGCTTACGCTGACTTAGAGGTAGATCAAAAATAAAAACATTGATATATGCCCCTATTTACACTTAGGAATAGGCACTAAATTTAATAACCCTTTAGGTGTCCTATGCTCTACCTTAACTTGCTGACATATCTCATATCTCTTTACCAATTTAACAATATCATTCTTCATCCAAGGCTATGAATAAACACGTATCATATCACGATATATTTTATTGTTGATGAATAGAGTAAAGAGATCTATAAGATTCCCATAGCAATTCATGCCTCAACTGATCCTGAGCTGGAATCCACAATCTATCCTTCGATTGTAATGCACCATCATTTGAAATTGACCAATCAGGATGATTTAAGTCATTAATCTCTAATGCACTATATATTCCTGATTAGCTTTCTGATAACCAATCACCACTATATCATCTTTAATTCAATTCAAATCTAAATTCATAAAATTAGATTAGTAGCTCTAAAACTTCCTCAAACTTGGGCTCTGATACCAACTGTGGCTGCCCCAGCAGCCCCGGGGTGACGTATATCCATGTACTCCTTGCCGGCTGGCTCAACTACATGTGTCCGGCACCTGCCCGTTCTCCTTATGTCTCGTTACTCATGTCCACAAGTGTAATATTAGATAAACTAGTAAATCATCCTTATATTCTTTGTCCCATACCAACTGTGGTGTTCTAATTGTTTCAGCTGTTACCTAGTTGACAATTTATTGAGATCCTAACCATACTAATGGGTTGTATTTTAAGGTTGACATATTCAGCGGAAGTCTTACTTAATACCATTTAAACAAGATAATTTAGCATGATAAACATTGTTTAAAGGCAAAACCTACTATGGAAAACCCTAGAAAGTACTCTGTATATAAGCGACATCACCACAACAGGTACATATACATGTACTTGTGCTATCTCAAGTCTCCCAATAATATACAAAATATAAAAAATAACCACGTACAAGTAGGTCCTCGACAGTGGGTAATCAGATGTAGTCGCCTAGGATCCTTTTGCCCCTAATGATACTAGGATCTGCACTAAATCATCACAAAAAGACAAATGGCGAGTACAAGTAACCAAAATCCCAAGGAACTCCTATGAGCATTCATATAATAAAATAAAGGAAATACAAGGAATGCTGTCAAGTAAACATGTGGAATGTAAAATAGGCAACTGTAAATGGCTCATCGCATGAATAAATAACAGACAAGCTAACAAATGTGTGTGCTCGCTCCAGAGGGACTAGACTGTACTTCGGGTCACCAAGTTCCCACTAGTGGTCGCGTCCAACTGGCCCAACACTTGGTCCCTTGCAGCGCTGGCCAAACTCGCTAAGTCACCGACACGTGCACCAAGGCAAGCCCAGGTCACCATTCACTGAGGACCGAGTCACACTTGCTATAGTCCAGTGCCTCATGAACACACAACAAGGAAATTCGGGGGAGTAACCTCAACCCATGTCCAAATATCTGAATAAAAAGATGAACAACAATGAATAATAGAAACAACATGTAAACCGAATAAATACTCAGAGTTTTTCAGTTGGGTTTTACAAACCACACACCGCTTTCCGACCTCCCGGACTCCCGTACCCGACCCGTCAAGCTCCCCAACACTGAGTTTCGGTCCACTAAGTCCCTGAAGTCCATTTTTACCAGTTTAGTTTGTTTACAAAGGTGTAGATATGTATTAGGTGGAAACTCTCTAAAACAGTCCTAAATTCCCTTTTTCATCTGTCATTCGCGCGCTAATCTGTTTACCTAGCGCGCTACTTTTTGAGTTAGGGCGCTAAGGGGGTGTATCTAGCGCGTTATTGTTCTTCGTTGCAAAGAACATCGGCACACTCAGGAAAGTTAGCGCGCTAATAGTTCCAATTAGCGCTAATTGCTTTCTGGGACATAATTCTCAATTCGAGAACTCTGTCCTAGCCCTCTAAATTAGCTATTCTAACTAGTTTTTCATCCTCTCCTCATCAAAATAACTTCAATCCATGACTCAAAAAACTCTAGAAACCTCAATGTACATAAATTTCACAAATTCATGCACTCATCACACTCTCCATCTTCATCAAAACTAGAAACTCAAGTTAGAACAGTGATCAATCCTCTAATATATGATCTAAAAACATAAAATTGTTCAACTTTCCATCACAATTCAGAGCATACATAAAAAATTCGAAATTCCACCAAAAGCATATGAAAATGAGTTCAATTTATAGTGTAGGAGATGAGGAAAATGATTACCTAAGTTAGATTACTTGGTTTGATGCCTAGGTTGTTGAATTCCCAACTCCAAATCCTCTCTTTTTCTTCGGATCTACTGGTTTGCATGAATTTGTATGTGAGTGTTGTGATCAAATACTCCACTAACTCTCCTATATATATGTTAGTTGGAATCAAATGTGTGTACGTATCTCGAGGCATTTCTTGTGGTTCACAAGCATGCTGTCCTATACTTCCTGGTTACTCCAATAGCACAATCATCATCTAGTCTCACTCACTAAGTTAATCTAGATGTCCATCTCATGGCCCCTTTTATTTAATGTAAACTATAGGCTTTAATTTATTCTATTAATGTCACATTACATTAAGCCTTATCCTACAATATGGCTAGTGTTTTATTTATCAGATTAAACTAACTTATCGTCACACTAACCCTCGGCTACCCGTACCTGGTGCCCCGCGTCTCGACACCCATTTCGAGGTGCGCCATAGCCTATTGTTCGAGTTAATTTAATAAGCCTATGGTTACAATAATCATCTCAATTTGATAACCTATGTTTACATTCATTATGCCAAATTGATAACCTTGACATTGTTTGTGTATATTTATTAAGTTTTCTCCAGTGTTCCCGTATCTCGCCTCTCGATACCCGCGTTAGCATGCACTTCGAGGCAGCTACCCGTGACATAACCTCGCACGCTCTCGTGATTCAACATACACACATGTGATGCATTTAACCAATAATTGAATAAATTACATCGCAATTAAGCCATCCAACACACAATTAATCCAATTTACTTAGGTCGACATGTGTCCTAGACTACCCGCAGCGTCCACGTGGATCTGAGCTGGCGTCTATGTATGTAATTTTGAGATAATTAACGACATTATTAAAAATGGGCCGTTACACTTCTTCCCAACTAAATAAATATCTCGTCCACAAATTTAACCGTAACTTAAGTCTCATACTAGAAGATAGCTGAGGGTATCGCTCTCTCATCGTCGACTCGAGCTCCCAAGTGAGTCCCTCTGTCCTATGATGCTGCCAACAAACTAAGACCTTAGAGAGTTCCTTGTTCCTGAGAATCTGTACTTTACGGTCAACGATCTCTATCGGCCTCTCCTCGTAAGTCACGTCAGGCTGAACCTCAATCTGTCCCAACTGAATAGTCACTCTCGGTCCTGCTCTAGCTAGTCTCAGCATCGAAATGCGAAATGTAGGATGAACCCCAACTAACTCAACAGGTAGCTTTAATCGATATGCAACACTGCCCACTCGCTGTGTAATCTTGTATGGCCCAATGAACCTCGGCGCCAGTTTCCCCTTAAAACCAAACCTCTGCTGACCTTTCCAAGGGGAAACCTTCAAATACACCATGTCGACCTCCTCATAGCTCAGTCCCTCATGATAACGATCCTCATATTTCTTTTGTCTATCCTGTGCGGCTCGTAACCTTTGTCAAATCTGTCTGATCTTCTTTGTGTGATCAACAACTATCTCAGGCCCAACTATCACTGTATCTTCCAGCTCTGCCTGTCCAATAGGCAGGTGATCTACAAGGCCTCCCATACAGTGCCTCAAACGGTGGCATGCCAATGCTCGCCTGATAGCTATTATTATATGCAAACTCACATAAAGGCAGATAGTCCTCCTACGAACCCCAAACTGCAATATACAAGCCCTTAGCATATCCTCTAAGATCTGTATCAGTCACTCTGACTGTCCGTCAGTCTGAAGATGATAAGCCATACAAAATTGCAACCTGGTGCCAAACTACTCCTGCATAGCCTCTAAAGCTTCGATGTCAACCTGGGATCTCTATATGATACGATGAAACCAACACTCCATGCAATCTAATAATCTCCCGCTCAAATAATATGCTCATATGAGGAAACGTGTATCTCATGGAAATCGGAATGAAATGAGCCGATTTCGTCAGTCTATCAATCACTACCCAAACTGCATCGTGATGCCTCGATGTTTGCGGTAGTCCACTAATGAAATCAATGGTGATGTGCTTCCATTTCCAATGTAGAATGGGCAATGGCTGTAACAATCCACCGGGTCTCCTGTGCTCAGCTTTCACTTGCGGCAAATGTGACAACTCCTGACGTATATGCCTACGTCAGCCTTCATCCCTGACCACCAGAATAATCATCTCAAATCATGGTACATCTTAGTTTGACCAGGATGAACTGTGTAGCAAGACAGGTGTGCATATTCCAGAATCTCGTTCGTATCTCATGATCCGCAGGTATCCACAATCATCCTCGGTGTCTCAAACACCGATATGTGGTCTCTGGCCAATTAGTGCACTCCGAATCCTGATTCAGACCAGTGAACCACTCATAAAGCCCATCAACCCTCTAACACTCGGCAACCCTCTCAATCGATATAGTCAGAACCCTCATCTGACTACTAATGTGCTGCTCAAACGTATTGGATACCTCTGTCATGCACATAACTGATGCTGCCTGTAATAGAATATGCTCGTGTGTCATAGCTCGCAAACCGGTCTGACTGTCAATCCTACTCCGACTCAATGCGTCCGTTAAGACGTTCACCTTTCCAAGGTTGTACTCAATAGCGATGTCGTAGTCTTTCAAGCAACTCCAGCCATCTCCGCTGGCGCATGTTTATATCCCTCTGAGTAAAAACATAACGTAAACTCTGATGATCTGTATACAAGATGAACTTTTCCCCGCAGAGATAATGCCTCCAAGCCTCAGTGCAAAGATGACCGCTGCAAGCTCCAGGTCATGCACGGGGTAATTTCCCTCATGGGGTCTCAACTGTTTGGAGAGATAGGCAACTAGTCGACCATCCTGCATCAACATGCATCCAAGATCAACGCTCGACGCATCTGTATAAACTGTCAAAGTCTTGCTTGGTTCCTGCTCACACTCATCTGACCAATCAAACCTAACATTTTTCTTGGTCAGTCTCGTCATCAGCGCGACAATAGAAGAAAAATTATGTAAAAATCGTCAATAATATTTTGCTAGTCCAAGGAAACTCCGTATATCGGCAATAGACTCAGGCGTCCTCCAGTCAATGATAGCCCGAATCTTCTCTAAGTCCACTGAGATACACTGGTCACCGATGACATGTCCCAAAAATCTCACCCCACTCAGCCATAAGTCACACTTACTAAACTTGGCATACAATTGATGCTCTCTAAGTGTCGTCAAAACTGCCCTGAGATGTCCCTCGTGATCTTCATGAGTCTTGCTGTAGATCAAGATGTCATCAATGAACACTATGACGAATATGTCTATATATGGTCTCAAGACCCTGTGCATTAAATCCATGAAAATTATGGGGCGTTAGGCAGCCCAAACGGCATGACTCTAAACTCAAATAGCCCGTATCTCGTGCTGAAAGCAGTCTTCTAGATTTCCTATTCTCGAATCCTCAATTGATGATAACCCGAGCGAAGGTCAATCTTTGAGAAGAATTTAGCACCCGCCAACTGATCGAACATATCATTTATCCTAGGAAGTGGATAACGGTTCCTAACTGTCACCTGATTCAACTTCCTATAATCTATGCAGATCCTCATCGACCCATCCTTCTTCTTCACAAACAATACTAGAGCTCCCCAAGGTGACATACTAGGGTGAATAAAACCCTTCTCCAGCAATTCATCCAAAGCTGTTGTCTAACCTCCTCCTGCTTCGATGGCGATGTCCTATATGGTCTAATGGCAATCAGTTGCGTCCCTGGTATCAATTTAATGATAAACTCGACATCTCGTGGCGGTGGCAATCCTGGTAGGTCATCCGAAAATACATCAACAAAATCTCCCACTACCGGTACCTCCTCAATCCTGACCTCCGTCGTAATCTCGACCTCCGTCGTAATCTCCGGCTCAACTATCGCTGCAAACACCTCCATCTTCTGTGTTGTAGCTTGTCGGCCTCTAGTTATAGGTAAGTCAGTCGCAGATCCAACCAGTGCAAACTCTGGTATCCTAGGAATATGAAACTCTATCCTCTTACCATAACAATCTATCCATTCATGATAGAATGACAACCAATCCATCATGAGAAGCGCGTCAAACTCTAGGTACCCCAATACTCAAAGATCGGCTGGTAACTAATGTCCTTCAACCTCTATCATCACGTCTCTACATATCCGGTTAGGGTATATCTTTTCCCTAGCAGCCGTACTAAGGACAAGGTGTGTGTCAAGTGTTTGTGTATCTAACCCTAACACTCCAACAATACGTTCAACAATAAATGATAAAGTACTACCAGAATCAAACATGGCATGCATAGGTCATCCAAAAATATGCAACGTACCCTCGATTAGCTGTCTGGTTGCTCCACTATCAGGCAATGCTACCGCATGAGCTCTCTCTGGCCTGCTCTAGCTCTCGACGTGGTGACGATGGCGTCCTGTAGTCGGCCCTCAAGTGCCCCATCTGACCACACATATGGCATATGCGGTTATCCTGCCTCCAAGTTTGTCCGTCTCCAGATTTCGAACCTTGACCCTGGCCTCTCTGACCTCTGTCATGTCCCCCCTGATCTCAGCCCTGATGGTGCATCTGTAGCTGTGGCCTATGATGATCTACTGGTCAGGATGTGATGGCATGAAGCGACTATCTCTCCTCATACTGGAACTGACTGCCCTGATGATCATCCATTCGGCCCTTTCCCGTCTATTATCCCTCTGGCCTCTATTCTAACGATCCCTCTGTCTCTTCAGCCTCTGATTCGACCGAGAACTCTGCCATGTCTATACCTCGGTACCAGTCACGCGCCTGCCATATCTCTGCATCAGATATATCTCATGTGCTAATGTTCTATCGAAGATGTCCTGCATAGTAGATGCCGTAGATGATACAACCACTAAAGCGATCTTGTCATTAACCCCTCTGGTGAAATATTAGATCTGCAGGCGCTCCGTCTCGGCGACATCCATCGAGAATTGAAGTAAATGTCAGAACCTCTCCATGTACTGCATCAAGGTTCAATTACCCGGTATCAGGGTCAAGAACTCCTCCCTTAGTCACAGTCTAACCTCCATAGGTATGTACTAGTCATATAATAGCTCTCTAAACTCAGCCTATGTCGTCGGCTCTGGATGCGTATCCTGATACGTGGTCCCCCATATTGCGGCGTGACCTCTCAATCATCCACCCGACAGTCGCGCTTGTACACTCTTATCATTCCTCATCAGCTTATGGAATCACTGATGAGATATAATCCATTTCCCCACAGCCTCGGGGTCACCACCTCTTGTAAAAGAAGCCTGGCCGAAACTTCATAAATTCACTCCACAGGTTTGCCTCATGAGCTAAAACGAATCTAGATGTAGTAGCAGTAGTAATGGTAGTAGTCGTCTGTCCAGTAGCCATAGGTGGAGACGTAGGAATTGGCGTCTCAAAGGGAACGACAATAGATGTGGCTCTCTCCGTCTGTGCACCCTCTACTACTCTCTCAACTGGTGTTTAAGGTGTAACCGTGATGACAACTGTCTCCGTAGGTGCCGTAACTGCTACTGGCTCTCTAGGTGTAGCGACTGTTGTAGCTAATCCTGTCAATGCTAGCCTGATCCTGTAGTAAATGAAACACCTCGGCCATCTGCCTCTCATAAGCCGAGAGTCGGTCCTCTATACTAGGTGCAACAGGGGAATCTCTAGTTGTACCACTAGGCTGACAAATATCCTGTGGCGTCGTCGACTATCCGTCCATGACCTGCATGGAGAAAAGTGCTCCGGATAAGTCTTAGTATATATACGTATAACATATATATAATGGAAAAATAACACGTATATAGATTCTAACTCTACCCGCCTCTCATCACTTCCCAACTAAAGTTTTAAGGCAATAACATAGGGTTTCCACAATTAAGGTTTATTTATTACGTCTTATGCTCTTTCATTGTGAATTTTCCCAAGTTCCTCAAACTTGGGCTCTGATACCAACTGTGGAGGCCCCAGCAGCCCCGGGGTGACGTATATCCATGTACTCCTTGGCGGCTGGCCCAACTACATGTGTTCGGCACCTGCCCGTTATCCTTATGTCTCGTTACTCATGTCCACAAGTGTAATATTAAATAAACTAGTAAATCATCCTTATATTCTTTGTCCCATACCAACTGTGGCGTTCTAACTGTTTCAACCGTTACCTAGTTGACAATTTATTGAGATCCTAACCATACTAATGGGTTGTATTTTAAGGTTAACATATTCAGCGAAGTCGTACTTAATACCATTTAAACAATATAATTTAGCATGATAAACATTGTTTAAAGGCAAAACTTACTGTGGAAAACCCTGGAAAGTACTCTGTATATAAGCGACATCACCACAACTGGTATATATACATGTACTGTGTTATCTCAAGTCTCCCAATACCCAAAATATACAAAATATCAAAAATAACCATATACAAGTAGGTCCTCGACAGTGGGCAATCAGATGCAGTCGCCTAGGATCCCCTTGCCCTTACTAGTACTAGGATTTGCACTCATTCATCATAAAAGACAGATGACGTGTATAGTAAGTAAAATCCTAAGGAACTCCTCTGAGCATTCATATAATAAAATAAAGGAAATAGAAGGAATGCGGTTAAGTAAACATGCGTATTGTAAAAAAGGCAACTGTAAATGGCTCATCGAATGAATAACCAACAAACAAGCTAACAAATGTGTTTGCTCGCTCCGGAGGGACTAGACTGTACTTTGGGTCACCAAGTTCCCACCAGTGGTCGCGTCCAACTAGCCCAACACTTGGTCCCTCACGGCGCTAGCCAAATCCGCTGAGTCACCGACACGTGCACCAAGGCAAGCCCAGGTCACCATTTACTAAGGCCTAGGTAACACGTGCTACAGTTCAGTGCCTCATGAACGCACAAAAAAGAAATCCGGGGGAGTAACCTCAACCCACGTCCAAATATCCGAATAAAAAGATGAACAACAAGGAATAATAGAAACAACATGTAAACCGAATAAATACTCAGTTTTTCAGTTGGGTTTTAGAAACCTCACACCGCTCTCCGACCTCCCCGGACTCCCGTACCCGACCCTTCAAGCTCCACATTGAGCTTCGGTCCACTAAGTCCCTAAAGTCCATTTTTACCAGTTTAATTTGTTATAAAGGTGTAAATATGTATTAGGTGGAAAATCTCTAAAACTGTCCTAAATTCCCATATTCATCTGTCATTAGCGCGCTAATTTGTCTACTTAGCGCACTAGTTTTTGAGTTAGCGCGCTAAGGGGGTGTACCTAGCGAGTTAGATGTGATTTGTATGCTAGAAATTTCAATTAGCGCGTTATTGTTCTTCGTTGTGAAGAACAACGGCACACTCAGGACAATTAACGCGCTAATAGTTCCAATTAGAACGCTAATTGCCTTATGGGACATAATTCTCAATTCGAGAATTCTGTCCTAGCCCTCTCAATTAGCTATTCTAACTAGTTTTTCATCCTATCCTCATCAAAATAACTTCAATCCATGACTCAGAACACTCTAGAAACCTCAATGTATATAAATTTCCACAAATTCATGCACTCATCACACTCTCCAATTTCATCAAAACTAGAAATTCTAGTTAGACCAGTGATCAATCCTTTAATAATACGATCTAAAAACATAAAATTGATCAACTTTCCATCACAATTCAGAGCATACATCAGAAAATTCGAAATTCCACCAAAGCATATGAAAATGAGTTCAATTTAAAGTGTAGGAGATGAGGAAGATGATTACCTAAGTTAGATTACTTGGTTTGATGCCTAGGTTGTTGAATTCCCAGCTCCAAATCTCTCTTCTTCTTCCTCTGATCTACTGGTTTGCATGAATTTGTATGTGAGTGTTGTGATCAAATACTCCACTAACTCTCATATATATATGTTAGTTGGAATCAATTGTGTGTACGTATCCCAAGGCATATCTTGTGGTTCACAAGCATGCTGTCCTATACTTCCTGGTGACTCCAATAGCACACTCATCATCTAGTCCCACTCACTATGTTAATCTAGATTCCATCTCATAGCCCCTTTTATTTAATGTAAACTATAGGCTTTCATTTATTCGATTAATGTCACATTACATTAAGCCTTATCCAACCATATGGCTAGTCTTTTATTTATCAAATTAAACCAACTCATCGTTACACTAACCCTCGGCTACCCGTACCCGGTGCCTCGCATCTCGACACGCATTTCGAGGTGTGCCATAGCCTATTGTTCGAGTTAATTTAATAAGCCTATAGTTACATTAATCATCTCAATTTGATAACCTATGGTTACATTCATTATTTCAAATTGATAACCTTGACATTGTTTATGTAGATTTATTGAGTTTTCTCTAGTGTACTCGTATCTCGCCTCTCGATACTCGCGTTAGCATGCACTTTAAGGCAGCTACCCGTTACACAACCTCGCACGCTCTTGTGATTCAACATACACACATGCGATTCATTTAACCAATAATTGAATAAAGTGCACAACAATTAAGCCATCCAACACACAATTAAACTAGTGTATCTTGGTCAACGTGTGTCCTAGCCTACCCGGCCTCTACGTGGATCTGAGCTGGCGTCTATGTCTGCAATTTTGAGATAATTAACGGCATTATTAAAAATGGGCCATTACACTCAAGCTTTAATTAATTTGTATCATTACTTCTCATCCCACAACAATTGACGACAATGTAAAGCATACAAAATTTTAAGTTAAACACCTCAATTCATATTTAGCATGATAATATCAATACCAGAGAACTTACACAGTAAATTTTTCTTTCAGTATTCAACATCTTCCAAGTCACAAGCTCGAAACTTATATTCTCTGGAATTAAGATCAGCTGTAGATATATTATGTTAAGATTAAGAAACGTCCCTCCCAATTATTATACATCCCTTCCCCACTGGGAAGCGAACTTTCGGTTCCTCACCAAATTAATAATCATGGTTCTTCATAACTCTCAACTCTTTCTACACACATATATCTCACATACTTTTCTATGAGAATTTCAACCTCAATACTGGCAACAATTTTTTTTTTTCATACTCTATCAATCTTATAATTAGAACATTAATAACCTTCAGTTGTCACCACAACTTAGGTTAATTCATCATAAATCTCATAGCTTGAAACTTCATTTATATAAGGCAAGAATAATATAACCTTATAGGTTAATAACAATCAACTTCCACTTACCGATATATCTCATATTTCTTTATACAATTAACACTGTCAATTTTCATTCCAGGTCACCAACAATATATTCTTATCATAATGATTTTGGATTTTGCCTGAATGAATATTTTAAAGAAATCAATGAGATTCTCACAACATTCTTACCATACTTTTTTATTTGAATTCCAAGAACTTTCTTTACATGCTCAATGTTCTAATCTCATATTATCCTTACTAAATGTCAATAACTAGTAGTTAACCTTGACCTACTAGATAATCTCAATCAATTTCTCCAATAATGCATCACTCACTTATTTATTATTAGCTCAGCTCTAATGTGAGCTCCAAAGAACAGACTTTTAGTTACCAGTCTAGAAAACTCAGTTGATGATATGCCTGTGCAGGACTTCAATTAGTCAACAATAGATATCTCACTTAAGAGATATTACTGAGAAGTTTTTATCATAATTACAGCCTCTATCATTTTCTATTCAAGGCATTTTCAACACAATCACCTTGTTGAGTGATGTTTCTGAGTCAATTCCTAACATTTAGGAAATCCAAGGTATCGATCGTACCTTTCATTTCTATCACTCTTACAATTTCACTTTTCAAACTTTCATAGTTTGAAATTCAATTCTTTAACCTTAAACCAATTTACTGGTTTTATTTTTCTAGGTTATCTTTTAATGATTCTTCTAAGATTCTCATTAATCTCAAAGAATGATTAAAAGACTCTCAACATTCTTTTCTCTTATTTATAAGTAATGCCATTCCATATTTGGTACAACTACCGAAATAGCTATCTTGAGATTATTAATATCTAATAGTTATTCTCACAATTCTTGAACTATATATTTAGAAAGAAGTATAAGCTACAATTTTGCTTTATCGTGTCAACACACAATCTTACCTCATTAGAAAGTCTTAGGATGAACCTCTAACTTCTTTCATAGTTTAGGTATCATCAACAAAACATTGTAGTCAAACTATACTTCCACTTTCCTCCAAGGCATCCTTGTATTTGATTGCAACTTATAACAGTCCCATACTTGAGTTAATTGAATAAATTACACAACGATATCAAAGATCCTAGATCAATCATTTGTAATATTCAATTATTTCAAACTTACTTTCCTCTTTCACCTTTGTGTTGAATATATGATAATTCTAAACTGTCTCAATCAAAGTAAAATCCCATGATTTGTTGTTAATATTCAACACTCATATAATTAATTGACCTTTGAAACTTTATAATGGCACTTGTAATATCTGGTCTAAACCAATTTACTGCTACAAAGTTACAATTCTGTATGGTAATTGCTCATGGATTCTCTAAGTCTTCAAAGATTCCATACTATTATTGATAACACAACAACTTAATTAAAATAGGGTTTCTATACTTAACACTCTTTATTTATGAACATAGCATGAGTTCTAGTAAGTTCTAATGGTTTCACCTATTCATTTAAAATGATTAAGCAATTGCCTAAAATCATCTTTAAACATATCTTGAATTATGATCATATCATTGTGATAATTAGATCTCAACTAACCTTTGAGAACAACTGATTTCACCCAATTGTCAGAACGAATTATCTATCCTGGGCAATGAATATTCATTCCCACTATCACAAATGATTCTTTTGATTCCTCTGATCCATTGACTACTTATTCTCCCCAATTTAGACTATACTAGTCTAAAATATCAAATTAGGTTACTTTACCAACTCACTACTATATTCTGGATTAAGCTATCTTTTAGCTTTACCAGTTTAAATTTTTAATTTCACTTTTCATTACCCAATAAATTGCTTTTCATTCTAATATGGATTCACACCATAACTGGAATCTTCATTTCATAACAACTTATGAAGTATAAATACATTAGTGGTTTTCTAACCTCAATTAGGCTTTTATCATTAACCACTAATTTATTTACTTAATAACTTTCATTACATCCCTGCTAGTCTCAATACTAGTATTAAATCATATCTTAAAGTGGTCCACCATCTTTGAGTTTCCCTAAAGTCATTCAATATTCCTTTGTTTCACAATTTCCATTCTCCTAACAGATGTCTCAAGGTCTTGATCCATTAGATACTTCTTTTTTGACTATTATTTGTCTAATAATTTCAATGAGAATAAAGACCCTTGACAACAGTTAATAGGAGAAGATTTTAATTTCATCTTTGTAAGTTTTCTTTATGTCTTTCCTTTTTAATCTTCTCGAGGATAAAACTCTTTCGAACTCTTACCTTCAAAATCTTCTCATATCATGAGAAATAGATGGACTTCAACCATCATATTATCGTTTAGGAAAGACATAATTCTTATATCTACATCGTAGATATAGTATAACATAACAAATAACATATCTCAATATTTTATCTTTTTGTTACCCTCCTAAAATTACAATAAAAAACATTTATCATACCCTAAACTTATTCATAACCTTAAACTTCGATACCAACTATATCCAAATTGTGACTTGTTATCAAGTAATAAAATTATTATCTGAAGTAATCTCTAATACCAAACTGTATTAGAATTAATCACCTTAAGCTTTGAGTAGGCTCTGACCAGTCTCCGATACTAAACTATATCAAAGTTACAACTTATCTCAAAAGTGATAAACCTTAGGCTCTTATAGCAAGTTAGAGCATCCCCTAACCAGATTAGGGTGATATACTGCATGAAACCTTAATTAAGCCCCCTTAATCTCGCTAGACTTAACTAGAGCCAACAGCCTCACCTCTTACACCTAATAAACACCACTTTATATCTAATATTGATATAAAATTAATAATAAATGCAACAAAAAATTTAATAACTTTTTGATAATTAAAAAAGATATACATTACTAAATCAAACCAGAATAAACCTCGATTATACAAACTTCTCATCTCTTGTGATATTACAAAACTATTATTCAATACAAATATATATGACAATGGAAAACTCATTATATTGAAGAGAAGATCAAGACTCATACATCTTTTCTATCTTGTAGTCGTAGTGCTCATCGACATTCCTGATAAGTCATTTAGGGTTAGCTCTCCAAATTGCTCGGTAAGTAGGGATTCATATAGTCATCAACATTCCATATAATAATCAAGAAAATTATGCAATAACGACATGCACCAATGTTAACTAAGAAGAATATGGAAAACATATAAATCAATACATAATAGATGCAAAGAAAATTATCATGGACTATTACACTATGATTCCCATTTTATTTATAAAACTATGGTCAATTACCCATTGGCTCTATTAATGCGATTGCTAGACGAACATATTAATTGATATGTTGTCTAGCCCATCCATTAATGCCTAATGGTTCTATTCGAAACCCCTAGGGAATATGTAATCCACGCAACATATCGAATTGAGTATGAGTTATATATAGGGCGGGTGTTGCACTAAGGTTTCATCTCTTAGACTTCAACCCGAGATCTTGATGTCAACAAATAACGTGAAATGGTACTAACATGTTTGTCAAGTATTTCAACGCAATCTAACATCGTTAGAACTCGCAAGTTCAAAAGCTACCAACTAATTCTAGTTCAAATGAAATGGATAAAATGGAAGAAATGAGACTTGAAAAGCTCGTAAGTTGATCAAGGCAAGGAAAGGCACTGGAAAGCATACATGGAGCTATGTACATCATTTGTAAGGTATAAGAGTTCAACTACATGGGCCAAATGCATTAGATTCATGCATTTCACAAATTTCATGTTTTCAAGAACTTAAATTCATACATTTCATGATTTCCCAATCCCTGAGTTTTTAAAACATTTTAAATCATGCAAATGAGTTGTATGGCATGAAGTTAAGGTGTGCAAACTGTTGGTTTTAATTTTGGATGCACCGGCATTAGTTTAGATGGGTTTTTGGTTCACTTTTAAAATATTTGTAGAAAACTCCCTAGTATTGGAATGAAACATGGATTTCTCCATTTTAATCTTTGCAAAATTATTCAGATAATTTTGGTGTGTTCCTTAGGTCATTCCAAACTTGTAAATACCATTTGAAATGGTTTAGGGGGAATCTCAACCAAGGAAAGGGGTTTAGAACGTAAAACTAGAATGATTTAATTTCAGGCCCCAATTGCTGGACCGTGCTCCGCCAGAATAAGAAGTTCACCCAGGCCCTGGAGCACGCCCCCAGATTTAGTGGAGCGCACTCCCTGTCTGCCTGATAGCTTCTTCAAGTGAAGCTCCACACCTTTAATTTGAATTTGTGGACTGTTTTGGACACTTAGATCACTGTAACGGTCTAAAATAGTAAAACGGGCATGGAAAGAACCCTATACACACATTGAACATGTTTTTGATCCACCTAACTTAAACATACACAAAAGAGCAATAATATGGAGCTTTTGCATAAAAAGGGTGAAGATCAAATACACACATTTACTTGAGGGCTTTTGGGGCTGATCTTATGCAAATGAAGTGAGGCAAAAAGAGGTGTTCTACAGTCCTCAACACATTGTCCAAATCAATTTAACGGGTGCTCTTCATATTCGGACTTACATCCTAGAGCTAAAGATCAATGGCCATGACTTTTGGTGTTGATGCTACCATTCCACCTATGCTTAGGGATTTTGTTTTTAGGAGTTGGTGGATTAGGTTTAGAACGTACCATAGAGCCCAATCACATTAGATATGGGGCATTTTAAAAAATGGTCCATACACTCCATTTAAAGTAGTGAATGATGTTGAAGTGCCTAAGCCAAATAATAAGTGGAATAGGGAAGAAAAGAGGCTAGTGAGATTGATGATGAAATTAGACATATTCTCCTTTCTAGCATTACTGATGACATTAAGATTACATTCTCTTCATGCATTTCATCTAGGGTGATATGGAAAAGATTAAAAGATATTTGTAGTGATTTTCATGATTCTCATGTCTCATTGTATTCAAGCAAATGTGATGAATTATTGCCATCTAGTGACTCTCTTTCTCCTTTATCTTTTCATGATGAACATATTTGCATTACTATACATGTTGATGATAAAGATGCTCAAATTCATGAAAATCTTAGACCGATAGATTCCTATGTGCCAAATCATGATGATAATAGGTTTATGTACTCTCATGTTCATGAAGGGGATTTTATTGTTGATTCATTTACAAATATTGATTGCCTTCATTATTTCTTTTTTGATGAATTGTCCACTTTGAGCAAGAACCTTGAACTATACTTGGACAATCTCATTAAAGATAATGAGAACCTCAAGAACATGATTCAAATTTCATTAGATGAGTTGATGAATCTTCAATACACATTTGATAAGAGTCTCGAGAAGAATGAGAGCATTCTTGTAGAAAACATGTTTTTAAAGAGTAAAAATCAAGATCTTTAAGAAGGACTAGATGGATGGACAAAGTAAGTAACAAATACCACAAGTGAGGGGAGGAAGTGAAATTAGAGTTGAGCCTAGAGAAACATAAGTGTCTACACTTAGAAGCTCAATTAGGGAAGTCTAGGAAGTCTTACAAGTTTAAACCATCCCATAGACCAAATAGGACTTATTTTAGATTCAAGCCTCACATTAAGGCATGGGTACCAAATGAAACACTCCTAAAAGCTAAGTCTACCAAATCCAAAGAAATTTGGGTACCAAAGTCCATGATACATAGAGTGAATTAAATTAACTTTAGAGTATGAGTGAGCCTAGGTGATAGACTAAAGCTTTGTGTTAAGTGAGTCTTAAGTTAGAAACATGTCCTAGATGGGAAATAACATCATGAACATGTTTGTAAGTTAGTTCAAAAGGATTCATGAAATTAGTGCAACTCCAAGGGCAAATTTTCTGAAATTGAAAAACTCAAAAATTTACCTTTGAGCGCGCTCCCCAAGGAGCCTGAGTTGGGTTTGAAACCCAGACACGGGAGCGCGCCCCACGTTGAGGTGGAGCGCGCTCCAGCATTTGGGGTGGGCACATTCAACAGACCACCCGAGAGCCACTATCCTTGTTCTATTTTCTCAAAAACCTCACTCAGTTTTCAACCTACCTCACCCATTGTTGTTCCATCGATTCATGGTTGGAAATTGATAATTATACTCCCCTTTGCTTCTCTCCATCACCCATTGTGCCCGAATCCAACTTTAATCTTCAAAAATCATATCCTAAGTTGGTGCACAGAATGTGTTTGACAAAATGTCAAACACAAGGGGGATGTCTAATTTGGTTTCATAATCAACAGGAACTCGCGCCAAACACCATTTGGTACTTAGTGAGTCATCAAAGAGTACGTCACACTCTTCCTCTTCTCTAGTTTCACATCGATCCAACACCCCTACTTCATCGCAGAACACCCCTAGGAGGTTCAAATTCCACGTTCCACCAATCTAAGGAGGCGTACTACACAGTCGAGTGATGAAGCTTCAAATGTATAAGAACCCATTAATGAGAGGTACACGGGCAAGGCGGTAGTGACACCGACTATTTTGGATTTGGAATTCTTTGATAAGGACAACCTACCACTTCGCTTACTTTTTGATGGAATTGGTTGGACATCATTCCTTGAGGTCAAGTACAACTACTAATATGAGACATTTATGCAAGTCTTCTACACGAACTTGAAAGAGTCATCAAACTTCTCTTTGAAGTCTCGAGTTGACGGCAAGGAAATTCATCTCACACCGGTGTGGCTCACGCGCATATTCAATATTCCCTTGCATGATGCCACTATCTCATTATCCGGCACCATACACCATTCAGAGTTTGATGGGCTTGGAGCCTACAATGCTATGTGCCGACTTGCAGATACGACAGTTGTTCCCTCTACCATCACTGGCACTAGTTTCCGGCCGATTTCGCACTTGCTCCATAAAGTTCTTACGAAGGTGTTGTTGCCACGTAGTGGGAGCAAGAACCGTGTCACATATATAGAATTCTATGTCCTATGGGCCATCCTAACAAAGGCGAACTTGAGCTTGCCACATCTACTATTTAATTACATTCACACTACTTAGAAAATGTCAAAGTCTATGCCATATGCATGCATACTTAATCGCATATTCGAGGAATTTGGTGTTGACATGGCATTCGGAGGCTTGCCCAAGATGGTGATTGATAGGTTGAGCGAACCAAACCTACAGAAAATGAGCTACAAGTACCACCTACCCACTCAGACTTGGGTCAGGTATAAAGATGCTCCTCGGGACTTAAGATTAGGAGATTGGCAACCTTCATAGCAGGAAGATCTGGTTTATACTCAGCGCGTCCTATATGACTTGAGTGTTATTTTTGGACCTTAGCACAGATGACCTGGGTAAGGGAGGAGATCATGGAGAGGATCATGGAGCCCCAGATGCTGACATATACTTTGATGCCGACGTTACAGAGCTTCGCCCACAGCACATTCCATAGTAGGACTTCTCTGCACCACCGCAACCTACATCTCAACCGCCCTTTTAGCGGTTTCATATTCAGCCTCTAGAGGACATCCGTCCATTTGCTACATATATCCACTCTTACATGTCTTCTCAGTTTGATATTATCAATGCTCGGCTCACCTCATTTGACAACATATTAGTCGATCACATTGCGAGTCTACGACGCCTCGAGCAGGGTCATTCAACGATGAGAGTCGCTCTCTCGTGTCCCAGTCGTTAGTCTCATAAGGAGCTCAGGACACTCAAATGTATATGTTTAGGTGAAGCATCTAATTTGATAAAGTTAGGGGGAGTATTTAGGCTATTACATGAGTGAGAGCACATTTTCGCACTTCATATTTAAACTCTTAACTCATGTCTATGACGATTTATATTTGCGCTACATTGTCTTATCTTTGATACTTTTGAGGATGTAGTGCCATGAATGTTGTATATCTTTGACTTATTATTTATGAATGAATGGAATTCCTTTTGACTCTCACTTCATGTGTTTTCTAAAATTGCATGAATGGATAAATTGCCTATGCTTTCTTGTATTCATCTTGATGCCTATTGGTAGGGGAAAGTCTATACCCGTTTTTTGATGTTATCAAAAGGGGGAGAATTATATACGCTGAACTTGACCATTATGATCTTGATATGCTTTTGATGACTATGTTTGTTTCTCAAGTTCACGATTGTTTGTTATCATCAAACAGGGGGAGATTGTTGGACTAAGTGTTTCATCATTTAGACTCAGTCCTGAGATTTAGATGTCAACGAACAACGTGAAATGGTACTAACACGTTTGTCAAGTATTTTAGTGCAATCCAAAATTGTTAGAACTCACAAGTTCAAAGGCTACAAACTAATTCGAGTTCAAATGAAATGGATAAAATGGAAGAAATGAGACTTGAAGAGCTCGTAAGTTGATCAAGGCAAATAAAGGCACCGGAAAGCATATATGGAGCTATGTACATCATTTGTAAGGTATAAGAGTTCAACTACATGATCCAAATGCATTAGATTCATGCACTTCATAAATTTTATGTTTTCAAATACTTAAATTCATGCATTTCATGATTTCCAATCTGTGAGCTTTTAAAACGTTTTAAATCATGCAAACAAGTTGTATGGCATGAACTTGAGGTATGCAAACTGTTGGTTTTGATTTTGGATGCACTGGTATTAGTTTAGACGGGTTTTTGGTTCACTTTAAAAATATTTGTAGAGAAGTCCCTAGAATTGGAAAGAAACATGGATTTCTCCGTTTTAATCTTTGAAAAATTATTTGGATGATTTTAGCGTGTTCCTTAGGTCATTCCAAACTTGTAAAGACCATTTGAAAGGGTTCAGGGGGATCACAACCAGGGAAAGGGGTTTAGAGCGTAAAACCAAAATTATTTAATTTAAAACCACTAGAATCGAAAGCGCGCCCCAAGCCCTGAAGCGGGTCCCAAGATTTGGTGGAGCGCGCTCCTTGTCTACTTGACAGCTTTTTTAAAGTGAAACATCCACACTTTTAATTTAAATTGGTGGATTGTTTTGGAACCTTGGATCATTATAACGATCAAAACAGTAAAAAGGGCATGGAAAGAACCCTATAAACATATTGAACACGTTTTTGATCCACCCAACTTACACATACATAAAAGAGCAATAATATGAAGCTTTAGCACAAAAGGAGAAGATCAAATACACACACTCACTTTAGGGCTTTTGGGGATGATCTTATGCAAATCAAGTGAGGCGAAAAAATGTGTTCTAGAGTCCTTAACACACTGTCCAAATCGATCTAAATCATCCTTACATCTTGAGTTGTAAGATTGCATCTTTCCCTACACTATTTGTGCTTAATATATATCACGTTGTCAAATATTTGTGTGGGAACAATATGTGACTGATCTTGATATATTCATATAACGTGTTTAGCCCAACATAAATTCTAGATAAGACCTAAAATGAATTTGCACCTATTAAGCCGAAATATGAATCACTATTGTGCATGAGAAACTAGAAAAACACAGAGAGCCTAATCTAAAATTATAGTGGCTGGTTTTTTTTGAATTGTCTGTGAAACACTATTAAAAAGGGTTTTGAAATTAATCTTGATTTTATGTAAACCCAAAATTGAGAGTGCACTTACTTGAGTGTAATTGTGATTTATCATATTGGCATTGAATTGACTTGAAACCCAAATAGTGCTTAATTTACATTCGTATTTGTGGTTTTTGTGCCTATGTTGTTTTGACAACATATTTACAAGGGTTATGTTCTTAATCTTAAATCCATTTGTAACCCAAGATTTTGATTGCACTACTTGGACTTAATCATGATTTTTCATATGTGCGTTGAAGCGACTTGAAACCGACTTGTACTTAATCTATATAAATTTGTATAATTTCATGTCTATGTTGTTTTGACAACATACTTACAAGGGTTTTTGTTCTTAAACTTTATCTATTTAAGACTCGAGATTTTGATTGCACAACTTGAGCTTAAACTTGCATTTTGCATTGGGCATCAATTAGCCATTCTTTGGAACCAACTTGAGCTTAATTATACTCTTCTTTGTTGGTTTCAATATTGAGAGTTAGCCTATAAAAGTTGATTTATAAGGCATCTCAATTGGCAAAGTCTCACTTGCATTGCTTTATTTTAGGACTACATTTAGCTTGTGAGAGGGTAACATCTTATACCGCTTTACTTGTTGTAAGCGACAAAACATTTTAATCAGTAAAGGTTGTAAGGTCTATTAGTGAATAGACCAAGTTGTGAATCCTATCAGTATAAAGGAGAGGTTGAAGCTTATAAGGCAATAGGCAAGGTAAAGTCTTAGTTGCATCTAGGCAAGTCAAATTCCTAGCTGAGACTAGGTGGTTGTAAAAATCCTTATTGCGGTAAAACAAATGTAAAAGACCTAATGGAGACTATGCACACTAAGCTTGCGGGCTTAGGGTTATTCACTTATTGAAATATAAGTGTTGGTTCAAAATCTTAACCCGGGAGGTTAGGTAGTGGATGTAGATCCGAAGGATCAAACCACTATAAATCGATTGTGTACTTCCATCTCTTCTTCCCCCTTCTCCTAATGTAGCATTAATTCCGCTACATCACTATTGCTATCATTAATACATGCGCTCATCTAGATAAACTTTTGAAGTGCACTTAGGAGATAAAAGTTAAATTTGTCCATCACACCCAATTTACCCCCTCTTGGGTGATCTTCAGTGGGAAGGGAACTTATCTCCTATAAACGTATTCTTAAAACCAAGAGTTATATTCGTGAAACACATTAAACTCCATTTTTCATTTATTAAAACCATCACAGTGTACATAGTCCCACATTCCAGTGCATACATTACATGAACTACATATACTAAAATAGCCTGACAACATTGATAAATAAGCGAATTCGTACTTAACTCGGGTTAATTCTCTGTTACCAAACTCCCTAACTATAGGGTTATCTTATGCTTTCCCGATGTTCCTAAACCTATCACCAATCATTTTAATCATTATATGTCTAATTCTCTATGTTTAGAACCCCTAAGTAAATCCCTGAGGCCTCAAGAAATCTTAAATAAAACACAGCACAATTGTTATTTTCAGGTGTTGAAGCACGCTCCCTCAGTGGGTGGGGCGCGCTCCACCAACTAGGTTCGTCCAAATTGATGAAGGGAGCGCCCTCCTCTGCTCGATGGAGTGTGCTCCACCCTGCACTATCTTGATAGTGAGCAGGGCAATAGGCACTGTTCCATTGCCAAATCACTACAACAACCACTAATACTCTCCCAAATCATCACGGAGGACCTCTATTGAGGTAACAACTTTTTTCCAATCATTAAACACCATAATGCACATAGAAATCATCACTAAATTTCGAATAAACTTGAAACTCAAAAACTAAACTAACTTAAAATGATGATCTCCGATCTATAGCTATTAAAGCTCTTGTATCCTAGTTCATTCAGCTCCCTGAATGATCCCCAGATCAAACCCTTAGCTCCTCTCATCTTCCTTATCTCTTGAATGATTGCATTGTGAGGATAACAATGAAGGTTTTGATTTATATATATGGTTTTCCTCGAGATACGCATTGCGCTACCTTGAGACTAATCTAGTGATTGATGTGTTAAAATGACACTCCTTAAAGTGACAAAAATTTTAGCACCATCATACTTACGCTCATCTTGAGGTTGATCTAACAATACATATAATTTAAACCAAACTTATAGCTTTCAATAATATATATATATATATATATATATAAAATATATATAAATATATATATCTCACGTATTTTCTTGCCAATAAATTTACTAGACATACATACGAGTATCCTTGGGTATGCATATTTATTTCACGACCCCTCGTCGCACTTGTTGTACCGGCTATTTATTGCTTATTTAAATATTTCCTGATTATAGGTTTATTTTAATTTCCTATTAATCCCATAACCTATAAAATTCATTAACAATCCAAACAAACACAAACCATCATGCAATCACACATACACGCTAATCGAGGTACGCCGGACTTAACCTCGAGCCTAACTCGAGTTAATTAGAGTTTAAATTTGTACTAATTACAAGCTTATAGTACAGGTCGTTACTTGAATTATTGGCCCTAGTGCAAGTGGGAAATGTTGGGGCATGTGCCTTAGGTCAATCCACAAATATTTTTTATCTTACAATTTTAGTTAATAAAAATGAGGTTTTTCATTTATTATTTTATTATAAGCGATTGCATGTTTACCTTATATTAAGATCCAAAGGTATTTGTTAAAATATCCTAAATGTCCCTAGTCGGTCATTACACTAGGAACTATAATGAATTAAGACTAGTGTGGATCTTGATTAATGGTCATGTGATGATCAAGCGTATAGGGATACGAATAGAGATCACAAGTTCCCTCTATGAGAATACCACATTGATTAAGTCATAGGTGTTACTCATGATAGATATATCATTTAGTCATTCGACTTGAGATTATCATAGACTTGAATATTAAGATCATGGCAATTTGACACAATCAAATGTTATCTTTAATTGGCCGATTATAAAGATTGTGATTGGTTACCATGTGAATTATATGTGAAGGTGTGTAATCAAGATATAATTTATCACTCTCGAATATAGAGAGATATCAGTGGATCCCTCGATACGATAGACTAATACTGGCCAAGTCCATGTGAATTGATATGATCAATGTCACTTGGATGTTTTCAGTTTACTTAAATGATCAAGACTAGTACGATTGAATATTAAGGGTGACTTTTCATGCCTTATGTTTAATCAAAGGATATCACATGGTAAAAGGATATGATATATGTACTTATTTTGTTGTATTGATTTTGATATTCATGCAACTTAGGTAGTCATAATGCCCTGCTATAGACTGCTTATAACTTATGTACCAAAATGGTTTTGGTTCACTGCGAACGTCGAATGAACCTATTGGATTGCACACAAAAATGGATTTACGCAATTTCAATTAGTCCGGAGTAATGAATTTTATATGATGAAGTTCATGACATAAAAGCCCTTACGATTTGTTATATGATAACTTATTAATGATCTCTTTTGTAACTAGAACAAGGATTTTGCTTTTCCTCCAATGAGATTGGGAAAAGTCTCACCCTAATGATCTCTTTTATAACTCTGGTAATGTAAACAATGTCACACTTCCCAAGAAATTTCTACACAAGTGCAACTAGACCGTCACTTGACGACCCTTAAAATAGGTTATTATGTATCATGTTGATCAAAGACTGTCTCAGCTCAAATTTAGTAGTGTTAGATGGAAACCTCATTACTCAATTGTATGTCTCTTGTATTTTAGGTTTAAAGTAGTCTCGAATGCATCTTTGCCCTTTATTCCTATTTTGAAATAGTAGATGGGTTCGAAATGATTGTTCCTTTAGCCCTGGTTTGATTTCTCATTTCATTTTCTTCTATCTTAGCCTCCTTCTCCTTTCATTTCTTGTTGCTTTTGCAAGTTCTATCAATTTTAGGATCATAAGGTACAAGGACCTTATCTCCTTGACTACTTATGCATTATCAAATGCTTTAGAAAAGAAACACAAAAAGACCAAGTGTTGAGAGTCAAACTTCAAGCTTAAACTTAATGTAAAACAGAAAGAAAATTACTTAATATTTATATTTTTAACAATTAGGTAAACTTAAATAAATTGGCTTCTGATCCTTAGCAACGGTGCCAAAAACATGATCATAACTATAAGTATAATGGTACGATTGTAGTAATAGTGTGATCAACAATGGTTGATTATGGATATCTTATTCAAGAAAAAGGTGTATATAGATACAATAACTTAGTTAAGTCTACAACATTGTTAAGTGGGTTATGTTTATGATTTTCTTAAACTAAAGTACTCTATCTATTAAGGCAATATAAATTTAATTATGTTGCTATAATAAGAAACAAAGTTCACAACTTCACTTATGTAATGATAAACTACGCTTTCGTAACATCAAACTCCTTTCATTTTAAACATGTATGTGTGTAATGCATAACTAGAATAAACATATTTTTGTTTACTTCACTTCAACCCACTGTCGTGGTAAAAAAGATCCTTATGTTCCACTAGATTCCCACTTATCAATGTGAATGGCGTAAGTTTCACAAAGCATTAAGTACCCATCTTTAGATTCATAAACACTTAAGTTTACTATCCATGTCTCCCTAATCAATAATCATCTAATGACGTGTTACATCTCTTACAGTTGTATTTTTCATAAACGATTTTAAATGTTCCATGATCATGGTTACTCCTAACTTCCCTAATCTTTAAACATGTAATCATGATGTTTATAGCATTCAGTTTTAAAAAACAAAAAAACATAAATTTTAACCATTGCACAACTATAACATTACAAATCACTTAAACTTTGCCTAGTTATCATATCATAGGATCCATTGATACTTAAGATTAACTAAAATACTACATAATAGACATAAAAAACACATAATTTATCATATTCATTATATTCAATAATTAAATCAAAGAAATACCTTCAATTAAATCAAAGAATCAACTATGAATAGCAAAAATTGAGTTTTCAATGTATTGTCTTTCAAAAGGTCTAAAAATCTCTCTTCTATGTTTATCTCTATGTATTATCACGTATGTATCTATATCTAACCCTAAAAAAGCTTAAATACTTTTTTGAATCCTAATTACAATCCTAATTGAATTAGAAGTCCAAAACAATCAACTTTCTATTTTGCCCAGTGGTTGATGTTGTCCCATGTTGTATGTTCAAACCCATGGCACCAGACTATTGGGGCATGTGCCTTAGGTCAATTTTAGGAACATTGTTATTTTGGTTGATAAAATATAGGATTTCATTTTTGTTTATTGTCATAATTGGTTTGCATGTTTACATTATAATAGGATCCATTGATGTTTACTGAAACATCTTAATGTCCCTAGTCGGTCATTATATTGGAAACAGTAATGAATTAAGACTAGTATGAATCTTAATTGATGGTCATGTGATGATCATGCATATAAGGATACAAATCAAGATCATGAATAGATATTAGGTAACAAGGTATTGAACCGACCTGCTACGAGAACACCATATGGATTGAGTCATATGTGTTACTTTTGATAGGTATATTATTTAGTCCTCTTAATTGAGATTACCAAAGACTTCAACAGTATGATCATATTGATTTGACACAATCAAGCATTGTCTTTAACTAGATGATTAGAAAGGTTGTGATTGGTTACTATGTGAATAATGTGTGATGGTGTGTAATCAAGATAGAATTTGTCCCTCTCGTTTAGAGAGAGATATCAGTGGATCCTTCGATATGTTAGACTAAAAATAGCAAAGTCAAAGTGAATAAATATGACCAATGTCACTTGGGTATTCTCAGTCTACCTAAAGATCGAGACGATACGATTGAACATTAAGTGTGACTTTTTCATGCCTTATGTTTAATCAAAAGATATCGTACGACAAGAGAATAAAATATACACTATTGATTAGGTTATATCGATTTTAATCTTCGTTCAACTTGGATAGTCATAATGCCTTGCTAGAGACTGCTTATGACTTGTGTACCACAGCGGTTTCGGTTCACTGCCAACATTGCATGAACCTATTAGGTCGCACACAAAGAATGGTTTTGCAAGATTTTAAATGACTCAAAATAATGAATTTTAAATGATAAACTTCGTAACACATATCCTTAAGATGTGTCATATTAATACCACTTTAAGGAAGGGTATAATGGTGATTCACTTACCCGACTTTATACAATTGTTATATAAATAGGTGCGTTAAGTGAATTAACATTATGGGAGAAATTAGCATTGGAATTTAATTTTTCATTTCTTACAAAATGAGGTTGGTTTCTCAGCTATTTTGGAGTTTTAAGGGAACATAAAAAATACTTTTGTTCTCTTTAAGCTAGCACATGGAATCTTGGCAGCCGTTCGTGTGTGGATTTCTGATAGTGGATGTTCATCTCTATCACCGTCTTAAACATTGATCAATATAGAGAAGTAAACTAGCAATTGAGGTACGGTTTACTTTTATTAATCAATTCAATGGAACTCGGGTTTGATCCTATTTGGGTTTTGAAAATAAAAGCTATAAAAATTTTGTTTCGTTTTGAACTCCATAAACCTAACAAAGACGTCTTCAAACTTTATATTTTTTCTTCATAACATACTTGACTGTAATGGCTCAAAATTTACTAATAGTAAATTAGTCCCTAATCAGGTTACCGACCCGTAAAGTGACCCGAGAGTGGGTACATAGTCCAATACTAAGCGTGAGGACCGATAAATATATTACTTTTAAGTGATGGATGCCTAGTGTGATTTATGTGTCTACACTATACCCGAGAATATTTTTTAGTGTTGTATTTTTTAAGTTTGGCGCGCTAGCGGAGACATGCCCCGATATGCATATCAGCATGGGACCGATATAGTGAGTGATGTGATAAGTCCTAATTTATTTTAATACAATTAATATAACTAATCTAATGTGTGTATAATTGAATTTGTAATGGTGTGGCCTAAGTTAAAAAAAACTAAAACAATGAGTGTTGATATGCCTCAGGATGCGTATTATCACAATCACTAAGTAACTTAAGTGATTGTATCTATTAGTATGGATGAGTTAGTGGGTAGTAGGATCTAGTTGTGAGTTGTTGGATTTACCTAGTGATGGGTAAACACACAAGAATCAAGTGTCATTACTTAACCTCATCACTATATAAACTAAGTTAGTGGGGATTGCATGCAAATCACTTCATTTTATTTCAAGAAAGAAAAAAAGAGATATGAGGAGGAAATCAACAACTTGCTGAAGGAAATATGAGATTTGGGAGGAGTTTGACCAAATTAAGGAGGCTTCATAACTAGGTAAGCTAATAAACAATCCACTTTGTAAATTCAATAAAGAAATGTAAGTTTTTCAAAATCTAATTCCATATTTGGAATCCTTATTAAATTCCACTATTTCTACTATAAAGAAGTTCTAGATTCGTATTTGTTTTCATAAAGTTATGAATTTTTTAAATTGTAAGACAAAATTGGAAATTCTGCAAGTCGTTGTTATAAACCATTCTCTGTATTTTGGTCATAACTTCATCAATTTAAATTAAAATGAATTAATTCCAATGGCATTTGAAAGCTATCTCAAAGGAAAAGAACTTTCACCACTGAACTATTTTGAAATTCGAATGCTTTCAAGTCTAAAAATCATCTACAACTTTGAAGATGAATCTAAAATTTTGGGTTCATAATTTTGCTAATGTCCTGCTGTTTTAAGCATAATTCCATCATATCTTATTGGATTGAGCTCATCTCTCAGTATAATGTTCTAGGATATGTTTTTAGGCTTCGGTAAAAAAATCCCGAGTTTTAAAGCTATGATTTAGGAGAAATGAAATTTATAAAATTGTTGGTCGGAATCTAAAACTATTTCAAGTTATTGTGGTAAAACTTCCATATCTCTTTTGGTTATTTTCAAAATTGCACAAATCTTATAATTCTATAAAGCTAAGACATACCTTTAAAAACTTCTCCTTATACTACAATACATAATTTTAATGTTTTAGTGATTGAAATCAACTCATAAGCTATTGCACCAAAACTATCTTTATTTGTTTAAATAGATTTCAATAAAAACAAAGTGTGAAAGAGGTTGATTGTGAAACATTAGAATTGAAAACCACTTAACCAACCTAAAAAAAAGTGAAAATTAAATTTGTTAGGACACCTCAAGACCTTAAAGAGGACTTACAGGGTGTGGAACGTGAGTTTGGAGTGGCCGAGAGCCGGTATAGGCTAGGAATTGCGTGCATTTGAGGTAAGTAAACGTGTTGAGGCAATTCTCTTCATTTCATTTCCATTTCTTAGTTGACTTTAAGTTATTTGGATTTTTTACTGCCGATCTTATATTCTTAATGTCACGCATTGTGTATACTTTCGTTTCTATGATTTCTTTAGCTAAAATAATCGTGTAAAAAATTGTCGCATGGCATTCCTTGTTTTGACTTCGTTCTATGATTGAATTCCTCTAAAGTCGTTGATCTCTGAGATATTGATTTTTTTTCTAAATAACATACTATGATTTGTTTTACCATATTTATTGGTGAATGTATACACATATGTCAATATGTTTATTGTGTGACGTTTGTTTGTACATTCTAAATCATGAACTCTTCGATAGGAATGACTTAAGGAGCAACCTTTATAGTTGCCCTTCTTTTATGAGTTGCACGATACCTAGGGTTATAGTCTCTGGAAATGTCGAACTCCACACAACTATATCTTTCCATTATACGAGATGCATGGCTTACGGGGTTAAAGTCCCTGGGGATGTCGGCACTCCACACAACTGATGTTATTAGCACGACACGTGTGGTTAGAGTCCCTAGGTATGTCGGCTGACCAAAACTAGATTTGCATAATCATTCTGTCTATCATTCCTTGTAGAAACTTTGCAACTATTTGCATACTTTTTGTTCAGCTTTTTATTATTCATAGCTATTGTATGCTTTCATTTACAATTCTTTGTATTTCTTGGAAATGTGGATGAATAACCTTTAGGTTTTACTTTCTACTTTACTATACTTACCGTTCTTTTTATGATGGTGGATGCAGATCTATCGAGTATCAGACTAAGGAAGGAGAAAATGACAACTACTTTCTAGCCCTCAACGAGTTATTTTTGCTACTTTTGTAAGTGATTATTTTGTGTATTTATTATTTAAGTCTTTACACACTTTTTGGATTGTATATTGGGTTAATAGACTAGACTTCTCGACTGATGCATGTATTACTCTTTTTCGTTTCATTTGATCGTCTATTTACCTGGTTTATAGAGTATGTGTTTTTATAATGCTTTTGCAAATTTTATTTAGTCTTCCACTGATAATATTAAAATGATTAAAAAGTTTTAATTAACTATGAAAATCACAACTAAAGAGTAATAAATAATGCTTATATGAACACTTATAATGAGGTGACTACGACAAAAAGGTTAACTAATACGTTGTTAAGTCCTATGTGGCGTAGATCAAGGCTTAATGACAGGATTAGGCCAGGCGATATCCTATTTGGGGAAAGAGGCCGTCATAGTTAGTATCAGAGCATAGGTTCTAGAACCTTATGGATAGATTATAGTGTTGTCCAAAATTATGATACCAACTTCATAGTTGGTAATAGAGCATAGGTTCTACAAACATAGTGGTCAAAGAGGTTATGATACCAACATAATTTATATTAGAGACTAGGTATGTAAAGCCTAGGCAATGGAGCATAGTTTATTTTATAATATGATAATAACATTATAGTTGATAATAGAATCCATGTTCTTGATAAGTACAAAAATGAAAATTTAATAAACATAAATCTTAGATGAGGAAACCGGATGATCCTTTCCTAGAAAATATAGGTTGGTAAGTGAGCGAGAATTAGTTGGGGAAATTCGTGTATATGTTATGCTTTGTACATATATATACGAGATATTTACGTTGTAGTTGATGTTGCAAACACTATTAACATGTAAACTATGATGGCAGATCCATGCAAGGGTGGATATGGTAGCATTAGATGTACCCAACAAATGGTATCAGTTGAAGATTTTTAGAGGCTATCCGATAGAATTAAGACGCAGGGTCAGCAGCTGGCTGATTTCATGTCTTCTATGAAAGCATGCATTACCGCTATTACACAGGTTGCCACCACTATTACTACTTCGATTGTAGTACATCCGGTGTCTAAGACTCATGCTATTACTACTGACGACGTGCAGCGTTGGACTGACACAATCATTGCTCAAGGAAAATAGTTGATTGAGCTCCTTGCGATGATATTAGGATCTAAACAGGAAAATGAAGAAATGGAAGAAAGTAGGAAGAAGAGCATAATAGTCAAACTGGAAAAGATGTTTAGCGATAAGCTAGTTATTGGAGTTTACACTAAAAATTGCCACCTAAATCGGTAGCAAGAAAGATTCAATGAATCCACAACGAATTGGAGAATGAACAAGAAATCTTCAGCTAAATCGGTAGAGCATTGAGAGCTAAACTCAGTGATTTACTCAGTGATTTATGTACAACTTAGGAATCGTTGGGAAATTGTCGAGATCGGTGACTGATTTTTTAGATAAGAATGAGGATTTTGTATTTATCTAGGAGATGTACTCTTAGGGAAACTATACATAGGACTAGAGAGCTTCAAAATAACTCTCTCAACTCTCTCTTCTTTTTGCTCTACATTATTTCTATTGTCTATTCTATATTTCTAGTTGATGTTTGAAGCAACAATGGAGCTTTGAATAAAAGGTATTTATTTATTTAATTATATCTTTTAATTACATATTTACATTGTTTAATTTCAGTATAAGTGAGTAGTTAGTTAATCTAAACAAACCCTAGACATGTAATATACTTTGGATTGTTATGTAGTTGTAATTATGGAATCACATACTTAACGCTTTAAATTGATTCATACACTTCAATCATGGATTAAACAAGTTGTTTTTACGTATTACAACTAGTGATTTTATATGTTGAGTGCATAGTGGCCAATATGTTCCTTAATATAGAGTGTCAAAATCTATATCTATAGTTAATGACAACATTTGTAGAAGTAGTAGCTAGGATTAATCCATATGGCTTTTCCTGATTGGATGTTCTTGGTGATTGTGTTCTAAGTTGTTTATTATGCGCCTTCAATTAATATTGGCTTAGATTAGGCATGATTTTCATTGAGCGTAATGTTATCGTATTTTTACATTGTTGCATTTTATCCAATAGGTAGAATTACAATGATAAAAATGTGGCAGTTCCATTGAATTTAGAAAAATCGGTGGCTGGCTAAGCTATCAACCTATTATGAATTAGGATTTAATGATTACATGATTCCATGAGATATAATTATAACTATAATATGAAGTAATGTTATGTCCTAGTGTTTAAAAATAATCCAAGTATGTTATAATGTTTGGTAGGGGTTTGTTTAGATATTTTATTTACATTATTTTATTGATTATTCTAGTTATTAGTTTGAAATATATTAGGTTAGTTTATTAAATTTAAATTGTTTATAGTTTAGTTATTTTAATTAATTGTTTATTTTGTTTGCATATTATTAAGTGTTTAATTCCCGTTTACTCAAATTAATTAATTTAAAACATGTTAAATCTAGTAAAACTTTAGGATAGTCTTAATTTTAAAGAGATTTGAAAAATTCATGTGGAGACGATATCCCATTTACCATTACTACAAATTAATAGTATAATACGGGAGATTATTGTACACACTCGACACATATCAATTTTTAGCGCCGTTTGCGGAGATTTTGAAAATAATTGCTTGAAACCCTTTTTGTTGAAAGTCATATAAGATGGTTGAAGACGAGGAAGCATTAACTTTTAGGTAATATGATAGGAATATCACGGCTTATCAACCTATGTGTATAACTTTTATAACGAAGTTTTCACAATTTGAATTGATGTTCGGACTCTTAAGTTCTTTACCATGTTTCTATGGTGAAGATAATGAAGATGCTCAAAAGTGTATTTGAAAGTTTGTACATAACGTAAGCACGTTAAACCTTAAGGATATATAAGTAGATTATGGTAAATTAAAAGCTTTTCTTTTTATGTTGAAAGGCCAAGCTTTAGATTTGTTATTCTACTTTCCTCAAAATTCCATAACAATTGATCAAAGATGCTACAAGTCTTTTTTGATTAATATGTCCCAGTAAGAAAAATTAGTTTATATAGACAAAAAATTAGTAATGCTAGGATGAAAATTGGAAAAGTTTTTGATAAATTTTGGGATAGGTACCAAAGATTGATTTCATTATTTCCAATGCATGGATTTAAAGAAAATACTTTAATGCAATATTTTTATGAATGATTAAATCACTTAGAAAAAATATTGTTAAAAATTGTATGTGGAGGGTCTTTGCTCTACAAAACACCAACTTTAGCAAGAGAAGCTATAAATTAAAAGGGCTAAACAATCTAAGTAATATGGTGAGAAGAGTGAACCGACCAAAGATAATTTAAATAACGTGAATTGTTAATATAAAACACCACACGATAAGATAGGTGAGTTGAAAGTCATGGTTGAATTATTACTAAAAGATAGATCAAGCAAAGTCAAATCTTATAATGAATTAAGCCATTCTAATTATGAATACCCTTTCAAATAACAAACCAAAAAAGAAGAAGCTAATGTTATAATGAACCAATATGATGGGTTTGTTGATCCCAATTATAACTTTAATAGTTATGCAAACTACCTACAACTGAATGTAGGTAATCATATAGACAATCAGGGTTATCAAAAGTATAAAACAATGAATAATTCAGAAAAAGAAAAAGATCAAATAATTTGAACATCATAAAATGATATGACTGAATTGAAAATCCAATTGAGTTAAATGACAACAAAAATGAGTGAATTTGTAAATTAAGGGAAATCACCATCTTAACCTTATCCTATTTTTTATGAAAAAACACTAGCAATAACATTAACGAGTGATAAGCAGATGGATGAACCAAAATTCTTGAAATAATTTGTTTCTAGAAAAGAAAAAGAAGTAGAACTAGAAAAAGAAATTGAAGTAACAGGTAACAAGATTCCCAACAAAAAAGGAAATGAACTTGATAAAGATACACCAATTAATGTAAACCCACCATTCCCTCATCGTATGGAAGATAATAAAAATGCTAAAAAATTGAATGAGGAAAAACAAATATTTGATACATTAAAGAAAGTAGTAGTTAATATACCTTTGTTTTAAGTCATTCAAAATGTACCTAATTATTAGAAATTTATAAAAAGATTTATGCACCAATAAGATTAAAGCTAATCAAAAGGTGAGTCTATGAGAACAAGTATCCACACTAATTCAAAAGAAGTTACCTGCTAAAATGTTTTGATCCGGATTGTTTTTCATTAACGATTGAGAATATAGGAGTTTCTGAAACATTGTGTGATTAGGGAGCCTCCATAAATGTTATGCCTTTATCTATTTAATTACAAATGACAGATGTACATTAAGAAAAAAAATGGTATAGTCATACAATTAGCATATAAATCCACTGTTAAACCAGTAGGGTTACTCGAATATGTACTAGTCAGAGTTAATGATTTATTCTTCCCAGCATATTTCTATGTCATAGAAATGAAAGAAGATAATTTTTCTAATAGGACTTCTCTAATCTTAGGAAAGTCATTTTTGAAAGCACAGCAAAGAAAATATTGATGTTTCAAATGGAACACTAATTATGAAAGTAGATGATGATACACTAAATTTTAATATATATGATGCAATGAAATATCTAATGGATGTTTCTTCTATATGCACGGTAGATATGATAGATCCTCAAATAGAAAAATCTTTTAGAAAAAATAAAATAAATAAATTAAAATTAACAATTGAAGATTTAGAAGAAGATGATAGAGACGAGGAAGCAAAAGAGATAATATGAACTTTAGAATCATATAATGAACTACCAGAACTTACTTATTACCTAAAAATTATCTAGATCTCATTCATAACTTTTACCTTTTATAGTTAAAGCCCCATAATTCGATATAAAAATCTTACCAGATCATTTGAAATATGTTCATCTAGGGGACTGTGATAAATTACCTGTAATAATTTCTAATAAACTGACAAGTCCATAAAAAATAAGTTAATAAATGTATTGTAAGAATTTAAATGAGCAATAGGATGGACCATAGCTGATATTAAAGGAATAAGTCCAGCTACATGTATAGATAGAATAAACCTAGAAACTGATGCAAAAGCTTCTAGACAACCCCAACGAAGATTAAACCTACCTATTATGGACATAGTAAAAGCTAAAATATTAAAATTGCTAGACGCAAGGAATGATATTTTCAATAGCTAATAGCAATTGGGTAAGCCCCATCCAAGTAGTCCTTTAAAAGACAGGAATTACAGTAATAACATATGTGCATGGAGAATTAGTACCAACTAGTATCCAAAATGGTTGGAGAGTATTTATAGATTATAAAAAATTGAATGCCTCAACTAAGAAGGTCCACTATCCACTCTAGTTTATAGATAAGATGTCAGAAAGATTAGCTGGAAAAACCCGCTCCTGCTCTCTATATTGTTATTTAGGATTTTACCAAATACTTTTAGTCCTAGAAGTTCAGGAAAAAACTACTTTTACTTGCCCCTTTAGTACATTTGCTTAAAAATGTATGCCTTTGGGTTTATGTAATGCACTTGCAACGTTTCAAAGGTGTATGGTTAGTATTCTATCTGAATATGTGGAAAATTTCATTGAAGTTTTCATGGATGATTTTACGATTTATGGTAATTCCTTTTATGAATGTTTAGTTAATTTAACTAAAGTACTTAAAAGATGCACATAAAAGAATTTAGTACTAAATTATGAAAAATTTCATTTCATGGTAGATCAAGGACTTATATTAGGACATATAGTATCACATAAGGAAATAGAGGTAGATTCAACAAATATTCAAGTAATCAAAACGGTACCTTACCCCACCAGGGTATGAGAAATACGTTCATTTTTTGGTCATGCAGGATTCTATAGAAGATTTTTAAAAAGATTTCTCTAAAATTACACTATCTTAATTTATGCGAACTTTTACAAAAAGACATTCCTTTTGAATTTACCAATGATTGCAAGATAGTGTTTGATAAATTAATGGATTCTTAACAACCATACTTGTGATTAAATCACCAGGTTGGTCATTACTCTTTGAATTATGTGTGATGCAACTAACTATGCAGTTGGAGCGGTTGTAAGTCAAAAAGTTGGAAAAGAATCTCATGTTATATACTATGCTTCTAGAACTTTAGATCCAGCTCAACAGAATTATACCACTATTGAAAAGGAATTTTTAGCGATAGTGTTTGCCTTAGAAAAATTTATACCATATTTTATTAGGAACAAAAGTAATAGTTTATTCAGATCATGTAGCTTTGCGATATATAATGACAAAACAAGATGCCAAAACCTCGATTAACAAGATGGATATTACTTCTACAATAATTTGACCTTACTATTAAAAATAAGAAATGAGATAAAAATTTAGAGATAGACCACTTAATTATGTTAGAAAATGGAGAACCACCTATACCATTGAGGGAAGAATTTCCAAATGAATATTATATAGTATAAAAACTCTTATGGCCCATGGTATGCCGATATAGTCAATTATCTTACCACCAATAGGTTATCACCTTACTTAACCAGAGCTCAAAAGAATAAAACTAAAAAGGATTCTAAACATTATTTATGGGATGATCGTTATTTATGGAAGTTTTGCACCGACCAAATATTTAGGAGATGCATACCACATTTAGAAGTACAATCAATAATATCTCATTGGCATACTTATGCATGTGGAGGACATTTCAATCCATGTAGAACTGCTCGTAAAATTTTGGATTCTGAATTCTTTTGGCTCGCTCTATTTTATGATTATTTCATTTATATAAAATCTTTTCCAAATTGCTAGTGAACTAGAAACCTAGGACGAAATCAAACGCCTTTAACTCATGTTCTATTTTGTAAAGTGTTTGATGTATAGGGTTAAGATTTCATCGAACCTTTTCCACCATGAAATGGCTATGTTTATATTTTACTTGTTGTAGATTATATGTCTAAGTGGGTAGAAGCAAAAGCTACTAAAACTAATGATTCAAAATAGCGATTGATTTCCTTATATCAAGAAATTTGATGGTTTTCGGAGCACCAAAAGCACTTATATGTGATAGAAGTTCACATTTTTGTAATCAATTAATTGCTAATCTACTTGCTAAGTACAACATCACACATAGGAAATCTACCGCATTTCACCCACAAACTAGTCGACAAGCTGAAATGTCGAATAGAGAAATTAAGTCAATACTTGAAACAATAGTTAGTCTAATTCGTAAGGATTGAAGTCTTAGATTGGAAGATGCATTGTGGGCATATAGAACAACATTTAAGACACCCATAGGTATGACGCCTTATTGGTTAGTATTTGGAAAAACATGTCATTTACTAGTAGAACTAGAACATAAAGCCTATTGGGCAATAAAAATAGTAACATGAATTAAAATGAAGTAGGAAACTAACATAAGTGGTGTCTTCAAGAATTAGAAGAAATTAGGAATGACGCTTATGAAAATGCATCAATTTACAAAGACGAAACCAAAGCATTTCATGATAAGAAATTAGTTCCCAAAAATTTTCAAGTAGGAGATAAAGTTTTACTTTTTGTTCAAGACTTAAATTATTTCCTAGAAAACTCCATTCGAAATGGATGGGACATTATCTGGTTGTCAATTTACTACCTCATGGCGCAGTAGAAATAGAAAGCTTAAAACATAAAAAATATTTAAAGTGAACTGTTATAGGTTAAAACTTTATTATGAAAATTTTGTTGAACGGTATATGGAGATAATTAATCTCAAGACTGAGCAACAAAGTTTGAAAAGTAAGGAAATGGAGTTCAATGTTTTGCATCCACGTGAGTGACACCATTAAAAATGAAACTATTACATTATGGATGTATAAGAAACCGCGTAACAAGAAGAATAAATCGAAGAAACCGAAACCTGAAGTTCTACATAAAAAAGGGAAGTAATTGGCGGAAGAAGAATTCACTGATGACCAGCTAAAGCTTCAAGGTTTAGTACATATGATTGAAATTTACAAAGATGATCAAGGGAAACTCTTCCTCCACGTGATGATCAATGATGTCAGTTTCTCTGGAGTTTTACTTAACACATGAGCTGATATGAATATCTTACTGGAATAATGATACATAAAAGCCATGTTGAAGATTAATTTTATACTACCTTTCGTTATCTGCAAAGCAAATGGTGATAGGATCTTTCCACTAGGAATGTCAATGATTGGCAAGTGAAAGTGGGACGATTCAAGTATCTCACAAACTTTTTGATAGTACCACAAATTGAGAAAGATGAATTGATATTGATTGAACGCACTTTTCTCAAGACAGTTGGAGCTATTCATGATGTCGAACAACATATAGTTACACTTAGCATAGGAAACTATTATATGTATCTTTAACATGGTTACGTGATGGATGACTACGTCAATTAAGACAATATTGATGATATGATCGTGAAGGTGAGACATCATATCGTGATGATTATCAGGAAGGACGTTATGCAGATGATGAGAATGATAAAGAAGCTGAAGACGTCAAGAATAATGAAAATTGACTGATAGTTAGTTTTACTCGCTCAAACTGAACGACGAGTGATCTTATCTATCAAGTAGAGCCAATAACTATAAACTAAAGCTCTATGGGAGGTAGACCATACTCTATCTTTATTTTCAATTTTAGTAGTATTATTAGTTAGTTTTTTTTTCTATTCTCTCAACTATTGACTCTTATAATGGATGTATTTTAGAATTACAATCTTGGAATAATTTCATATAAGGGGGTTAATCGAGGCAATGTCTTTCTATTTTACTAGATTTAGGATAGTTGGTATATTTATTATATGTCCTTTTAACTCTCTTTTGGGATATCCCCAATTAGGAGGGAGATGGTACAGTTTGTTTTTCAGTTGAATCTTAGTTGTCTTTAGTTAAAAATCCAAATTCATTTTCGTATTATTTCTTGTTAAGTACTACTCAATTCTACCGTAATTATGATTGTTATGTGTAATAATTAATAAAATATAGAATATATAGGAAAAATAGAAGGAATTAACTCAGCGATTTCCCAGTGATACCAATTAAAATTTGGGAATCATTGGGTAAATCGCCAGCTTGTTTGCATGTTTTTATGTCAAAATTGACTAAGTGATTTGTCAGCAATTTTGGCTTTAGACTAGGATTCGCTGAACTAATTACTAGACCACTAAAACTAATTTTCAGCGATTTCACTGGGAATTTGTAAACGATTTCACTTAATCCCTGATTCGCTGAGCTCGAATATGTATTTTTAAAAAACAAACCCCAAATCGCCAACAATAAACCCTTTCACACCAAAAACACTTGCACACATTCATTTGATTTATCAAATTTCGCCTCTATTCAACCCTTCAAAGCTTGAATTATTAAAGCTTAATTGAATGCATCCCGCCTTGCTTAGGAGTGTTTCATACAACCTCATTTTGGCTTGGTGAGTGTTTTATTCGAAATTGAAGCTTGTAGAGGGGGTCTAAGGAGCTAATAGAGCATAATACTTGAGAGATTTACTTTAAAGAAGGCAATAAACCGATATTTTAAAATCCTTTTGATTTTGATGTCTTTGAACAAAAATCTATTTTCAATATATTTTCAAACATATGAACGTTTTGGGTTTTTATTGCAAATTATTTTTGGAAATGGTTTTTAATGCACATTTTCAATTTGAATATGGGTTTTTAAATTAGTTTGGGGGTTTCTTCGAATTTTTTCAATATATACATACTTATTATTAGGATATGTCGATAAAATTATTTTATACGAATCACTTTCAACTATTTCGAAAATCTATGATAAAACCTTTTTTATAAACTTATTTTTCTTAGCTTGTTAGTTTGTATTTTCAACTACAAGATTTCAATTTACCTATTTCATCATTAGTTGAGTCAATTAAGTCATAGGTGTTACTCATGATAGGTATATCATTAGTCATTCGACTTAAGATTACAATAAACTTCAATATTAGGAGCATGGTAATTTGACACAATTAAACGTTGTCTTTAACTGGGCGATTACAAAGATTGTCACTGGTTACCATGTGAATAATATGTGCAAGCGTGAGAATTTGTCACTCTCGTATAGAGAGAGATATCAGTGGATCCCTCGATATGATAGACTGATAATGGCCAAGTCCATGTGAATTGATATGATCAATGTCATTTGGATGTTTTCAGTTTACCTAAAGATCGAGACTAGTACTATAGAACATTAAGGGCGATTTTCCATGTCTTATGTTTAATCAAAGGATATCGCACGACAAAAGGATATGATATATGTTATTCATTAGGTTGTATCGATTTTGATAATCATGCTACTTATGTAATATAATGTCTTGCTAGAGACCGCTTATGACTTATGTACCAAAATGGTTTTGGTTCACTACCAATGTCCCATGAACCTATTGTGTCGCACACTAAGAATGGCTTTGCGCAATTTCAATTGGTCCAGAGTATTGAATTTTATATGATAAAACTTATGACATAAAAGCCCTGACAATTTGTTATATGATAATTTATTAATAGGGCGTATGTGTAATTTGCTTAAACTGCATAAATACAATAGTTGTATTACGAATAGGATTTTAAGTGATGCCTTATCTACACATATAAATAGAGGTTGAGATTGTAAAATGAAATAAGTTTTTCGTCATTGTTATCTTCGAGTTCTCTAGATTTTGGGAGAGGAAGAAAAACATTTTTTATCTCTGTTGGTGCTAGCACTCCAAATTGTGGTCACCGTTCGTGTGTAGGTTTCTGATAGAGCACGCGCATTTGGATTTCTCAGAAATCAAACAATCAAAAAAGAAAATCACGGATTAAGGTATGGTTTACTTTTGTAGATCTGGTTTAAGGGAACTTATTTACGATCCTGTTGGGGTTTTTCAAAATTTTGTTTGAATCTTTCACTGCGTATGAACCCCAAAATCCAACTGTGGTATTAGAGCATTAAGCTCGGTTTTATTAAGCGTTTGCATGTTTTGTATAATGTATATATGATTGCATGATTTATAAGTGATTGCATTGTTTAAGTCAAGTGTCATCAATTCTCAAACACTTGTCAAGGCTTCGATCACATTAATATGGGTCTTCCTTTGCAGAGTGTATTATGTTATCTTGGTGAGGCTAGTTAAGTAACAATTACTCTATTATTTGAAATGGTTAGACTTGATAAAATTATCAAAATAATTTTGGGCTTTAGGCACTAGAAGAGATCAAACATGCTAAGACATAAGATGTCATAATCTCATAAAAATAACTAAAAGTTACATATGATGTAATTGGTAATTGGTACCTACCTAAATAACTTAATTCAAAGTGTCATGCCTAAGCTGTCTTGGAATTAGGTGAAACATGGATTTTAGTCCTCAAATTAACATAGTGTTTTTAGAAGGGTTGTTAATTTAGCGGGAGTCTATTCCTTTATACTAAAATGAACTTTTGCATAATCTTTGTTGTAGATCTATGGCCCCTTTAAAATAACATTAATCCCGTGTCATTGTGATCCATCCTTAAGAAGGATAAGTTGTTCGGAAAAAAAATTTTAACTAGTTCAAAAACTTGAAAATTGTTTTTAAGCATAAACGCAAGTTGTATGTAATGGACGATCCTATTCCTGAGGAAACACCAGCCAATGCTTTAAGAGTCGTGAAGGATGCACATAATAAGCATGTCAATGACTCAACTGATGTTGCATGCATTATATTGGCAACCATGGTTCCTGAACTTCAGAATGACATGGAACACATGGAAGCTTACGACATGGCTAAGATGCTGAAGGAAATGTTCCAGCAGCAGGCTACGCAAGAAAGGTTCGAGACAGTCAAGAACCTTCATTCTTGCAAAATGGTTGATGGTGCGTCAGTTAGTCCTCATGTTCAGAAAACGAAGGGCTATATTGACCATTTTGATAAACTTGGATTTCTCATAAGCCAATAGTTGATTACGAATTTGATCCTGAATTCATTGCCTGATAGTTATCCACAATTTGTGATGAACTATAACATAAATAACATGGAGAAATTTATCTTAAAGTTGCATTTGATGCTTAAAATTGCAGAGCAGAATGTCAAAAAACTTATTGCTAATGTGTTAATGGTACATAAAAAAGTATATGAAAAGGAAGGCCAATAGAAAGGCTAAAGTTGCCAAAGCTATTGTGACTACCACAAAGCTTGTGGAATAATTCAAGCCTAAGGCTCCTTCTATTTCAATCCCAAAACGAAAAGGAAAAAGAAAAAAAAATTGTCATTTCTGCCATTTACTTAGGCCTTAGTTCAGAAATTGCAAGCTCTATATTGAAGATCTAAAGAAAAAGATGTCAGACCCCACCTAATTAGGCATCTGATCGACCTAGATTACCTTAATTCCCAGATAACCTAGCAGCCTTAACCTCTCATTCAATAAATAAATAAAAATATATTAGAGTAATTATCAAATTTGATTCTTAATCAACCATAAAACGGTTCTAAAACGAATCTTGTATCTCAAAATCATTAAAGATTAATTATATAATCCTTATATATTAGTAAAAAAATTTGCCAGCATCTCCTCCATTTCTAAGCCTACACCGGAAATCCCAGCCTTCATAAATCTTTAAGAAACCTACTCAGCTTGGTTGAAATTCTTAAGGACTCACAATCCACCTCATAATAAAATATATCCCATTAATAATGATTATTTATTCATTATAACCTATATCAGACTTTCAACATTATTAAATCATTAATACTTAACTTCTCGACATTCCAATCCATCCTAAAACCATTAAAATAATTACAATCCTTCTCAAAACCATTTCAACACTTTCAAAAGATATATGAACCTCCCACGAACCCAAAAACTCATTTATACAATATTTTATATTCAAAAGTTATACAAACGTAGAGAGAAAGAAATTGAGCAAGTCACCAATAATCGAAAAGTTTTTCCTTTCCTTTGTCGCCGCTAAAATCTGCCATTATCCAATTATTAAAATTTGATAATGTCAAATAAGTAAATCCCACACTATCCAAGTACACATATAGTAATCAAATGCATAATAATCCAAGAAATTTAAACAAACAATTTAATCCAAAAAGTTTAAATACAATCGTGAATCCATCTCGTTTCTGTTATCCGACCACAATAAGACGACACGTCTTTGAAAGTTGTAAGTAAATAGTAATAAGGACTCATGAGTGGGGAGGATAACCAAAAGAGTCTCGTTCCTCTAGAGTATAGGAGTATGATCTGATTCAACGTGATCTCATGATAACCATGTGATGAAAAGTATCAGTGACTCCAACCCCTCAAGCATAATATAGTGTTCAATAACCCCAATATAGACAATATAAGGAGACTCGTAACGCCTTACCCCTCCCAAACCGTGTATGCATGTACAACAAAAATGCAATTCAAGAATCAATGCAATTTATATGAAATATAATCATAAATATAAAGGTTACCATAGGATTTACTTAACCTTACAAACAACCAACTTCAAGCTTAATTTTCGAGGTTCTCGGAGCATCAGATTACCTTAAAAATGGTTCTAATAGCTTCCCTGCATAACCAATTATATTATGGGTTAAGCTTCAAGTGAAAGATATCAGGAAGCCAAATGAAAACCGCGATCAAAAAACGCTTGAGAACAATTTTCAAAAATATTAATTTATATAACTATTTCAACTAGCTTTCAACTAGCCAACTTGGGGTAACTTTTTAACCTTGAAAACCTCAATATTTGTCATGATGACCTTGAAGGAACTTGCAATTCTCATGTCTTACTTTCCATAGACTTCAAGAACACCCAAATCGAATCACCGACGGAGAAGTTATGAATTTTCTCATAATTTTCCAGGGATATATGTAATCTTTTTTCCATTTAAACCATTTTTATTTTATTTTATTTTATTTTTTTTTAAGGGAAGGGTTTTCCCTGAACCGAGTCCAGTTTAGGTGTTTACCCCTAAACAAGACCCGGTTTAGGGCTCATCCCCATTTTTTTCTATTTTTATTTTATTTTATTTTTATTTTTATTTTTATTTTTTTTTTTTTTCTGGGAAAGGGAGCACGAAGCTCCCCCTATCGTCTCCTCCTTCCTAGATTCTCCCTCTCTCATCCGTTTTTTTCTTTCATCATCTTTATCACGGTTCCACAGTCCATCACTTTTTTTATAGTGTTTTGTTATTATATTATTTTTGTTCATCAGTCCAAACTTTCCTCTCTGTATCCCTTAAAATCAACAATAACCAACCAACAACAACTTTACACCAATCCCTTAAAATCGAGTGAGAGAGAGAGACCAGAGAGAAACAAAGAATCAAGGAAATAAGGAAGAAGAAGGAGGACGATTGAACAGTTGGTTTTAATCCCTGTTCGATTTTGATTTTTATATATTAAAGGGCAGATGAACCTTTTGCCTTTCCAATATTATCCTATACTTTACAAACCAAATACCCTTTTGGGTAATTTTTTATTTTTCTATTTATTTTCATATTTATCTCCTCGATTTTCGTCCAAATTACACCCCAAAAAATACCCCATTTTCGCCAAAAATTGGAGAATTTACCAAAACACTCAAAAACTCCCGACAACCCATCTTCGTAAGAAATTCGAGGCGTGTGGCCCACGTCTGCCCATTAAATCCAATTAAAGTCCAAAACTTGAATTTTAAACTCAAAACCAATTATTTGTCGCGAAATTTGAAGCTAATATTTATGTTAATAGTTTGACTATCTTGGCACCCGTCTCGACACGTATCTCGAGACAAAACCCCGCGAATCTCAATACTCAATCACCCGAATTTCACAAAATTAAATAATATATTATACGCAACACTAGGCAAACATCACATATTAATAAAATTAATTATAAATCTCAAATTCACCGCTGTTTAATTCCCAACTCGCGACCAAAACCATAATTAAGCTTCCTTCATCCTGTTTTAACCGTAATTACCAATTTCAAAATTTCGGGATTTGAAAATCATCCCAACTAATAAGAATATAGTCCTCGAAATTAAAATTTAACCAAATCTACATGAACTCAAAGATATTCAGAAAATACTCTGTCAAATCAAACTGATTCCATTCAACTATATGATGCGAATCAAATTCATTTCGCCTGAGCATAAACACGTGAAATGCGTCATCAATTTTCGCTTGTGGCGGTACTACCAATCCTTACACAAACTTCCCAACCCATTTCACAATCTCAAACGACCAAACAAATAAAAAGAAAGCTTTCCTTTCAGTCCAAACCTGTAATAACCTTTTGCGAGGGGAGACTTTCAGATACATCCAATTTCTTTCATTATATATCACAATCCCGTGATAAAGATCATTGTAACTTTTGTATCTTTTCTAAACTGTTTTCAATCCTTGATGAATCTACTGCACAACCTTAGTGTGATCTCTAACCATCTATGACTCCAACTCCATCCAATCATCCAGTTCAACCCCACCGACAAGAGATCGACAAGATATATCATACCATGCCTAAAAATGAGTCATTTCAATACACAATTAACAAAAGTTATTATAAAAGAACTCACACAAAGGTATGTATTCTTCTCGTGAATCTCCAAATACCAATACACAAGCCCCGAGCATGTCCTCCAACACATCAATCCACCTTTCATTCTGACCATCCACCCGAGGATGAAATAAAGAACTTAAATAAAACTGAATATCGAAATAATTTTTGTATGCCCTACCAGAACCCCGATCTATACCAAGCATTAAGATAAGAAAATATCATCAGCAACAGTCCAAACAAGCGAGCAACCTCTCGCTCACACAACAAGCTTAGTTGTGTAAAAGTATCTGAAATGTACGTAGAAAGAACATGAACAGACTTCGTTAGTCCATCAACAATAATTCACACTACATCATGTTTCTCCCAAGGAATAGGCAGATGAATAACATATTCTATCACTATATATTCCCAAATTTAGTACAATATGGGAAGTAGTTGCAACGTATCTTTAGGTTTCCGCCTATCGACCTTAACTTGTTGACAAATCTCACATTTCCTCACATAATCACCTACGTCAACTTTCATCCATGGCTACCAATACAATCGCCCCATATCACAACATATTCCGGTTCTGCTAGGATGAATGCTAAATCTAAACCGATGAGATTCTCTAAATATCTCATCCCGAATCTCAGCCACCAATGGAATCCATAGTCTGCCTTTAAACCTCAAAGTTTAATCCCAAACTCGACTCAATCTGGATTATTACTATTATCAGCAAACTCCTTAAACTTTTCATAATCTACATCACTTTACTGACACTCTATCACTTCCTGAATAGAGATGAGTTGTACTCTAAACTTAGCACAAGTTGGTTCATCGTCAACCTCTAGAACCTCCGATGAAATCATAACAATGACTTTTTCGAATAACTTATACTCGTAAGTCAATCGACTAATGGCACACAATGTTTCAGCACTCCTCATGCTCAATGCGTCATCAACAACATTAATATCAATCGAATGGTATTTAAGACTAAAATTAAAGTCTTTATAACGTTCAACTATTATTATTGTCTCACATTCAATTTTGTTTAGGAGAAAAAATAATTCAAATTCATACGATTTGAAAATAGTGTAAAACTTCTCCCATATCTCCAAAACTTCAAAACAAATACAATCGCCGCTAATTTCAAATCATAAACAGAATAATTCTTCTTGTGAATATTTAATTGACAAGAAGCCTAAATAATCACCCTTCCATTTTGCATTAACACACAACTCAAACCCACTTTCGATGCATCAGTCTAAATTGTAAGCCTTTTCCTCGCTTTAGGCAATACAAGAACTGGTGCTTAAGTCAAACACTTCTTTAATTTCTCTAAATATAGCATTGCATTCGTTTGACCAAACAATTGGAATATTTTTCTGAGTTAATTTAGTAACTGGCGCAACTATCCTTGAAAATATTTCACAAATCGACAATAATCGCCAGCCAAACCCAGAAAACTCCGTATCTCTGTAACTTTGATAGGTTCCGACTAACCAATGATAGCCTCATTCTTGGTTGTATCAACCAAAATTCATTTCATGCAAACCACATCACCCAAAAACTTCACCTTAGACAACCAAAACTCGCATTGGATAAACTTAGCATGTAGCTTATGATTTCTCAAATTTTAGAGATTAACTATAAGATATTATTCATGATCCTCGTAAGTCTTAAAGTATATCTAGATATCATCAATGATACTATCACAAAGTGACCCAAACACAACCTCAACATTCTCTGCATCAAATCTATAACCATTGTCATAACATCAGTCAACCCAAATGACATAACAATAAACTCAAACAAATCATATCTGATACTAAACGTGGTTTTTTGTACATCTTTCCAAACTCTCGACTATTAGTAACCTTAACGAAAATAAATCTTTGAAAATAGTTTTGATCTATTCAGTTGAACAAACAAATCATTAATTCGAGGCAATAGATATTTTTTTTCTGAACAGTTACTATGTTTCACTGTTGATAATCAATGTAGAGACTCGAATTACCATTCTTCTTTTTCACAAAAAGGACTATTGCACCCCACGACGACTTACATAGATGTATAAACTCCTTCATCCATCAACTCCTCTAACTAATACTGCAACTCCTATAATTCCTTCGAAGATATCCTATAGGACAACATAGTTATTGGTCTAGTTCCAAAACCAAATAAATCACAAAATTAATCTCTATTAGAGATGGAACTCTAGTTACTTCATCAAAATACATGTCCACGAATCCCCAACCATAAGAATATCTTCAAGTTTAATTTTAAATCTAGCCTCTGTACTATTGTTCCAGTAAGAATTTCAATTTCTTCCTAATGACTAGCTAATCTATTATCAACAACACCTCAAACTCCAATAACTATAACTCACAAAATCAACAACCATCTCGTGTCCGAAGATCTCAATAACATATTTCTCATAAGTTAAGTGAGGATCCACATTATCCCCAATTTCTGTGTTAAGTACAAGATGAATAGGGACTCACACTTGACTTAACCCTAACTCAATCACCACATGACCACAAACTAAAATCGAATCTTCAATAGGATTACGATTTGTACTTGAATCTCGTTAAGTCACCACCTGAACACATACCCTGATATGTTGATGAGTCTGTGACACACAAAATGATGCTCTTAAAAGTTATGGACACGTCTCTTGTAATGTCTTTTCTTTCCATACCCAAAACATGTAATCACATATTTTGCGAGAATAGTCTCGGCAGATTTGACCTACTTTTTCATTCCATAAACATGTATCTAAAGGTTTACTACTTATAAAAGATTCGTGAATAATGTCAATCTCTGATTCGAGGCCTACCCCCCTGAGATCCTCGACCCTTACATTCATTCCTCTACAACTAAGGTATACCTTTTGTAACAGACCCATTTTCCGAATGGACTACCACGAGGGCTGATGCGGCCCACAACCTGGCCTACTAGTGCCAGCTGTGTCCCACATGCCAACTCATCCACCATATAATCATTATTAACCTCAAATTACAACAATTTACTGTTTAAATTGTTACTGAACTCAAGTCATCTGCTAAGTTCATTTAATCACAGCGAAAGTCTTTCATCATGACAATCTAAAACATGAAAAGATTATAGTCATGCATTTAACTCTGATACCTAGTGTGGAAAACCCATACGACATCATATATCAGATATAAACCACAAAAAGCTCCAAATATAAGTGTATAGTGTATCTCACAATCCTAAATCCCAGTATAAAATAATATATATATATATATACGAACATATAAGTCTGGCTATATGTCTCTGAATCATAAATATACTAGAAGTTTGCCTTTGCCTCAACTTGTACTAGGATCTGCATTAAAGCCATCACAAAAAGACAGATGATGAGTCCAGAGCGAGTATTCCCAAAGAAATTAAGTGAGCAATACGAAAAGTGAATACTGGAATTTAAACAAAACTATTAAATAAACATGCGGAAATAAATACAAGCAACTATGCTCATCGCATGCATAAGTAATAGTGAAAGCTCAAAATGTGTGTTCCTAGAGCCTAGAGTCAGACTAGCGCCATACTTCGGACTCCAAAAGACTACCGTCGGCGAGTAGCACTCAAGCAAGGCCTGTATCTGGATCTGCTAGGTGGTCAGCGTGGAACCTATAACTGACCCACACGTGCCCGACACGACTCTCGAGTAGCCATATTCACTGAGATGGCACACGTGCTATGGCCAAGTGGACGTACACATAGAAATGGAACGGAGGGAGAGCCTCAACGTCCGTCCATCACAACACACCAAGAATAGAGTAATGAAAGAAAGAATGTGAATTCAAAAGCAAAATAAAGTACTGCTCAAGAAATTTCAGTTGGGATACTACACACCTCAAACTGCACTCCGTATCCCGTCAATCACCCCTGGTCTGGCTCTGCCTAGTCCTAGATATCCTAAATTACTGCCTGAAATGACCTATTTCCATTTATAATTGATTTTTAGTCATTTGGATTTGTTTTTAGTCACTTAACAAAAATAATGTGAAAACAACATAATCTACCGCGTTGGGTCTAAGAATTACTGCGTTGATTCCCAAGCAGTTATACGTTCTTCATCAGGAAGAACATCGCACGCTATTTTCTAGCCTAACGCGCTGACTGTCATCTAGCGCGCTAGATGACGTCATTAGCGCGCTAATCGCGTTTTGGACATCAACTCTGCTGAAAATTTTGCGTTTTTATCAACCTCACCAACACCAACAACAACCACAACACCAACAACTCAACTTCAAAGCACTTCAAACCCATCAAAACAACAACTCAACAACAACCAAACAATCCGCCAACAACTCTAAAATTGAGATCAAAAGATAGAGAAAGTTGAGGCGTATGTAATTCTCACCTTGCTTTTGGTGTTTTCCCCATTCTACATTCCTCAAATCACCAAGTTTGATCTCCAAAACCCCTGGTTTCTTGTCTCAGTTTTTGGATAGAAGGATAAGGAGAGAGAAAAGGTAATGGTTTGAAGTCAAATGAGACTTTTATAAGTGACTTGGCATCTCTCCTCACTTGTGCATCTCTAGGAAATCAAATGAATTATTTGTTTCATTTCCAACCTCTCATGACTCAAATTATGACACTGATGGCACACTCGCCCTTGTATTTAACTTAAAAAGTGGTGTTTCGGTGTTCCGACACCCGGTTTCGCGTCCCAAACCGCGACATACGCGTACTACCATGTCTCTAACCACCAAATACACATTCCATATTATTATTTAACATATTTTATTCATTTTTATGTGTCTTATTTTCCTCGGCCTAGTGTTATATCGGTTAAACTACCCGGTACCAGCGTCGACATGCATATCGAGGCAAATACTTAACAAACAATCTCACACGGCAAATATAATAGAAATACATACATTGCGATGCCGTTTACTCTATTTCAATATAAAAGTCGTAAATTAAACAATTCAGCACACAACATTACTATTTACCTAGCTCCAGGCACGCGCAAGCCTAACTGCGGGTCCCACGAGTGTCTGAGCTGTCAACCACGTCTACAACCACATCATTAATAACGGTGAATTAAATTCAAGTCGTTGCACCTTTTCGACCGAAAGAAAAATATGTTTGTGTCATATCAACTAATCATCAAATCTTTCATTTTCTCTCGAAACTTAGGGTCCAACCTAAAGGAAGATTTTTCTTACCCATAAAATTTGATTCTTGTCCTGACTCCACGACACCCTAATATCATCGTGATTCGTGTTGAAAACTTGTATAATTACATAGGTATTGGTCCTATCTCAAAATTCTCGCAGAATGTTTAGTTTAATCCTTAATATAATAGTAACAAACTCTTCCTACTTTTCCTCCCGTGACATTCCATTATCAACGAATGTATCAGTCTGAATCGGAAACTACAACAACCAATTCAACTCTCGTAAAAATTGCAATGGTAGTCTGCTCTTCCTGAACGACTGAAGTGGCATTAGGAACTTCTTGGGCCACACAACCACAAATATCTTTGTTGGTAGCTCAGGTATTTATCGACTCTAATATCTTCATAGCCAAGTTCTCAAACGTGTTTGAATCCACACATTGTGGATCCCTATTTTCCTCGCCAAATCCCTAATCCAGCTCTTGTTGTCCACTAATAATATTTTGCAATAAAAATTTCAAGAAAAGTGGCTCAACAAGCACATATCCATCGATATCTCGATAATATAAAACACACATAACACAATCATTAAGTTTTTAAAAAATTTTAACCCCGTTCCATCGCGTTACTTCCCAACTAATCACTCACTAAGCCTAAATCAATAAGACTGTTCTAGAAACCTGGCTCTGATACAAACATTTGTCAGACCCCACCTAATTACGGCATTTGACCAGCCTAGATTACCTTAATTCCAAGATAACCTAGCAGCCATAACATCTCATTCAATAAATAATTAAAAATATATTAGAACAATTATAAAATATGATTCTTTATCAACCACAAAGGGGTTCTAAAATGAATCTTGTACCTCAAAATTAATAAAGATTAATTATATAATCCTTAAATATTTGTAAAAAATTCGCCAGCATCTCCATTATTTATAAGCTTACATCGAAAATCCCTGCCTTCACAAATCTTTAACAAACTTGCTCAGCTTGGTGGAAATGCCGAATGACTCACAATCCACCCCATAATAAAATTTATTGCATTAGTAATCATTATTTATTCATTCTACATATCTCAGACTTTCAACATTAATAAATCATTAATACCTTAACTTCTCGGCATTCCAATCTATCCTAAAACCATTAGAAAAATTCCAATCCTTATCAAAACCAATTCAACACTTTCAAAAGATATCCTAACCTCACACAACCCAAAAAAACATTTATACAATATTTTATATTCTAAAGTAATACAAATGTAGAGAGAAAGAAACTGAGCAAGTCACCAATAATCATAAAGCTTTTCCTTTTCTTCGTCGCCACTAAAACTTGTCATTATCCAATTATAAAAATTCGATAATATCAGATAAGTAAATCCTAAACTATCCATTACACCTATTGTAATCAAATGCATAATAATCCAATGAATTTAAATGAACAATATAATCCAAGATATTTAAATACAACTGTGAATCCATCCCGTTTTTGTTATCCGACCACAATTAGACGACCGGTCTCCGAAAGTGGTAAGTAAACAGGAATAAAGACTCATGTATGAGGAGAGTAACCAAATGAGTCTCGTTCCTCTAAACTATAGGAGTATGATCTGATTCAACGTGATCTCATGATAACCACGTGATGCAAAGTATCAGTGACTCTAGCCCCTCAAGCATAATATAGTGTTCAATAACCAAAATATAGAAACTATAAGGAGACTCGTAATGCCTTACCCTCCTTAACCATGAATTTTGTTCATGCACAACTACTCTAGTGCCTTACCTTGACTAAAGGAGTTTGTCCACGTAAATTCCAGCAATCACAAGTAATCTCGACATGTCATTTTATTTTATACATTGAGTCTATTTCGTTAAGTTTTTGTCAATCTTGGCTATTCTAACATTGATCTTGCTCTTAGTCCCTTTATAAACTTATTACAACTTATGTTCAACACTTAAATCACTTACAATTCCTTATTTTTGACTTAAAATGGTAATCTATATCTCTTTTTTTTCAAAAATATAGCTAAGGACGATGTGTCTTCTTATTATCATTTAATGAATCAAAGTCTTCCTTAGCTAATCTTAATTCGAAACAGAGAAACTTTGCGACTCAAATAGTTAAACTATTTTTATTGCCTTACGTTATTTCCATTAGTCTCATATATCCCAACTTTTCTATTTCTCAAAAAGAAATTTGGTACTTTTCAAGAGACTGTGTAAGATAACTTTGTGTCTTACTAGTTCATTAAATTACTTTCGATGAATTCACCTTTCCATTATTATTCAATTCAAGAGATAAAAGAATTTAATTTTCCAAACTTTGATTAACTTAATGACTAATCAAATTCTTAAAGGATGCTATTTCAATTCATTATGTCATATAAATGGAAATTCTCGCAATATAGGAGCTCATACTGACTTCTTATACAACTTACTTACTAATACGCATTCAGTATGTCTATATCTTCATTAGTGGTATTTTAAGTCGTAGTGATAGACATCATTACTTAATTTGATTAGAAATGACTATTGGGTACTTTAAATCTCAAAACACAATCACTTGTGTTGATATTTAATATCTAATCTAAGCTATTATTAGATCATTCCCCCTAATACCTTAACTTCTTACACGTTGATCTTATCACTACAATTTTCATTTTCAAGTTAAAAACTTTGCTAATCTTTGTTTCTTAACAACATATAATCTTGCGTCAACAAAAATTACTCATAACTTAATATTTCCCATTTGTTTTATCATTTTCTTTGTTAATCTCATAGAACCTATATACTCAATGTCACTTATGTATAAGTAACTTGAGTAGTAAAAAATCAAAAAAAAATTATACTTCTTTTTAGAAGTCGTTTGATTGTTCTAAACCATGGTTCTATTCTAATTTTACTTTTTGTTTAATTTCAGAAAAATGAGACAATAATTTGCTTCAAAGTATTTTATTTTCATAGAAACCGACTTAGACAACTTGAGTGATCCAATCACAATCTCATTGTGATTTTTCAGTCCATACTCAGTTTGTTTGATCAATTTCCATTTTCTAGAACTCATGTCTTCTTTTTCTTTTTATTTGAGACTCGTTTGAAAGCAACTTTTAGTTGATTAAGAGTTAAACCAATATTTTATATAAATAGTCTTACCAAGTTAACCATGCAACCAACATTAACTTTATTCTAAAATCCAAGATATCCATAACTTGTGCTTCTCAAAAGTTTGAATTTTATATTACATTTTCCAAACGATTCTCAATCGCTTGAGACTTCATTTAAGTATATTTTAATGTTTTCCTGAGCGTTTAGAATTTGTAATAGTTCAATACTTTCGATTTCCAAGAAATCCATGTTCAATGTTTACGTACATGAATCATTTGGACTTCCCTTTTAACCAATTTCCTATTAGTTTCATAACTGATACTTTCATTAGTTATATTACTACTGAACTACTTACAACACCTTTGTGAATTTAGACTTCACAAGTCTATTTCACATCCATTTAGGCTCAGCTTTGTTTCATAAGCCTATTCTCTCTTTTAATTATCCGTTTCTAATCATATTCATCCTATCTTACGAGTTAAGTATCGAACGGACAAGGAGATAAAACTTGCTATCACATATCTAGTGATAATACATACATACACACAAATATAACATAATAATTCAAATACCCCCATCTCACGGTCACTTCTTAACTAATCGCGCTTAATCATTCTTTGGTTTTCAACAAAAGTTTATCCTCAATTGAGCCAAACCTAGGCTCTGATACCAACATTATCATACCCCATCTGATTAGGGCATCTGACTAGCCTAGATTACCTTAATCCCTTTATAATCTAATAGCCTTAACCTCTCCATCAATAAATAATTAAGATTAAGATCTTGTAATCATCAATTATAAAACTTAATTAACCACATAGGATTCTAAAGTGAATCTTAAACCTCAAATTTTGTTTAGATGAATTAAATAATCCTCAAAATTGTATTAATTTTTTTACAACACCTCCTCCGTTTCTATGCCTACACCAAAATAGCCAGCTTTCAAAATTTTTCAACAAAACCTGCTAAGTTTGGTGAGAATGTCGAGGGACTCACAATCTACCTATAACAATATATATTGCATTAACAAAACTATATATTCATTCTAACCTGCTATGAAGTATTGAAAGCCTTAAACAAACATTAACTCAGCTAAAAAATAATCTCAATTCGTCCCAAAACCACTCTAGCCATTCCAAAGGAGATCTGAATTACACTCGAACCCAAAAACCCATTTATACAATATAATATATTCAAAAACTATACATACATAGAGAGAGAAAAGAACTAAGCAAGTCACAAACAGTCAAAAAGCTTTCCTTTCTCTTATTGCTGCTAGAACATGTCATTATCCAATTATAAAAACTCGATAATGTCACATAAGTAAATCCCACACTATCCAGTACAACTGTAATAATCAAATGCATTGTATTCCAAGAAATTAAATGAACAATAATGTCGGAAAGGAATTAATAATATACAAATATGCAATCCATCCCATTTCGATTGACCGATCACAATCAGATGACGTCTTCCAAAATGGTGGGTAAACAACATTAAATATTCATTAGTTTAAGAGGAAGTTCGATAAGTTTCCATAACAATTATATAATTCTTTCTAATTAGTTACAGTTTGATTGGCCCAATCGCGTCTCGACACCTATAAAATACTTCCAAAATAAATTCTTCGATGCTTGAATATCATTTTTTACTTAAAATTATTGTTCGCCTTCCAAAATTACGTTTTTTAGGCTTAAATATAAATTTTCCAATTTATTATATATTTATTGGTCCTTCCACAAATCGAAAACCCTGAAATACACCCAAATCTTATCCTCAGATGTCCAAATCCCAATTTCGACTCCAAATTGTGGTTCAGAATTGAAAATTATCCTAGACTAGGCTTTAAAATAATTTTCACAATTTTGGTTATTTTCGGGAATCGTAATACGTATTATGAGGAAAACTATTATAAATCTTTGAGAAAATAAGAAATTCCTCATTTTTCATAAAAATCTAAAATTTCTCTTTATTTGTCCAAAAATTTAATTTTTCTTTATTTTTTCATAATTTTTGAACTTTTTTCCAATTTCTAGCATTTTTCTTTTTTTTTACGGATTGGGGTTTGGCCCCTGAATCGAACTAGCCTGGTTCAATTGAACTAGACCCGGTTCGGTCCGATTAGGGATTAAACCACATCTTCTTCCTCATGCTCCTCTGTAAATCAGTCCATTTTTATTTCGATTTCGTTGGGGTTGGGCTCCCGACCCCAACTCCAAGTTGGTTCTTGTCTTTGTCGACGAGCCGAGTCTCACCCAACTCCTATCCGCCACTAACAACAATAAAACCAACATCAATAGTAACGAACACAACCTCACCTTATCCCCGCCTCTATCGTCAATCTTCTCTCCCTCTTTCTCTCTATTGATTTGGAACTCACTATCAAACTCCCAATTGATTTATTTTTTTCTCTATATGTGGAAACGAAAATGAGTGAGGAGGTAATGTTTATTTGGATATATATATATTAAGGTTTCTTTGAGATTCACATTGCACGAATCTCGAAGCAAATCTAATGATTAATTTATATATATTTATTTTATCTTCATCGATATATGTGTTGCGTATCTCGAGGACAATCTCTATGGATATTATCAAGATAATTTTCACCTCAAATCGACTTACATAAAATCAATTGTATTTATCTCCTCGAGATACAAATCGCATATCTCGAGGTAGACCAAATGGTTTAATAACTAATCATACACTTGATTTTTCTGAAGATGGGATGGCACACATCTCGAGGTGTGGATATCATTTCCCCACAGCCACCAATCGTCTATTATTCACCACCTTAATAATCACGCTATCTGTATCTCGAGGCAAATCCAATTTAAACTTTTATTTAATTCAAACTATAGGATTTGTTTTTATATATTTATATATAAAAACTATATATATAAATATATATGGAACTATACATTTTCTCGGTTATAAATTCGCCATGCACGCCAACGATCACACTCGGGCATGCACACTATGGTACGTCCCACGCGTGTCACCCTCGACCCCGCATGTCAATAGGCACTCACTAATTTATTAATTATTTTATTTAATTTCATGGTTATATCTTCAGTTTATGCCCAAATTATATTCCAAAAAATACCCTTATTTTGTCAAAATTGAGAAATATTCCCTACGAGCTTCGAAAATCACGGACACCGTGTGTAAACTTCAACTTGACCTTATTTCATGTTGAATAGATTATAATACTCCACTAGTCATGCGACACACAAAAATAACATTTAAATTTATGATCTCCGATCCATAATGCGTGGGTCCCACTTTGGATACTTAAATCTCAAATTAAATTTGAAAATACTTTATTAGCATTCTTATAAAGTTTATGAAATTCTCAGATGTCACCGATTTAGATTTCTTATTACTGAGAGTAGTGAGGTGTTGCTTATGTCAAGAGGTTGTGTTTAGCCTTTAGGTAGATAAATAGCTTAGTGCCATGAATTCTGAAATGCAATCCATGTTTGACAACTAATTCTGGAGCTTGGTTAATTTACCTAAACGTGGTAAGACCATTGGATGTAAATAGGTTTTCAAGAAGATAACTGACATGAATGGCAATGTGGATACTTATAAATCACGGCTAGTAGCAAGAGATTTAAAACAGACTTAATGTATTGATTAAGATGAGACTTTTTCTCTTGTAGCTATGCTTAAATCCATTAGAATTCTAATTGCCATAACCACATATTATGACTATAAGATATGGCAAATGAATGTCAAAACAACTTTTCTAAATGGAAAGTTACTTGAGGACGTGTATATGATACAGCCTGAACGGTTTGTAAAGTGTCAAGCTTTGGTTAAGGAAATATTTATGGAGTAAAGCAAGCTTCTCAGAGTTGGAATCTTCGTTTTGATGCAATTAAGGAATTTGGTTTCATTAAAAATGAAAATGAGCCTTGTGTATATAAGAAGTTCAGTAGGAGCGTGGTTGTTTTCTTGGTACTGTATGTTGATGATATATTACTCATTGGAAATGACATCTCAACCTTGCAAAGTGTCAAGTTTTGGTTAAGGAAATATTTCTCAATGAAGGACTTAGAAGATGCAACCTACATCCTTGGGATTAAGATCTATAGGGATAGATCTAAAAGGCTTATCGGTCTAAGTTAGAGTGTTTAAATTGACAAGTTACTTAATAGGTTCATTATGCAAGAGTCTAAAAAAAGATCGTCACTAATGTCTCTTGGTGTAAGTCTCAGCAAGACTCTATGTCTGAAAACTAATGATGAGCGGGAGTACATGAATACGACTCCATATGCATCAGCTATTGGATCTATCATGTATGCTATGTTATGCACCCGACTTGACTTATCATATGCTTTGAACGCAAAAATTAGATATCAGTCTGATCCCGGTGAGAGTCAGTGGATAGCAGTAAACAACATTTTAAGTACTTGAAAAGGATTAAGGATGTATTCTTAGTGTATGGAAGTTTGGAAGACGAGCTTTTTGTAAATGGTTACACATATGTAAGTTTTTAAACTGATATAGATGTCTTTAGATTGCAATTTAGATATGTATTTACATTGAATGGAGGCGCGAGTGAGCTGGAAAAGTTTAAAGCCAGAAAATGTGGCAGATTCTATAATAAAAGCTGAGTATATTGCAACGTTTGATGTTCTTAATGAAGCAATTTGTATAAAAAAGGTTCATCCCTGAACTTGGTCTAGTTTCGAGTATAGCTAACCTCGTTTGCTTGTATTGTGAGAACAATGGGACGATACCACAGGCCATGGAACAAAGATCACACCACCGATCCAAACATATACTTAGATGTTTTCATCTCATTTGAGAAATCATTGAGAGGGGAGAAGTAAAGATTTACAAAGTTCCTACAGAAGACAATGTTGCAGATCATTTGACGAAGGCTCTTCTACAAGCAAAACATGATGGTCATGTTAGGTCATTAGGTATTAGATACATGAATGATAGGTGCTAGTTTACGTTGGAGATGTTGGGGCATATGCCCCAGGTCAATCTACAAACATTGTTTGTGTTATAATTTTAGTTAATATAATAAAAGTTTTCATTTGTTGTTTTGTTATAAATGATTGCGTGTTTACCTTATAATAAGATTCATGGGTATTTGTTGAAATATCATAAATGTCTCTACTCGGTCATTATACTATGAACTATAATGAATTAAAACTAGTGTGAATCTTGATTGAAGGTCTTGTGATGATCATATGTATAGGGGTACGAATGAAGATCATGAGTACTTGTTAGGGAACAAGGTACTGGATCGACCCGCTATGAGAACACCACATGGATTAAGTCATAGGTGTTACCATGATAGGTATAGCATTTAGTCCTTCGACTTGAGATTACCATAAACTTCAATATTAGGAGCATGGTAATTTGATACAATCAAATGTTGTCTTTAAACGGACAATTATAAAGATTGTGATTGGTTACCATGTGAATAATATGTGAAAGTATGTAATCAAGGTAGAATTTTTCACTCTCGTATAGAGAAAGATATTAGTGGATCCCTTAATATGATAGACTAATAATGGCCAAGTCCATGTGAATTAATATAATCAAATTCACTTAGATGTTTTCAGTTTACCTAAAGATCGAGACTAGTACGATTGAACATTAAAGGTGACTTTCTATGCCTTATGTTTATTCAAAGGATATCGCAAGACAAAAGGATATGATATATGTTATTCATTAAGTTGTATCGATTTTGATATTCATGCTACTTGGGTAGTTATACCTTGCTAGAGACCGCTAATAACTTGTGTGTCAAAATGGTTTTGGTTTACTGCCAACGTCGCATGAAACTATTGAGTCGCACACAAAGAATGGTTTTGCCTAATTTCAATTGGTTTAGAGTAATAAATTGTATATGATAAAATTCATCATATAAAATTCATGACATAAAAGCCCTTACAATTTGTTATACGATAACTTATTAGTCGGGGCGTATGTGTAATTTGCTTAAACTGCCTAAACACAAAAGTTGTATTACGAATAGGATTTTAAATGAAGGCTTATCTACACATATAAAAAGTGGTTGAAACAATAAAATGAAATAAGTTTTTCGATTTCGCTATTTTTGAGTTCTCTAGATTTTAGAAGAGAAAGAAAAAATGTTTTCTATCTCTCTTAGGCTAGCACTCCAAATTGTGGTCACCATTCGTGTGTGGATTTTTGATAGAGGATGTACGCTTGAATGTCTTGGAAATGAAACAATCAGAGAAGGAAATCACGAATTAAGGTATGGTTTAATTTAATAAATCTAGTTTAATGGAACTTATTTATGATCCTGTTGTGGTATTTCAAAAATTGTTTTGAATTCTCTTCTTCGTATAAACCCCAAAATCCAACTTGAATTGTGCACGAAAACCAGGTTGGATTTTTGATAGCAAGTTCGATGTATTACCTAAGAAGCCCATAAATGATGCAGGAGTACAACAAATACAAAATGTGGTATGACACAATAAATTGGAAGAAGAACATGAATCATTCATTGCCATAAATGGGAGGGAAGCAAGAAGGTGAAACACATATGAAAACATAAGGAAGATAAGAGAAGACGCACAGAGAGCGGCAAGATTAATGGCTAGAGTGAACGTACTAAATGTTGCTACAAGTTCGGCACCATCTTCGTCACATACTAGGAGGAGAGGATTTTTCAAATCATATTTTCTTCACTTATGTGTAGCCAAACGAATATTCATCGCAATGAATAAATGATAGCAGCAAATGAGAGGACTTTACAATGCTACCAATCTCTGTATGAAGGAAGACATGATAGTCATTTGCAAGACTCAAGGAGAAGTGTCGACATCCCATCTCTACAGTTGCAATTTCCAATTGGGACTTATTACCAAGCTGATAGCTATGTTTCCCAAACTTCCGTAGGAATGGATGAAGATGATGAAGCTAACAATAAACTTAATTTTGGAAACCGCCATGTGTAAAACTTTTCTCTTGTATGCATTGAATTTATAAATTATTTAATTTAAGTATATGTTCCCTTTTGCATTTAATAACAATATATTACTCTTAGTGAAATTTTTGTTAATGAAAGTATATGTTCCCTTTTGCATTCGATTCGTTTAAAAATTATTTAATTTAATATTTGCATATTTATTTACATTTTATTACATTTATCAAAACATTTATGCTTCACATGGTATGTTTGATATCTTGGAAACCCAACTTAATTTTAAGACCTTGAGGACAAGGTTTGGAATGAGTTTGGGTATTTTTAGGTGAAGTATGAAATTGATTGCAATGAAAGCAAAGAAATTAAAGAAAGGTAGAAGATGAGTTCTCAATTGATCTAAAAAGTTAAAAAATTTGATATGATATTATAAGTCGGGTGATGAAATTTTTCAAATTTCTTCCAAATTCAAGTAAGTATAAATTTTATTTTACTTTATTCGTAGTTAGAATGGTAATGAAAATGAATATATTCTTGAATGGAAGTAATATTTTTATTATCCGAGTGAGTTTTATGATAGAAGGAGTCAATTTTTATACCTTTTTGATTAACTTTACTAGTTGATGTGTAAACTAAATTGAATACCATGTGTCAGTCATAATAATGGGTAGAAGATCGAAATAATAGTACAAGACGAACAAGACATATTTCTAAAAATCTTGTGATACAAAAGCTATTGAATTAGTATTTTCATAGTATATATATAGAAAGTTATTATGCCATAATTGAAAGAAGAAATGAGTTAGAAACCAATGAAATTCTATAAGTTAGAAAAAATACTTTTTTCAATTTGAGTGGATAGTGAGAAGTCTTAAAAATTATATAGAGATTCCTATATATTCCAAAGGAAATGGAGCGGGGAATCTATAGTGGGAAAAATGTGAGAATGTCCAAAAGAAATGGAGTAGGGACTTAAAAGTAAAAGGAAAAGAAATATATAATAAAGAAATAATTAGAATGTAGTAAAAAAGAAAAATGGCTAACTTCATTTCTTCTATGACAGCACGCATTACTGCTCTTACAAAGGTTGCCACCACCACTACTGCTTCAATTGCAGTAATTCCTCTATCTAAGACTCATATTATTATTATTGACAACGTACGACATTGACTGTTGCAATCACTGCTCAAGGATAGCAGTTGACAAAGCTACGTACGATGATGCGAGCACTGACAAGTCAATAATTAGACACATTTTATAGTGTAGTTTAGGTTTATTTCATACATAAATGATTATATTACACTAGGTATTCTCTTGTTTTCATGATTTCAAGATTTAAATAGAAAAATGAAGAAATTGAAGAAAGTAGAAAAAAGAGCAAAACAATCAAACTGGAAAAGATGTTCAGTGATTAGCTAGCGATTTGAGTTTACACTGAAAATCGCCACCTTAATCGGCAGCATGAAAGAGTCAGCGAATCTGAATGAGAGAATGAATTAGAAATCGCCAGCTAAATCGGTGGAGCACTGAGTTCTTAATTGAGTGATTGTACAACTTAGGAATCACTGACAAGTTGCTGAGGTCAGGGATGGATTTTTAAGATAAGAACGAGGAATTCGTATTTATCTTGGAGATGTACTCTTAGAAAAACTATATATGGGAACGAGAGCTTCAAAATAATTCCCTCAGCTCTCCCTCCTTTTTGCTCTACATTATTTCTATTGTATATTCTATATTTTTAGTTGATGTTTGAAGCAACATTTGAGTTTTGATTAAGAGGTATTTATTTATTTAATTATATCTTTTAATTACATATTTGCATTGTTTATTTCCAGAATGAGTGAGTAGTTAGTTAATCTAAACAAACCCTAGACATGTAATATACTTTGGATTGTTATGTAGTTGGATTTATGGAATCATGTATTTAATGCTTTAAATTGATTCATACACGTCAATCACGGATTAAACAAGTTGTTTTTGCATATTACAACTACTGATTTTTTATGTTGAGTACATAGTGGCTAATATGTTCCTTAATATAAAGTGTCCAAATCTATATACATAGTTATTGACAACTATTATGAAAGTAGTAATTAGGATTAATCTATAGGGCTTTCAGGAATGGATGTTTTGGGTGATTGTGTTCTAAGTTGCTTATTATGCGTCTTCGATTAATATTGACTTAGATTAGACATGATTTTCATTGAGCATAATGCTATCATATTTCTACAGTGTTGCATTTTATCCAATTGGTAGGTTTATAATGATAAGAATGTGACATTTCCATTGAATTTAGGAAAATTAGTGGCTGGTTAAAAGCTATCAACCTATTGTGAATTAGGATTTAATGATTCCATGATTCTATGTGATATAATTATAACCATAATGTGAAGTAATGTTATGTTCTGTGTTTGAAAGCAATCCAAGTATATTATAATATTTAGTGGGGTTTGTTTAGATATTTTATTTACATTGTCTTATTGATTATTCAAGTTATTAGTTTGAATTATATTAGGTTAGTCTATTGAATTTAAATTGTTTATAATTTAGTTATTTTATTAATTGTTTATTTTTTCATATTATTAAGTGTTTAATTCTCATTTAATTAAATTAATTAAAATAAAATAAGTTATACCCAGTAAAACTTTATGGTGGCCTTAATTTTTAATAGATTTGAGAAATTCCTATAGAAATGATATCTCATTTACCACTACTACAAATTAATAGTAAAATATGGGGAATTATTGTACACGCTAGACATGTGTCAAGCACATCTGGCTTCACAAGCTCTGATAAAGAACAATAGGAAGATAAAGAGGCCCAAATTACGGAATAAGATGAACGAGGGAACCAGAGGATGTGGATTGGCGATGCTGGCCACCATGACATAGCAGATGAGGCATGCAGCATATTTTGAAGCGATCAAAAAGGACACAACATAAATAGCTACCACAATCTGTGAATAGGTCTTCCTTACAAACTCTGCAAGACATGCACTATCGCCTTCGTAGATTCAGCAAACTTCAGGCAACCGAGGCGGACATGTGCCGAGATAGGGGCATATTTAGACTGTGTTTACAAAACTGAGGAGACCACCGATATGTTACAGATGTCGCTAGGTTGGACACATTTCACGCTAGTGTCCACAATATGTTGATTTCCTTTCGCAAAGGAGTGAGTGCAAAGTCAGCGGTAGTAGTATTAAATTACATGATCACAGGGAAAATGAAAATCCACATGCTATACCATAAAGATAGAGGTCGATGCATAGTTAGACAGTTTTGACAATACCGAGTAAACAGCCGACGTGTTATATATGTAGATAGACTAGACACATGATTAGATAATGTCCGTAGCCTCAAGACTATCAATAGCTTGAAATGCAGTCCCATGCGTGATATAGAGCTCACGTAGAAGTAGAATAAAACTCAAACGTGGCAGCGACCCTGGTGAGGGTACACATTTATTTATTATTGCATTATACATGCACTGTTTGATTTAGATAAAATAGTACCCTTCACAAGATGATTTGTGGGAGAGTTGATGATTAAACAGTAAAGAGCAACCTAACATAATACATGTTTCAAGAGTTGGGTTATTGGGATAATGGAAGTAGTGTTGCCCGATAAGCACAACATTCAAAAGAAAATTATACCTAGTAAGACTTCTCTTGAGTACTAGAGTGTCGTATATTGTGATAATGTGTATGATATAGCTGAACATGGATCTACCCACCGTAATATTTGAACCCATATTAAATGGTCAGTAGATCCACTTGCGATAATTGAGAAGTACGGGCTTTAGGGCTAGTATCATTTTAAATTTTTGGCTAGGGTAATTATAATGAGAATAAAATTCAAATAAATTATCTCATATTCTATTAATGATGATGAACTAAGAGTCGACTCATGAGTGACTTCACTTTTAGGGATAAGATTGAATAAGGAGATTAAACATACGATTGAGTCAAGTTTAATTTTGAGGACAAAATTTCTATTAGTTTGGAATATTGTAATGACAAAAAATTTACTAATAGTAAATTAGTCACTAATCAGGGTTACCAACCCGTGACGTGACCTGGAAGTGGGTACACTAACCCAATACTCGGCGTGAGGACCAAAAAATATATTACTTTTGAGTGATGGATGCCTAATGTGATGTTTGTGTGTACACTATACCCGAGAATATTTATTTGGTGTTGTATTTTGAAGTTTAGCATATGAGCAAAGACATGCCTCGAGATGCATGACAACGTGGGAATAGGGTAGAAAGAAATGTGATAAGTCCTAATTTAGTTTAATATGATTAAAATAACTAATCTAATTTGTCTATAGTTGAATTATATTAATGTGGCCTAAGTTAGAAAAATAAAACAATGAGTGTTGATATGCATTGGGATGCGTATTATCACCATCATTTAGTAATCATTTAATTGATTGTATGTGTTCGTATGGATAAGTTAGTAGGTAGTAGGATTAAGTTGTGAGTTGTTGGATTTGCCTAGTGATGGGTAAAAACACAAGAATTACGGGTCATTACTTAACCTCATCACTATATAAACTAAGTTAGTGGGGATTACATGCAAATCACTTCATTTTATTTCAAGAAGAGAGAAATAGATCTAATGAGAAAATAAAAAATTTTCCGAGGGAAATCATATATTTGGGAGGAGTTTGATCAAATTAAGGAGCTTTCATAACTAGGTAAGCTAATCAACACCCTACTTTGTGAAATTCAACAAAGAATTGAAAGTTTTAATTTAGTGCTGGTTTTTTTAGCAATTTAAATTAGCAAATGACTTTGTTTTCAAACTATAATTCTAATAATTTACTGAATTGGATGGTCGTTCAGCATCCTGGACTGTGGAGCAGCAGATGTAGAAGTAGAACAAGGTTCTGTAGTAGATGATTTTTGATCATCATCATCATTATCATTTTCATCATCATATAGAGTAGTGATATATGAATCAAATATTTTCCTAGTAGGTTGAATAATAGGTGCTGAGCTTATTGTTATTGGTCGCTCATCATCATCATCATCATCATCATCATTTTGAGAGGACAATTACTCAGTTCTAGCACAGTAATCAGCCATAACCTTGATAGATTCTATAACAGTCATAGTTCCCTTATTGTAAATTCTATAAGCTTTACTATTTTGAGAATATCTAAAAAAATCCCAACATCACTTTTGGAGTCAGATTTTCCCAAGTGATCTATATCATTCAAAATGAAGCAGGTAATACCAAAAACATGAAATTTTTGAGAGAAGGCCTTTTGCCTTTCCTTATTTCAAATGGAGTTTTTGTAGTCAGTGTCATGAAAAAAACATTGTTGATAATGTACGTAGCAGTATTTATTGCTTCCCCTTAAAAATTCTTAGGCAGATTTTTCTCACCTAGCATGACCCTAATCATCTCCTAAATTGTGTGATTTTTCCTTACAACAACACCATCATGTTGTGGCGTTTTAGGTGCATCAAATTCATGCTTAATCCCAAATTCAACTAAATAATTAGTAAATAGCTGATTCTCAAACTCTCTTCTATGATCACTGCAAAGTCGATCAATGGATATATCCTTATTCTTTTTCTTATTAATAAGTCGAACAGATAACTTCTTAAACTCATCAAAGGTTTTCTGTTGTATCATAAAGTAAATGAATCCAAGTAAAACTTGAGTAGTCATCAACATTAACAAAAACATTCTTTTTTCATCGAAGACTCTCAACTTGCATTGGGCCAAACAAGTCCTTATGCAATTTTTCTAACACACGTGATGTCATTATGTCAATAAGGCTAGCACGTGAAGAATCGTTGTTTATCTGACTTAGATGTTAGTTTAGGAATACATCTTACGGCATCATGAGAAAGCAATTTCTAAAGCTGCTTGAAATTAAAATGACCTAGCCTGTTGTGCCAAAGCTCTGTATTGGATAGAGGAACAAAATTGCACATAACGTGCAGCTTGTGAGGCGATACAGAATGTTGACGCAACTTATAGCAATTGTTTGATGTTCAGATCCCATATATGATGTTTTGTCTTTCTTCATTAATTATCTGATAATGATATTTAATGAATTAACAAAAAATTCCAGATCACACAGCTGACTTATGCTGATCAAATTAGATTCAACCCATTAACATGTATAACTTCTTTAAGATTAGGCAATCCCACTACATTAAGAGTTTTGTTGCCAACAACCCTGCCTTTCTTTATATCACCAAACATAACAAATCCTTCCTTAAATGATTCACAGTTCTTAAGAAAGATTTTGTTACTAGTTATGTGTCTGGAACAGCCACTATCCATATACCATAACTCAATCGTAGTTGCTAAGAGTTGTAGATGGGATGTCATTGCCTTATGAGATTTGACTCTCCAAACCTTTTTAGTTGTTTTCTTCTTATGAAATATACTCAAATCTTTAAGCATCCAATAGCATCATGATCGAATATGACCAACAATCCCATAATAATGACATGTAAGATGAGGTTTGTTATCAGTAATAACAGTCACCTTTTTTTTTCACTTGCAACAATCTTCTGTAGCAAAATCTTCTTTGCTTTTCGATGTATCAATTTGAGACTTGCTTGATTTACCCTTATCGATTACATTGCCTTTGACAAAGATAGTAGGAGCATTTGCAGATCCCTCAGTATAGCCAAGTTCATGCTTAACTTGTGAATATTGGCTAGTTTACAACATTCTGTTTAATTTTTAAGAACCTGGAATGAAACTTTACAGTAACTGCCTAAGAATCAGAAAGAGTTTTCTTTAATATAGTGATATCAATCTCACGTTCTTTTAACAGTGCATGATATGTCTTGTGTTCTCTTTCAAGATTGTTATACTCCAATTTGACAGAGAAGAATCTTCAAATTTAGATTTTGATCATAAAGAGATGTCCATTGAGCAAATAATAGATCATAAGAAGACTGAAGATCCTTTGCAGAATCTTCATCATTGACACTAGCACATATTTCATTGGCATTTTTTTACTCTTTTCAATATTAGATTTTATGAAATCAAGTTCAGAAGTAGCAACAGTAGATGGAAAAGCAATAACATCATCTGACTCTATTAATACAGCAGTGAGTGCGCTAGCGGAATCACACTGTCATCAAAATCATCATCACTCCAAGAAGCATTTATGGATTTCTTCTTATAAGTAGGACATTCAATCTAAATGTTTCCAACTTCTTCACACTCATGAACTTGATGCCCTTGAGTTTATTCTTAGCATATGTCTTTTTATCATCAGTAGAAGGCTTGTTGCTGTCCTTAATCTACTTGTAATTTTTTCTAGTAGAATTTCTCCTATGATTTTGGAGAGATTTCGAGAACTTCTTTGCCATCATAACAAACTTATTTCCCCAAGAATCATCAGATATAGTTGTCTCAACACTATAAGCATTCTTTGAAGAATTGGGTTTTTAAACAAATTCATTTCATATGTTTGCAGAGATTCCATTAAATCATATAGAGACATCTTAGTAATATCAAGAAATTTTTCGATTGCAGTAATCTTGGAGTCAAATCGTGAAGGGAGAGAACAAATAGCACGTCGTACTAACTGCTCGTTAGTATACTTTTCTCCAAGTTGAAAGGCTTGATTAGCAATATCTCATAGAGGACCATTGAAAGAGATAATATTTTCTTCCTCTTTTATCTCAAGATGATTAAACATAGAACTTAATTAATGTAACTTGGAAATTTTGACAAAATTCGTACCTTTAAAGATTGTATTCAAAACATCCTAAGCCAATTAGTTTGAAGTATTTAAAATCAACAACACTGTTGATAGAATTGAATGCCTTATGATTGGCAACCTTCTCCATCTTCTCAAGGTCTATTCAAAGAGATGCAGGTTTTGGGATAGCTTTTCATCCGTATCTGGTTGTGTTGGAGCAATGTATTCTCTCTCAAGCAATTCTCCAGCAATTTCATTAATATGTGAGACAAAGTGAACCATCCGAACCTTTCAGTAGCCATAGTTGGTTTCTTCCAGCAATAGCGGCCGAGTTATCGATCCACCTTCACGTCCTTCACCAGTTCGCTGTCATAACAACTCATCAATTTATCCCATAGTGATAAAACTCTATAGAATCTCACTCTTCTACGCTTGTTGAAATAACAAAGTAACAAAGCTCTGATACCATTGTTAAAGTTTTGGAAATCAAATGAACTGAGGAGATTAACAAATCAGTGATGAACTAATAAACACACATCAAAACTAAACACATAATTGATATTGCAATAAGACTTTAATGTCTTCATTTCCGTAGGTTAAGCCTAAACAATCAATTAATCAAATTGATAATGTGTACAACCACTATAATGATCTCTCGTTCTTACAAAACTCATGTAAAAAATGATGATCCACACAATAGCGATCTTGAGTATTTGTAGACTCAGTCTATCTACCCTATCTAGGAATTCAATTCTAAATACAATAGAACTAAGAAATCTCCTCGTTCTCCAATTGTAATTCCAATTGGAATCATCCAATGTTCAATAACTAATTCTTCTATTTCTTCAAGAATTTTGACATGTCATTTCCATAAATTTCTTCAATCCTTTATGCACCTTTCTTTTGAATTTTGTATTTGTAATCCATCTCGAAGTTCTCTATTTGTAGTATCGAACTTCTTCACTGTTATAGACTAATACTAACATTTACTCTGTTTTAGTATCCAACTCGTATTCAATTCTTGCTTCGATTTCAGATATATCTTCGTCTTTGACTCTGAATTTGATAATATAATATTCACTGGAATTTATATTGTAGTTTTTCTCTGAGTTGTATCTACTCTCAAACATCTTGCTTAGTCAAGTTTACTATCTTGATTGCAGCAAGTACATAACTTAACTCTTATTTTGACAATATACTACCAACAAGGATAAATCGACCCAAACGTAGTAAGCTAGAGTCTAACAAACCTAAGTTATCTATAGTCTCTATGGAACCAAACCCACTTGCCACTACTACAAATCCATAGTAGCCCAGTATTTAGGTTTATTATTGGTGTGTTGGACAACACATCATGGATGTTGAGAAAAAGTGTCAATTTGATGAAATTTTATTTAAAACAATAGCTTAGGCTAGATGAGTTATTTTATTAGAATGAACAAGTTGCCTAAGTTATGATATGTAAATTAACTTAGTTATTGAATAACCTTGTGATATAAATAGAGGTGGAATCCAAGAAATCAAAACTAGTTCATAGTGGAGGGTGTGTTATCAAGTTTACACCCATTGATAAACTTAGGGATCTAAAAAACAAAAAAGATTTAAAGTTGAGATTGCACCTCCACCATGATCCAATCAAATTAAATGAAGAGTTGTATTTAAATACAAGTGGTATAAATCATAGATAATTTTTCATACGCCCCCTCTATTTGAACATTAAATTACATGCAACATCCTAAAGACTTCATCAAATCAATAAGAAACACCCATTATAAGTATAAAAAATTTAGGATTTTTATAACCCAAGTAAAATAATCTTTTATCTCCTTCAAAGAGAGCAAAACCCCATTAAAGAATCATTTCAAGCAAGGATTTGGGTGCATACTCACCATTAAAGCTCAATATCAAGCTTAAAGAAAGCAATTAAAAAAATAAGTGCACCTTCTTCTCGATAATCATTCTTATTTTGATTTCAAATCAATTTTTTCTTTTCTTATTGAAGTCCAAATTAAACCTTTGTAGAGTTGTAGTGTGAAGATGTATGCATGCAAGATTAGTTCTACAATATACTTTCTTTAAATTCTTTGTATTTTAAAGAAAAAAACTAATGCCCTTTCAATTTCTTTAATTCTCCTAACTTATATCTTATTGGATCAATTTAGTCTTTTTAGTTAGTGCCTCGTTTAGGTTCCAAATTTAGATAGAAGCCTTTAATAGTAGTCTATGTATTTCTCACCGAATTCAGTCAAGAAAACTAAGAAACCTTTAATTTTAGTGTCAAGGCCCATCTCACTTAGCCCTGACTTAATAGTAGTCTATGTATTCTCTTGAGAAATTATCATGGTATCAGAGCCCTAATTGTGGGTTTCTCTGGTTGTGCGAGACACAACTCTGTCCTCTCTGGTTGTGCGAGACACAACTCTGACCTCTCTGGTTGTGCGAGACACAACACTGCCAAGCCCCTACGCACCCGACGGAGAGCCTCGCCGTCTCCATCTGTCCGCCTGCATCAGCCACGTCGAGACACTACACCACCCGCGTCATCTGCTCCACTCGTCCTCATCTTCTTCTCGTCTCCGCCACCGCCGCCGTCTGATTTCGCCACCGTCGTCTGTACGACTGGTCCACCGCTGCTGCTAGTCGTCGCGCGCGCGCGCCGGCCATCGCTGGATCGACCTTCTCGCCCTCTGCTTTGGACCCGTCGCTCTTCGTCACTTCTCGTCGGTCTCCGCCGCTGCACAACACCGCTGCACATCAGATGCGATCCGCCACTGCCTGGACACCCGCATCGCGCGGCCACTGCCTTGTCATCTTTGAGGCTCGACTGACCCTCGTCGCCCTTGCTGGAGCCGCTGCTCCTCGTCACTTCTCGTCGGTCTCCGCCGCTGCACATATACCGCTGCACATCACCGCCACTGTCGCCGCTGCCTAGACCAGGTTCTAGTCTGCCGCTGCCGCTGTCCCGAAGACGCTCATCGAAAACGCGCCAGCCCAAGATCCGCGCCAGTGTTCTACTTCGTCGCAAGTCTCTGCTGGTCCAACTGCCACCAGCGCGAATCCTCCCCTCAAGGTCGTCGTCCTCTTCATAGCCGACCAAACTTGATGGTTCATCAACCACACAACATAGCCGCACTACTGTCCACTATTCGAAGGAGAAAAGTGACGTCTCACAACCCATTTCTATAATTCTTGATGGTTCAAACTACACACTTTGGTCCCAACGGATTAAAAGCTTTCTGATTGGTCGAAAACTCTGGGGAATCGTAATGGGAGACAACTCCAAACCAGAAAAGGAAGCCACAGAGACACAAGCCAAATTTCTTGACCGACTTGACGATTGGGACAGTAAGAATCATCAGATAATCACATGGTTCTGTAACAAATCTACTCCCTCTATTCATATTCAGTTTGTTGATTTTGGGACGGCTAAAGAAATTTGGGATTTTTTGGTTATTAGATACAAAACATCTGGTTTGGCACAGTATTATCAATTGTTCACCACTTTGAATAGTTTGAAACAAGATGTCGGTCAGTTCATCAATGAATCTTTGGCACTCATTCAGCCAATCTGGAACCAGTTGCAACAAGCTGAGATTAGCAAAGACCACCTTCATCTCATCCAAGTTCTCATGGCACTTCGTCATGAATATGAATCAGTCCGAGCGGCCCTCTTGCATCGTGATCCCTTGCCTTCTCTTGATGCAGCTGTTAAAGAAATTTTGTTTGAAGAAACTCGGCTTGGCCTAGTCAACTCCACCCCTGCATCAATGGTGGCCCTAGCAACCACTTAATCATGGTCAAAGTCTACCGTACCTTATTGTAAGAACTGTAAAAGAACATGCCATTCATTCGTTCATTGTCCTACAGTTGAATGTCGTTATTGCCATAAGCACGGTCATATCCTGTCAAGCTGTCCAACCCGACGACCTCGCTCTAAAAATGCATTCAAGTCTTCATATACTGCTACAACAAGTCCTTCTATTGTTGCGGCTGCCTCTGATGGGTCATACCCTTCTCCGATGTTTTCTATGAGTGATTTGGAGGCAATCATCAAACAGGTGATACCTTCTCAACCCACTGCCCTATCCGTCACCTCAAGTAACCATTGGTTCTTTGATTTAGGGTGTTGTAATCACATGACACCAAATCTGTCTCTTCTTTCTAATAGTTGCCCCTCGTTTCATTCTTCAAGCATTCAAACTACAAATGGAAGCTCCATGTCTATTACCCATTCACGAATAGCATGTAACCCCAGTTTAACTCTCTCGGACACCCACTGTGTTCCTGACCTTACTCTAAGTTTGATTTTCGTTGGTCAATTGTGTGAGCAAGGGTTGACTGTGTTATTTTCTCCTACTGGTTGTCAGGTACCGGACATTCAGACGGGCAGATTCTGGGAATAGGGATCAAAGTAGGACGATTATTTGAGCTCACGTCACTTCACGTGCCTGTCGTTAAACAGATTTTTGCGGCAGTTTCCACCCCCTCAGTCTATCAGTGGCACCTTTGTCTTGGCCATACATCAGTCAGTAAACTCCATACTCTTGTTTCTAGTGGGTCATTGGGTATTTCTAAATTTGAGTCTTTTGATTGTGTGCATTGTCAGTTAGCAAAACAACCTGCTTCTTCCTTTAGTTTAAGCGAGTCCATCAATAAAACTTCATTTGGGTTAGTTCATTCTGATGTTTGGAGTCCTGCACCTACTTCCACTATGAATGGTTATCGATATTTTGTACTGTTCATTGATGATTATTCCAGATTCACTTGGATATATTTTCTAAAGCATCGATCTGAAATATCTCAAAAATACATTGATTTTGCTAATATGATCAAAACTCAATTTTCACATACAATTAAAATTCTTCGTACTGATAATGCTTTATAATAACGTGATTCTATGCTTCTTCAATTTCTTAAACAGCAAGGTACCATTGTTCAACGTTCCTACCTATATACCTCTCAACAAAATGGTCGAGCTGAAAGAAAACATCGACATATCCGAGATTCTGTCCGAGCCCAACCTCTCTCTGCATCCTGTCCTGAAAAGTTTTGGGGTGAAGATGCTTTAAATTGTGTCTATACAATTAATCGACTTCCTACACCAGTGTTACAGGACATCTCTCATTTTGAACGACTATATGGTACACCACTAGATTATTCTCATATTCGGGTATTTGGTTGTGCATGTTTCATTCTTCTTAACCCCCCTGAACATACGAAACTCGAACCCCGTGCTCGTCTGTGTTGTTTCCTCGGGTATGGAATTGAACATAAGGGCTATAGGTGTTGGGATCCTTTTTCTAGGAGATTACGCATCTTCACACATGTCACTTTTGGGAAAATACCATGTTCTTAACCCTATCCAAGTTTGACAGTTCACTATCTTGTCCTTAACCATTTTTCACTAACTCCTCTATCGAGCTTTTCCCATCTTCTGCTGCAGGTACACAAGATGAGCTCAATGATCGTGATCTCGTTCCTGCACCCGTCATCGAAGAATCTATCCCATCTGATACTCCTGTTCCCGCTCCTGTCCCACCTCGTCGGTCTGAACGAGTATCTAAACCTCCCCTTACCTCAAAGATTATCATTATTTTTCTGCTATCTCTTCTTTACATGAGCCCTCATCCTATCGAGATGCTAGTTCTGACCCCTTGTGGCAGTAAGCAATGTCAAAAGAACTGAGTGCACTAGAGAAGACTCATACTTGAGACTTAGTGGAACTACCTCTGGCAAGACTCCAATTGGATGCAAGTGGATTTACAAGATAAGAACTCACTCTGATGGCTCTATTGAGCGGTAAAGGCTCGTCTGGTTGCTAAAGGCTACACACAGGAATATGGCATTAACTATGAAGAAACGTTTGCCCCTGTAGCCTGCGTGACCTCTCTTCGAAGTTTACTTGCTGTAGCAAATGTTCGACATTGGCCTTTGTTTCAAATGGATGTTAAAAATGTCTTTCTGAACAGTGATCTCGCAGAAGAGGTTTATATGTGTCCACCTCCTGGCTATTCTCATTCTCCAAAACAAGTTTGCCTTCTCCGTCGCGCATTATATGGGCTTAAACATGTTCCTCGTACCTGGTTTGCCAAGTTCAGTTCCATTATTACACAGTTTGGTTTTCAGTCGAGTCCTCATGATTCTGCCTTGTTTACCCGACGAACTAACAGAGGCATGGTTCTTCTCCTACTTTATGTTAATGACATGATCATCACCTGGGAAGACTCAACTGGGATTTCTGATCTACAGCAATATCTCAAAAGTCACTTTAAGATGAAAGACTTAGGTAATTTGAGCTACTTTCTTGGTCTTGAAGTCAATTCTACTTCTAATGGATATTATCTTTTACAAGCAAAATATGCCTCTGATTTGATCTCTCGTTCTGTCATCACTGATACTGATATTGCATCCACCCCATTAGACACGAATGTCAAGCTGACTCCGCCAGATGGTACACTTCTTTCAGATCCTACCTTATATCGTCAGCTTGTGGGGAGTTCGGTTTATCTTACTGTTAGTCGTCCAGACATTGCTTACCCTGTTCATGTTGTCAGTCAGTTCATGTCAGCCCCCCGTACTGCGCATTTCACTGCTGTTCTCCACATCCTTCGATACATGAAAGGTACTATATTTCATGGCCTCCACTTCTCTGACAACTCTCTATTGGTATCATCATGTTACTCCGATGCAGATTGGGCTGGCGATCCTACCGACCGGCGTTCTACTACTGGTTATTGTTTCTTCTTGGGCAACTCATTAATATCCTGGCGAAGCAAGAAACAAACAGTAACATCTTGCTCTAGCACAGAATCTGAGTATCGGGCTCTTGCTGATGCTACCTTTGAATTACTCTGGCTTCGATGGTTACTTGAAGATATGGGAGTTACACATGCTTTTGCTACCATTCTGCATTGTGACAATCAAAGTGCGATCCAAATTGCACACAATGATGTATTTCATGAGAGAACAAAACATATTGAGAATGATTGTCACTTCATCCATCGGCATCTAATTCGGGGCACTCTTCAGCTCTCTTATGTTTCCTCCGCCAATCAGACGGCTGATATCTTCACCAAAGCTCATCTTCCGGGTCGCTTTCATGCCTTGGTTGACAAACTCAAGTTGATTTCTACGAATCCACCTTGAGTTTGAGGGAGGGTGTTAAGGAAACTACCAGTTAAGGAAACTCGTTCGTGTTAAGGAAACTCAATATTACGTTTAACAGTTATGGAAATTAGTATCTCGTGTAATTAGTAGTTTCCTTTTGTGATTGCACTTTCCTTTTGTATTCTAAAACTTGTGCGTGTATATGTAGATCACCATGTACACAAGATATGATATACAATAAACTTATTCTCTTGAGAAATTATCAGTTCCAATAAAAACTGCCTATTCAAAATATGTCCAATAAAACCGTCAATTCCCATTTCAACGCCCCACATTTAAAGTAGTTTTTTTTTTTTTTTTAATGCCTCATGTGCGGAGCACGTGCCGGCTGACTAGTATAATGTAATATGTATTCACGGTAACAGTTTGGCTTACCCACGACTTGGATTAGAAACAAAAAGTCATCGTGTCCCTTCAAAAAAATTAATGAGCGCACACACATATCCTTGACCCTTTATTGCTGCAAGTACTTGAAAACCAACATTTCTAGTAACTATATAGGGCGATAAACAAAACTTATGCGATAATCATTGTAATTTAGTCTATGTATTAGTACACAAAGCTTCATAACTTAATTGCGTATTGTGGTATATTCTATATTCCTATATAATTGCAATAGATAAAAATTAACATATATGTGTATATATATCATCATACATATAAAAATAAATTTTCTATCTGCCCATCAACACATTCTCCCTGGATAAGAATTAACATATATGTCTATATATATCATCATACAAATAAAAATAAATTTTCTATCTGCCCATCAACACGTTCCTCCTGAGTCCAGGGAGATGGGTGTAGCATATGTAATCTTTCCAATCTATGCTCCTCACATCAAACCCAAAGCTCTTCCTTTCCTCTTCAGACATTTTATCAATCAACTTTTGTGTGTTTGTATTGTCAAACCTGCAAAATGTTTATTTTTCAATATCATCTTGAATGGATAAATATGGATATAAACCACAAGATAAAAAAAAGAGTAAACTATAAATAGCCCCTGAGGTTTGTTGTAATAGTAGTTCTCGATCATTTTCACAATTACATGATGGAATATGCACTCTAGAGTCGAGCCCTTCGTACTAATTAAGATCTCTTCAGTAGTTGCATGTGTTGAGAATAGTCCGTAATATGCATTTTGATTCTATTTAGCCTTGATGACACCATAAGAAATTGTTGTATATCGTGATTCTATTTGTTATTTGTTTTGATGTTGTTAAAATATGCATTTTGATTGAAAGAAGGTACATTGAAGGAATTGAAGTGCATATTTTTAGAATATTATAATTAAAATGTATATTATGATAAACTTCAGCGGGGATTTTGGCACTTTACCTTTAAGAAAAAAGATGATTCTAGGTGATTTTTATGAAGTCAACAACTCACCTTCCTTTGTAAAACGTGTATGGTTGATAAATCTTTGCCAAGTGCTTTGATTGCTCTATAAGTTTCTTCTTAAACCTTTGGGACGTGCTCCCAGTTGAGGTCTCTCCAACTCCTTCAATGTGAGAATTGAAATCTTCAACGGAATTGAAGAGCTTCAATTTTTCGATATTGGTTGGCATCCCCTTGGAGTTCTTGTAAGGGAAAGTCTTGAAGTGCTCCAATGAAAACCCGAATAAGTCTTCAGTCCCCAAAGGATTCACAGCTGATGAAGCAACATGATACACATCTATTCCTGATCTCAGCCTCATCGAACTAAGCTTTGATGATGCTGCTGCCACCATAGCATTCACTACCATATCTGCTGGAACCTACATTCAATCCTCCTTATTTTACACCAGTGTAAAAAAAAAAATTCAAATAAATTTTGAATTTAAAATGATATCTACGACGTGCTTACCACATCAAAGACTCCGTTGGAGTCCACTGGAAACCCTGTTAATCTTCCTCTTCCATGCCATAAGACCAGTGGATCCAACATTCTGAAGAAGCTCACATGTACTCTTTTTTGAGAATTTTTTGTATATGGAAAGTAAAAGAATTGATAGCGCAAAAATATGTAAAAAAAATATAATTCAAAGTAGAGAGTTCAAGTAATTTTATATGGACCTGAATCCTTCTATCCAGCCAGGGTAGGGTTCCTTGTAAGTCCCTTCTATGATGCTCGGGCGAACAATGACTACCGGTGTGTCTCCTCTGGTTTTGTTGAGCAACATCTCGCCCATAGCCTTCGTAAACTCATATGTGTCATCCCATCCAAAGTTCCTTGCTCTATGAACATGAATTTCCGTACATCACATGTCCATCCATTGATTAATTTGCATAATATTGTACGTAGAGGTGTTAATTTATCAAAATTTAACCCTCAAAAGTTTGTGGGCTTAGAGTTGAAAATTCTGATGCCATTACAATAGATCAGAGAATATCTATTTTAGTCTAATAATTTTGTATTGAAATTAAGGATCTAATCCCCTAATCAAAACTCCAAATGAAGAAAAAATTAAGGAATATTCACCTCTCTAGACCCATTTCTTTCATCTTTTGAGTCGCTTCATCATCTCCAAAACTCTCCCTTGCATTCAAAGCCATTTTTAATTCAGCTTCAATATCTAGCATTTGATAAGATCCTGAATGTGTTTTCGATTTTCTAGCTATCTCCTTTGCCAAGTTATCTCCAATTGAGAAGGGCTTCTCTAAGATTCTACCTTCTCTCTTCCCATTGACATAAGCTGCCAAACACAGCCATCAAAAACCTCATTAAAGTAGCTTCATAGCTCTAAAGATTTTAATTACCAATGCAGTTAAATCCTGCTCACCTGTTGAAACATGCATGAAGAGCCTGAGTTTGTTGCACTTCTTTGCAAAACTTAGTAATCGACTAGGTCCTTTTGTGTTAATATCCAGAGCAACATCATATCTACATTTAAAAGATCCAGTTTAAATTGACGAGACTTGAAGAAAAAAGATTATTTCAAATCATGGTGCTACCATCTTGAAAAAAAAAAAAAAATCTATAGTTACATTTATACCTTTCATCAAAGGTGGTTGTAGCAGCGGAATTGATGATTATATCAACTTCGCTTGCAATCTCATTAACCAAGGATGGATGGATTCCTAAATCACTGGATTCACACACATTTCCTGCCACAGGAATCAGCTTGGTCGACATGAAAGCTTGGTAGAATCTTCCATGTGTTTGTTGAAGGCACTTGAATAGTTCCTTGTTGATTATCTGAACAAAAAAAATCAAAGGAAAAGCTCAGAAGAAGAAACCAATGCTGGCCATATGAAGACAGAGATAAGCGAGTTAAGAAAACAATCAACTCATCAAGAAAAAAATATGAAAGTCGAAACATTAATTGGTTAATCTTCTCTGGCAAAACATACTTCATTCTTCAATCTGTCGAGGGCAGCTTCATTGTCCTTAGCTTGTATCAAGAGATAAATCTTTCCAACATCAGGAATTGTCCTCAAGATCTTCTCAACAAGAACTGAAATTATGTACACAAGCAAAAAAAAAAGTGAAAATAACTTTCATAGAAAAAATGGAAAATAACAAAATGCGAGAAAAGCATAAACATGTCTTTGGATGTAAAAGCAACAACACTAGTACGATATGTGAAATAAGCTCATGATGCACCTTTTGCTAAAAACCCAGTTGCACCAGTGATGAAAAGCACCTTCCCACTTAAGCATTTTACAATTCCAATCCCGTCTGATGAGTCCTTCTCCATCAACTTACCAGTAGTGTCTCTTTCAGCAACATTGTTAAGAGTCATCATATCTTCCTTTGTTAAAACATAAGACAACCCCTCGACGTGCGAAGGCAATGCTTTCACGCTCCTCGCATTTTCGGAGTTCAAGCAACACACAGGTTTCAGCTTATTGTTCTTACTAGCAGTAGAGACATTGTAGTGACTACTGAAACACCAATTCGCTGACCTAGTGCAATGGTAAGGCTGTGCATTCAGCTTTATTGGTGATGGTAGTGAAATGGATTCTAGAAACAAAGCCTCCATTACTACGTACCAAAAGTCGGTCGTTGAAGGAGAGTGGCAATGTAGGTTGAAGGAAACAAGTGGTTTGGGATATCGGCAAGAGTGGTTTGAGCTGAAACTTTCTTTAGTTCTATATTTATGGAGATGGAATGGAAAGTTGAAAGAGAAGGGGAAGGGAAAATTACTTTCTTTAATTGCAAACATTTGATAACGTTCAGTGAGTAAAAAATAAACTGTTTATTGGTGAGTTTAAATGTACTTATATATAGGTAATGCTAATTTAATCATCAAAAGACACACACATCTTGGTGTCACTTGGATACACATGGAGTGGCATGCGCTCACACATTGATTCATAAACCAAAGGACACCAACAAGCGTGACTTTCGTGTCTTACATAAGCATTTTCCTTTTGTATAGAGCTAGATTGGTCATCATCAAGGCGGTATTCCTTTGTTTCGTAAAAAGAAAAAGTGTGGAAAATATATCTATTGGTTTTTCATCCGTTATTTTTTTTATTCCATTATTTTTTATTTACTTATTTTTATATAAAGAAAAAAAAAGAAAAAAAAGGAAGTTGAGTTGGTTTCAACTACTTCTAGTTAGTTCCTACTATGAACAGGTTTCCGCGGTTTATCTCTTTCTCTGTATCTATCAAAACAGGTGTAGAGAGGAAAAAATACACATAGAGTTTTGAGAGAAAAAAAGGAAACATCAGGAAGTAGAGGAAATTTTGAGGGAGATAGTTTGAAACCGAGGTTTTCAAGCTGAATTCTGTATTGCTTTGTAAACTTTCTTCATAGTGGATTTTTTTGCTCTACGGAGTCGTGGACGTTTCCCAATTAGGGTTTTACCATGTACGAAAAAAATTTTGTCTCTTATTTATTTTGATTTTGCAAAATTCTATTTCATTGATTTTCTATCTGTTGGGATATTGGGATCAAGTTTTTGGTATTAGAGAGTAATTTGACGATCTTTTTCTTCTCAAATATATTTTGGTGGGGGTTACATTGAATGCACGGACTATAATCAAAGGGGGAAGAAGTTGTTCCAATAAATCGAAATCGACAGAAAAAAAGAGATCAACAATGTCAACGACAAAGGCTCCTCAAGTGTCCAAAGCACCAAAGACTTCATCCTCAAATCTCCAAAATTAGAATACCGAAGTGGTGGATCAGAATCTGTTCAAAGTAGAAGAGAAAATTTAAATTCTTGTCTACAACAAAGAATTAGATGCAGGACAACACGATACTTGGTTGAAATCTCTGGAGGTATACTTTAGTACTATAATGTATTTAGATCTACATAAAGTCAGTTTTGCAAGATTTAGATTGGGAGGACATGCTCTTACTTGGTGGGAAGCACATACTACAGGGTTGGCTCTCAACAATGAACTTTCAGTTACTACTTTGGCTCGGTTTGCAACTGCAATCAGAAATCAGTTCTACCCTATTGGCTACAAGGAATGGCTACAAGAACGTTGGCAGTTTCTCAGACAAGGAAAAAGGCAGAGTGTCCAAGATTACACAACTAAATTTAGGAAGCAAGTAGTGGCTCTGAATATTAATCTGCGAGATCCTCAAGTTGTAGATAAATATAAAGGGGGTTTGTTCTCAAGTCTTCGAATAGAATTATCGCTCTTTCCAACTACGCACATTTATGATGCTTCAAAGAAAGCAATGTTTCTTGAGATGAAAAGTTGTCCTCACAACAATTGGGAACCAAAAAATTCTCCAGAGAATAGGTTTTCAAAGGAGTGCTAGAAAAATAATGTAGTAACAAACACGGAAAGAAATATTGTGACAATTGCAAGACAGACTGTTATGCCAAAGAAAAATGTTGGAAATTACATCCTTAGTTGAGACTGAATTGGTGGAAATATCACAAGACAACAACGACAACTGCTTGTGTCGAAGATGAAGTGATTAAAGGTTGATTTGAAGCTAATGAGAAACTGGTATTTACTGCCTGTAAAGGAGAGTCGAGCACCTCCAAGTAAATAACTTGTTCTCGAATTCCTGTTGTTGTTCCAAAATCCACCAATATATGCTCAAATTAGCAGAACTCCCATGATCACTTTATTTGATAACAGATCACAATGAAACCTGATTGCAGAACAATTGGTACAACAATTGAAATTGGAGATTTCACCACATCCTCAACCTTACCCACTGGGATGGTTGAAGAAAAATTTGGAGTTACAGGTAAAAAACCAATGCATTTTCAAATTTGCAATTAATGAAAAATTTTATGATAAGGTGACTTTTGATGTCGTATCGTTGGATGTATGCCAAATTGTTTTTAGTAGTCCTTATTTATGGGACCGATATGCTACTTAATACCGTCGAGAGAATATTTGGCGGTTAGTGAAAGATTGCAAGGGACTCAAAATTATGGCATTAAAAGAGATAAAAGTTGCAACTTATAATTGCATAACGGACCAAACATTCGGTCAACTCCAGCCAGAAATTCAATTTATTGACAATTCAACCAACCTAAGATTAGTTTGTCAATTCAGTAGGAATTAATTTTAATGATTGTTCAAATGATCAGAAAAAAGAGTTTCGTCGATCATTGAATGATTTTGAAGGAGTCATGCAAGAACCTACGAGTTATCACTTCAAAGGATATTTTCCAAAAATAAACCAACTATATGGTGTTTGAAGGAAAAAAGAACATTGAAGACTTTGAAGAAAATAACTTATAAGGCAATAGTTCTTCGAAAAGTAAATAATCTAGTTCCAAATGAAGCAACTACAAAATACTTGATTTTAGATTGGAAGGCCCGAAAGACTAGAAAGGGACATCATGAATTCTTCTAGATCTATGAAAAGGGTTAGTTTCCAAATAGTACGAAGTGGTACTCTGCAGAACAAGTTAGAGAGAAATTTTCTCATTTAGTTAGTGGAATGTTTTTGAGGGACCAAAAGCCTCTTATGGGTGAGGTCTGATCCGTTTATTTTTTTATTCTGTTATTTTTATTTATTTTTAAGTAAAGAAAAAAAGGAAAAAAAGAAGAAGTTGAGTTGGTTTCTACTACTTCTAGTTAGTTCCCACTACGAACACGTTTTCGGGGTTTATCTCTTTTTTTGTATCTATCAAAACAAGTGTCGAGAGGAAAAAATACACATAGATTTTTGAGAGAAAAAAGAGAAATCAGGAAGTAGAGGGAATCTTGAGGTAGAGAGTTTGATCACGAGGCTTTCAGCTGAATTCGGTATTGCTTTGTAAACTTTCTTCATAATGGATTTTTCTGCTCTACGGAGTCGTGGATGTTTCCTAATTAGGTTTTTACCACGTAAAAAAAATCTTGTCTCTTGTTTATTTTGATTCCGCGAAATCTTATTTCTTTGATTTTCTGTCCATTGGGATTTTAGGATTAGTTTTGAAGACCAAGAAAATATAAAAAGAACAATTGAAAAATTATGCGAGGAGAGAAATCGTTAATGGAGTCCAAAAATCTTGTTTTGGTTCTCCCTAAAATTAGTGACGAAACAAAAAGATAAATTAAATTTTCGATTCCTTTGAATTGTGAAATTATTAACGTACATTAAATAAGAAAATAAACAACGAATCCTAAAACAAAAATAGAAGTTTACTTTTTTCTAAACTAAACAACTTCTTACTTATCAACACCAACGAAATAGAAACTTTCTAAGATATAAGACTTAACTAAAAGCTTACTACGCACATCAACTTCCTAAAACATAGGACGAGACAAATCTTGCGCAAATAACTAACGAAATATCAAGTAAAAAATAAGCAACTTTGTAGATTTAAAGCACTAATTTTAACACTCCTCTTTGCTTTAGGATCTTCAAATTTCAATCGTGTAAATTAGAAGCTCGAACTTGTTTTCTTGAAATGATATCAAGAGGACGACGCAACCAATCTGAATGTACCGTTAATTCTTCCACATTAATTCGTGGAGAATTAACGTCTTCTTGAACAAGTCCGAAATTTCAGCTCATGATTCTTAAAATTTAGAATGACCGTCAATTCTTATATATTTTCCTTTAATTGAACCACCAATCTTTCTTTTATAAGGAACATTCGATGAGGTGATTTTTCCCACTTTATTAACACATGTTGTAAGAACACCGGTTACAAAAGAATCGATAACATCATGAAGAAGTTAAGAAATTCCTTGATTGAAATTAAACTTCTTTGTTTTCAGTAAAGAATCAATAAAGTACCTTACATTCTAAAATATCTTTAGTTGGAGCTTGAATAATAATAACATTCTTTGATGTAATGATGACCTTCTTTGAGGCCTTTCCCCTTCTTTCTTCTTCGTATTCAAGATTTTTTGAAGGTGACAAGAGTTAAGTTTCATATCCCTAACTTTAGTAGTATTGACTTCATTGTTGTCTCGAATCATAAGCCACTGCTCCTCTACGTAGCCTAGACCCATATGAGAAGCATTTGTGTACATCAAGAATCCCTATCCAGCCTCTGGCAAACTAACACCGACGCGGTAATAAACAACATCTTCAACTAAGCAACCTTTTATGTTAATCTGGTAATCAGTGAAACGATCTTCAAGAAATCCTTCACGAATAGACAGTAGTACCCTCCCAAACTAGAAAATTCCTAATATGCAAGCCATAATAGCCTGAATCTTTACCGGATATACTGATATCCTTGTTGCCTTAACAACATGGCCCAAAAACTTGACCTCTGCAAGCCAAAATTAACATTTATTAAACTTGGCGTAAACTCTATACTCCCTCAATGTTTGCAACATCTCCCTAAGGTGTTGCTCGTGATCTTCTCCAGTCTTCAAATAAATCAGAATGTCATTGATGAAAACAATCATGAAGAGATTAAGAAATGGTTTCGAACCTGGTGCATCAAATCCATAAACATGGCAATGCATTGGTCAGCCCGAATGGCATGACCGTGATTGCTAATGTCTTGTACCTCGTGCTAAAACCTATCTAGGACCTATTCTAATCCCTTATCCTAAGCTGATGATACACAGATCTCATGTCTATTTTGGATAAATATTATGATCCTCTCAGCTGATTAAACAAATCGCCAATCCTAGAAAGTGGGTACTTATTTCTGATTGTATCCCATTTCAGCTGCTTGTAGTCTATACACAATCTCAAACTATCATCCTTTTTCAGAACAAAAAACACTAGTGCTTCCAACGGTGACATAGAAAGTGTGATGAATCCCTTCTTCCCTATTTCCTGAAGCCGAGTCGTCAACTCCTCATGTAACAGCCCATTTTCCAAATGGACTGCCACGGGGGCCGATGCAGGCCCACAACCTGGCCTACCAGCGCCTCCTATGTCCCACATGTCATCTCATCCATCATTCAATCATTATTAACCTCAATAAAACAACAATTTAATGTTTAAATTGTTATTGAACTCTCGTCATCTACTAAGATAATTTTAATCCTTAATAAATCACAGCGGAAGTCTTTTAACATGACAAACAATATATATAAACGTTAAAGTCATGCAAATAACTCTGATACCTAAAGTGGAAAACCCATATACCATCATATATCAATCATGTACCTCAATGTATCAAAATATCAACAGTATAGAGTCCTAGTGTATCACTCAAAATCCCAAATCCTAAAATAAAACAACGTATGTGTATACAAACGTACAAGCCTGGCTATATGTCTTAAAAATACAAGTATTCCAATAGCTTGCCCTTAACACGACTCGTACTAGGATCAGCACTCAAGCAATTACAAAAAGACAGATGACGAGTCCAGAGTGAGTATTTGCAAGGAAATTAAGTGAGCAATACGGAAAGTAAATACTGGAATTTAAACCAAACTATTAAATAAACATGCGGAAATAAAAACATGCAACTGTGCTCATCGCATGCATATGTAATAGTGAAAGCTCAAAGTATGTGTTCCTAATGCCTAGGGTCAGACTAGCGCCATACTTCGGACTCCCAACAGACTACTGTCGGTGAGTAGCACTCAAGCAAGGCCAGTATCTGGATCCGCTAGGTTGTCAGCGTGGAACCTACGACGCACCCACACGTGCCTGTCACAACTCTCGGGTAGCCCTATTCACCGAGATGGCACACGTGCTATGCCCTAGTGGACATACACACATAAATGGCACGGAGGGAGAGCCTCAATGTCAGTCCATTATACCACACCAAGAATAGATTAATGAAAGACAGAATGTGAATTCAAAAGCAAAATAAAATACTACTCAAGAAATTTCAGTTGGGATACAACACAACTCAAACCGCTCTCTATGTCCCATCAATAACCCCTGATCCAGCTCTGCCTACTCCCAGATATCCCAAATTATCGCCCGAAATGACCTATTTCCATTTATAGTTGATTTTTAGTCATTTGGATGTATTTTAAGTCACTTAACAAACATAATGTCAAAACTGCAAAATCTAACGCGCTGGGTCTAGGAATTAGCGCTCTGATTCCCAGACAGTTATATGTTCCTCATTAGGAAGAACATTAACGCGCTAAGTGTCGTCATTAGCGCGCTAATCGCGTTCTGGACAACATACTATTGAAAATTTATGGGTTTTTAACAATCCCACCAAACCAAAAACAACCACAACACCAACAACAGAACTTCTTAGCACTTCGAACCTATATAAACAACAACTCAACATTCACCAAAACATCACTAACACCTCTATAATTGAGATCAAAAGATAGAGAAAGTTGAGGTGTTTGTGGTTCTCACCTTGATTTTGATGATTTCACCCGTCCAAGCTCATTGAATCACCACGTTTGATCTTTAAGAGAAAATGTGGTTGAAAATTAAGGCCAATTTGACTCTTAAAGTCAAATTTGATTTCCTCTCACTTACATATCTCTATAAAATCCAAGAACCTCCATCTGCTTCTATTCTAACCTCCCATGACTCCAATTGTGATACTGATGGCACACTCACCCTTGTTTTTAACTCAAAAAGTAGTATTTCATGTGTTCCGACACCCAGTTTCGCGTACCGAACTGCGACATACGGTACTACCATGTCCCTAACCACCAGATATACATTCCATATTATTATTTATCCCATTTTATTCATTTTATGTGTATATTATTTTCCCTGGCCTATTGTTGAGTCGGTTAGACTACTCGGTACCCGCGTCGACACGCATATCGAAGTGAATACTTAAGACATAATCTCGCACATCAAATATAATATAACCACACATATTGCGATGCTAGTTACTCTATTGCAATATAACATCGCAAACTAAACAATTCAGCACATAAAATTAACTATTTACCTAGCTCTAGGCGCGCACAAGCCTAACTGCGGGTCCCACGAGCGTCTGAGCTGTCACCATATTTGCAACCACGTCATTAATAATGGCTAATTAAATTCAGGACGTTACAGTTCTTGCCAACTAGGTAAAATTTTGTACCGAAATTTAAATTAAACTGAAAATACTTACTGGCAAAGAAGTGGGATACCGTCGTCGCATAGTAGACTTGAGTTCCCAAGTGAGTCCATCGGTCCGGTGATACTACCATCGGACTAAAACCTTTGGGATCTCCTTATTTCTCAAAATTTGAGTCCTCCTATCCATGATTTCCACAAGCTGTTCCTCGTATGACACGTCAGGTCGCACCTCAATCGACGTATATCAACAATAGGCCTCGGTCCCAATTTAGCCAACCTTAACATGGAAATATGAAACACCGAATTTACCCCTGCTAACTATGGTGGCAACTCCAGACGGTATGCCACTCTGCCGACGCGTTCCTCAACTTTGAACGGTCTAATGAATCTTGGTGCTAGTTTCCCCTTAATGCCAAACCTCTGAAGACCTTTCCAGGCCGAAACTTTCAAATACACCAAGTCCCCAACCTCGTATCTCAGACCCTCAAGGTATTTGTCCGCATATTTCTTCTGCCTATCCTGTGCCGCCTGAAGTCTCTGGCTGATTTTTCTTACCTTCTCAGTATGATCAACAACAACCTCAAGTCTTATAGCCGCTGTATCTTTCGGTTCCGCCCAACATGCTGGTAACCTACAGGGCCTACCATATAGTGCCTCAAACGGTGGCATCCCGATACTCGCCTAATATCTGTTATTGTAGGCAAACTCACACAAAGGTGAGTAATCCTACCACGATCCACCAAACTGTAATATACATGCCTTGAGCATATCCTCGAGAATCTGAAACAATCGCTCTAACAGCCCGTCAGTCTGAGGATGGGTATGCAGTGCTGAACTGTAAACGAGTGCCAAACTGATTTTGCATACTCTCCCATAACCTCGAAGTAAATCTCGGATCTCTGTCACACACAATGGAGACCGGTACACCGTGCAATCTGACAATCTCTCTCTCGAAGATAGTACTCACATCTCATAGCGATTGGTATAAAATGTGACGACTTGGTCAACGTGTCGATAACTACCCAAATCGCGTCGTGTCTCCTCTTCGTCTGGGGTAGGCCATTGACGAAGTCCATAGTCACGTGTTCCCACTTCCACTGAGGAATGGCCAGCGGCTGCAGTAACCCAGTCGGTTCCTGTGCTCAGCCTTCACCTTCTGGCATATATGACAACTTCGGATGTATCTACCCACGTCAGCCTTCATCCCTGGCCACCAGAACAATCTCCGCAAATTTTGATACATATTGGTCCGACAAGGATAAAGTGTATATTGGGACCGGTGTGCGTCCTCGAGAATGTTGTCCCCGAGCCTTGTTTCTCAAGAATCTGTCTTACCCCTCAGACCATTCTGTGCACCCCGAATCCTGAGCCAGGCCACTCATCCGCAAATATCGGTCATCAGCTCTCTGCAACTCAGCAACCCGCTCTAGAGACACTGTAGGAACACGCATTTGACAGCATATATGTAGCTCAACAATAGCCTCTGTCAAACACAACATCGACGCTGCCTCAAGCAACCCGTGCTCATGTGTCATATGTCGCATTACTATCTGGCTTTCGATCCCGCTCCTGCTCAGCGCATCAGCTACAACATTCACCTTACCTGGATGATACTGAATGGCGAAGTCATAATCCTTCAGTAACTGGAGCCATCACCACTTTCGCATGTTCAGCTCCCTCTAAGTGAGCAGGTACCTCAAACTCTGGTGGTCTGTGTACAACATGAACTTCTCACCATACAGGTAATGCCTCCAGGTCTTCAGCGTAAACACGAGTGCCGCAAGCTCCAAGTCGTGCACTAGATAGTTCACCTCATGAGGTCTCAACCTTCAAGATAAATAGGCCATTGAGTGTCCATCCTGCATCAACACGCCACCCAACCCAGTGCCTGATGCATCGGTATAAACTAAAAAGCCTTTACCTGCCACTTGTAAAGCCAAAACTAGCGCCGAAGTCAATTGCCTCTTCAACTCCCTGAAAGCATCCTCACATTCTTGTGACTATTTAAATCTAACATCCTTCTTGGTCAGCCTCGTTAACAGCACTACAATCATCGAGAAGTCCTGCACAAAGTTCCTATAATATCTTGCTAAACCCAGGAAACTCCGGATGTCATATATAGACTCGGGTGTCTTCCAGTCAATAACCGCCCAAATCTTGTCACCATCAATAAATATACCCTGATCACTGATGACATGGCCTAAGAACCTCACCTCACTCAGCCAAAATGCGCACTTGCTGAACTTGGCATAAAGTTGGTGCTCTCTCAGCGTCGTCAACACATCTCTGAGATGCCTTTCGTGTTCCACATGAGTCTTACTGTATATAGGGATGTTGTCGATAAACACAGTGACGTATCGATTAAGAAATGACCTCAGTACCCTGTGTATCAAATCCATAAAGATTTTCGGTGCATTCGTTAGCCCGAACGACATGACTGTAAACTCGAACAGGCCGTAACGCGTATTAAACGCAGTCTTCTCCACATCCTCCTCTCGAATCCTCAACTAATGGTATCATGATCTCAAGTCGATCTTCGAGAAGAACTTGGCCCCAGCCAACTGTGACGACCCCTCTCCTAATCTAAGGCATCGCCCGCCTAATCCCGTAATTAAGCCCTAATCATATCCACGTAGGACTTAACTACATATTAGTCAGCCTTTACAACCTAGACACCTCTTTTCTCGTGTTCAGGATAAGTAATACACTAGTCCTACCAGTTTATAAAATTTAGAATTAATTAAAACTTTTTATTAAATTAATTAATTAGCGGAAGTCTTATTGATTATGCAGAAGCAATTAGGAACTTATGCGGAAGCCATTTATAAAATCCTAAGTGTGGAAAACCAGGAAATGACATCACATATATAAATTCCTCAAAATGCAGTGAAATAGTAAAATAGTCTAAGTCAAGTCGTGGAAACTAACGCTCAACCCAATATATAACCCCAAATAGTATCAGAAAGACATATATAACATATACGATCAAAATACCAAAAGAAGACATATAATCGATGCAGTGACGCGCCGCGGGCTCAGGGATACTCGCCGATCTTCTCCTTGCTCGACCTGCTGGTAGACGGCTCTACACCCACCGTCATAAAAAGGATGGTGAGTACAAGAATAAAACAGTAATCCCCGATGACAAGTTTAATTTGCATTTCCAAATATTCAAATGGTATTTAAAAGCATATAAATGGGAAAACTAGAAAATAAACCATATGCGAGTAAATACCAGAGTTAAACAAGTGATACTTACACTAGGCTAAGTAGTGGTGATTTAGGTCAGGTCGGCAGTGAAACATGTCGCTCTAACTCAATAATCATATAGCACAAGGGACTCTAACCCAAGTGTTACCAGGGACTCTAACCCCGGTGTGTAGACCACCTCAGGGACTCTAACCCCGAGTGTCATACAGTGTCAAGTAACATGTGCCGACATACCGAGGGACTCTAACCCCGTGAGTCGCGCACACCTCGATCGAGTATGGGACCTAAATGCGAAAACTACTTTTTAAATTTCAAGAAATATCAAGTATGAATTGTCAAGGCATAGGCACATCTACACACCTAAACAAATAAGGAATGCAAGTCCTCTTAAACATTTATAAGATATTCACTAGCCTAATAACATGCTATTTATCATTCGATTCACATTTAAAACAACAAGAATAGACATAGCATGGGACAAAATCAATGAATCAAATCAAATGAATGGATATCATGCAAACTAAACTCATCAAGTGAGCATAGACACAAAGAACACATGATATAAGAATACAAAGGCAAAATAGTCAAAAGGACTATGCAAGGAAAACAATTAATAGAAATGAAATGCCAAGTAAAGTTGTCATTGGGTATACTCACAACAACAAAGTAAAGTCCTAGCTTTACTTGCTTCCCGATACTCCAAATCTTGTATTTGCTCTCCCGTACCCTTTTCCTAGGTTCCTGAGTTTTGTGTCTCATTTGGATAAGTAGTTAGGGAGTTATGCCCTTAAACAAGCTTAGTTTCAAAACTTTCCTTTTTAATTCCAGTACCTATTTGTAGAGCATGTTTGGACATAAAAACATTTGAATCAAAATACCTTCAGTTAAGCAAAGTTATTCCACTATAAATAAGCTTTCAAATGCCAATGGTTTGGATCAATTCGGATCTAAAATGGGCAGATTATGACCAAATTACCCAGGTTGATTCCTAATACAACATGCAGAATTCTAGTTTTGGTGTTGCAACTTCAAAAATTCATATCTTTATGATTTCAAAACCAAATTAAGAACTTCAATATAGCTGGATTATTAGCTTGAAATGAGAATCTAAATATATTAATCAATTGCAAACACTCAATCATCTACCATCTGAAATTAGCCTAAAACCAGAACTTGTTCTAATTTCAACTAAAAGGATGTGTACCTAGTTGATGTAGCACCCTAGCTTGAGAATTTCTCACCAACTCCCATGGATTCCTTCAACACCTTGATGATTCACTCCTCTCCAGAAATTCCTTCTTCTTCTCCAGCAAAAATGAATGAGTGATTTGGTTTGCATGTTGTTTGATCACTAATAATATATATTAAGGTGATGTTCCTTCTTAGCATTTGATCTCTATGGATTTATGTATCCCGAGGAACATCTAATGGTCCACCTCTTGCCATATATCCCACTAACTCCCACTATCTCAACCTCAAGTGACACCATTTCATTACTCACCTAGTTCCTAGATGTGCCAATGTGTATCTCTAGACCAATCATATGCTTTCCATTTAATTTACTCAACTATAGGCCTTTAATTTGATTTACATTAACAAACACAACCATAGGCTTATAAGTAATTCCTTATTTCATATTAGTATTAAATAAGACTTACCAAAATGCTAACTACCAGGTTCCCAGGCTCGCATGCTACTCAAGGCGTGTCCCGGCTCTCGTTTCGACACCTACAACTGTACAAACCGACTTAGTAAGTCGACACAATACATAACACTAGGCACACATCAATACAAAAATATGATATACCTCGGCCACGTGCCTTGGTCGGTGCACGTATCACAGTATAGGTCCCACGTCAAGGGTTTATGATCCTGATTAAGGAATTAAATCAGGGTTTAGAGATTTGGGCCGTAACACCAACTGACCGAATACGTCACTGATTCTCAAAAGTGGGTAACGATTCTGAATTGTCACTTGATTCAGCTTTTGGTAGTTCATACACATACGCATCGAGCCATCCTTTTTCTTCATAAAAAGAATCGGAGCTCCTCAAGGTGACATGCTAGGGTGAATAAAACCTTTATGCAGTAAGTCCTCTAATTGGTCTTCAACTTCTCATGCTCCGATGCTGACATTTTATATGGTCTGCTATAGATTGGCTGAGTCCCAGGAATCAGCTCAATGATAAACTCCACAGCTCTCGGTGGTGGCAATCGTGGAAAATCATCAGGGAACACATCTGGAAACTCTAAGACTATAGGGAAATCCTCAACCTTCAACACCGTCTTACGCTCCGGCTCCACCATAGCCGCGTACGTCTCCATCTCCTGCGACATCGCTAATCTGCCTCGAGTGATAGGTAATGTAGTTGCAATTCCGGCGAATGTCAACCTTGGAATTCCCTCGATGTCAAATGTCACAGTCTTGTTGAAACAGTCAATCTGTGCGTGATAGGATGATAACCAATCCATACCGAACATCGTGTCCAACTCCAAGTACTCTAACAATGTCAAATCAGCCGGTAGCTGATGTCCCTCAATCTTCACTACATAATTTCGGCATATCCGTTTAGGGTAAATCTTATCCCAAGCTATCGTGCTGATAACAAGATGTGTATCTAAAGTTTGTACATGTAACCCTAACTTTCCAACAATGCGTCCAGAAATAAAAAACAAAGTACTACCAGAATTTATCGTAACATATATAGGTATACCGCAGAAAGATAACGTACCCCCAACTAGTTGTCTGGTCACCACCCTGTTCGGCTGCGCGACCCCAAATGCTGCAGACTGAGCCCTATCTCTGGCCCGCTCCGTCTGTGGTAGTACTGGTGCTAGTTTGGTACAATCTGCAACAATATGCCCCACCTGACCGCATCGGTAACATGTGCAAGTCTTTGATCTGTTAGAAATCCTCTGACTCGGCTTTTAACTCTGGCCTCGACTCTGGCCTCTCGGAACTCTGTCCTACCTCTGCTGCCTAAGCTGATCAACTGGTGTAGAAGATGTAGAATAAGCCAACTTACGGTCGTTACGTCGCTCTCTGTCATCACGACGATCTCTGTCACCTCAACTACCCCGACCAGTCTACCAATCTCCTCAGTGAGATCTTTGGCCTTGTCTCTGCCGATCCTGGTCTCTCCCCTGTCTCTTCGATCTCTGATCTGATTGAGAATCGGATGCTTGTTGATTTTGCTGACCATGCAGCGCAGCCTGAATTACTCGTCGAGTGGCCCTCTAAACCATGTATATCTCGTGTGCGAGGCACCTGTCGTAGACCTTAGTCATAGTACGAGTTCCACTAGATACCACTTTGCTCGCTATCCTCTCATCCAGACCCCAGATAAATTAATATATCTACAACCGATCGGTACAGGCTATGTCCATGGTGTACGACAGTAGATAGCGATACCTCTCCATGTATACCGTGACCAACATATCACCCTAGACCAGGGACAAAAATTCCTCCTCAAGCGAACCCTGACCTCCATCGATATATACTCATCCATGAACAATGTCCAGAACTATGCCCACGTAGTCATAACAGGATGAGTCGCAATGTAAGTAGTCCACCAGATCGTTTCACTGGCTGTCAAATAGAAACTCGATAATCACGACCGATCAATCTCCTCGACCCGAAGCAACTTATGTAGCCGCTCATTAGATACCAACCATCTCCTGGCTGTCTCTAGGTCCCCAGCTCCATAGAAATATCCTGACAAGAACTTAAGAAAATCCCTCATCTTCTTCGCCTCTACTGTTATCTGACTCCCAAAAGTCGACGCCATTGCTGGCTGCTCGGTAGTAGCAGGTGTAAGCACCACTGCAGCCTCCATTGGTACTGCTGCTGGTATAGCCCTCTCTTCCACTGTCTCGGACACTGCCGCCTGCACCTGAGCTTTGGCCGTAGTATGAGCTACGACTGCCTGAGTAGTCGTCATCGGTGCACCCAACATGGTTATCGGAGTTGTCGTAGTCTCCCGAGCTCTAATCATCTCTATCAACATCGCGAACCTATCATCCCTAGTCCGCGCAAATGACTCCGGAGTTAAGGTCGGTCTCATTGGATCATTAGTATCTCCAACCTCAGGTCGAATGGTATCTGATGGTTGTCTGTCCATCGGTATCTGCATCGAAGAACGTGCATCCAATCAGCCTCTATACCAATATACATGTATCATACATATAGTACAACCAAAACATAACATATATCCTTGATTTCTACCCATCTCACCTTTCTTCCCAACTAGGACTCTAAACACTTCCTTAGGGTTTTCATATCTAAAGTTTATTTTTTAGGTTTATCCTCATATTATACCACAAATGTAATCGTAGCAGAGTTAACTTTTAATTCATCGAGGTTCACTAACCTTTCTCTGATACCAAAATGTAACAACCCATTTTCCAAATGGACCGCCATGGGGGCCGATGCGGTCCCACAACCTGGCCTACCAGCGCCAGCTGTGTCCCACATGCCATCTCAACCAACATTCAATCATTATTAACCTCAATAAAACAACAATTTGCTGTTTAAATGGTTATTGAACTCTAATCATCTACTAAGATCATTTTAATCCTTAATAAATCACAGCGGAAGTCTTTTAACATGACAAACAATATATATAAACGTTAAAGTCATGCAAATAACTCTGATACCTAAAGTGAAAAACCCATATACAACATAAATCAATCATGTACCTCAATGTATCAAAATATCAAAAGTATAGAGTCCTAGTGTATCACTCACAATCCCAAATCCCAAAATAAAACAACATATGTGTATACAAATGTATAAGCCTGGCTATATGTCTCTAAATCACAAGTATTTCGATAGTTTGCCCTTGCCACGACTCGTACTCGGATCTGCACTCAAGCCATCACAAAAAGACAGATGACGAGTCTTGAGTGAGTATTTGCAAGGAAATTAAGTGAGCAATACGGAAAGTAAATACTGGAATTTAAATAAAACTATTAAATAAACATATGTAATAGTGAAAACTCAAAGTATGTGTTCCTAGAGCCTAGGGTCAGACTAGCGCCATACTTCGGACTCCCAACAAACTACTGTCTGTGTGTAGCACTCAAGCAAGGCCAGTATCCGGATCCGCTAGGTGGTCAGCGTGGAACCTACGACGCACCCACACGTGCCTGTCACAACTCTTGGGTAGCCCTATTCACCGAGATGGAACACGTGTTATGACCTAGTGGACGTACACACAGAAATGGCACGGAGGAAGAGCCTCCACGTCCGTCCATTATACCACACCAAGAATAGAGCAATGACCTATTTCCATTTATAGTTGATTTTTAGTATGTTGGATGTGTTTTAAGTCACTTAACAAACATAATGTCAAAAGAGCAGAATCTAGCGCGTTGGGTCTTGGAATTAGCGCTCTGATTCCCATACATATACGTTCCTCATCAAGAAGAACATTAGTGAGCTAATCGCGTTCTAGATAACAAACTACCGAAAATTTCTGGGTTTTTAACAACCCCACCAAACTAACAACAACTACAACACCAACAACATAACTTCATAGCACTTCGAACCTATCTAAACAACAACTCAACATCCACCAAAACATCACGAACACCTCTATAATTGAGATCAAAAGATAGATAAAGTTGAGGTGTTTGTGGTTCTCACTTTGATTTTGATGATTTCACCCCTCCAAGCTCCTTGAATTACTACGTTTAATCTTCAAAACCCTAGTTTTCTTCACTTCAATCTCGAATAGGTGGATAGGAGAGAGAAAAGGTAGTGGAAAATGAGGTCAATTTGACTCTTATAGTCATTTTTTATCTCCTCTCACTTACATATCTCTATGAAATCCAAGAACCTCCATTTGCTTCTATTCTAACCTCCCATGACTCCAATTGTGACATTGATGGCACACTCACCCTTTTTTAACTCAAAAAATGGTGTTTTGGGTGTTTCGACGCCCAGTTTCGCGTCCTGAGTCGTGACCTACGCCTAGTACCATGTCCCTAACCACCAAATATACATTCCATATTATTATTTAACCCATTTTATTCATTTATGTGTATATTATTTTCCCCAGCCAAGTGTTGAGTCTGTTAGACTACCCGGTACTTGAGCGACATGCATATCGAGGTGAATACTTAGCACACAATCTCGCACGTCAAATATAATATAACCACACATATTGTGATGCCAGTTAATCTATTGCAATATAACATCGCAAAGTAAACAATTCAGCACACAAAATTAACTATTTACCTAGCTCCAAGCACGCACAAGCCTAATTGCGGGTCCTACAAAGCTGTCAGCCACGTCTGCAACCACGTCATTAATAATGGTGAATTAAATTCAAGTCGTTACACCTCAAACTTTCTCAGAGCTATGCGGTACGATGGTATCGTAATAGGTCACGTGTTCTGCACTAGATTGATGATAGAGACTATATCAGGAGGCGGCGGTAAACAAGGTAAGCCCTCCCAAAACACATTTAGAAATTCGTAAATAACTAGAATGTTCTCAAGTCAGGGCCTTTGACTCTCTGCCATGGTATACAATTGTAATGGCCCAAAATTTACTAATAGTAAATTAGTCCCTAATAAGGGTTACCGACCCCATGACGTGGCCTGAGAGTGGGTGCATAGTCCTAATACTCGGCTTGAGGACTGAGAAATATGTTAGATTTGTGTGGTATATTCCTAGTGTAATGTATATGTGTAAACTTATTAAGTCACTTCTACTAGTATATGGATGTCGAGAAGTGAGCAGGAACGTGCCTCGAGATGCGTACTGGCATGAGACAGGGGTAAAGAATGATGTGGTAAACTAAATTTAAGTTAGTGTGGCTTAAATAGCTAATTTTGATGTGGCTATAGTTTAATTTATATAAATGAAACCTATGTTAGAAAAATAAGTCAATAATCATTGATGTTTCTTGAGATACTTATGGACACATCACAAGACAAATTGAGTTATAATGTGTGTTACCAAGGATGAGTTAGTGGATAGATAATGGAGTGTGGGGTCTTATTTTGAGCTATAAGATATTAGACTACGTGGTTAGTCACTTATACTCCACTTAGGATTTTGATGCCAACAAACAAAGTAAAATGATTATAACAAGTTTGCTAAGTGTTTGCAGAATATCAAACTTGGCTAGGAATCACGAGTTCAAAAGGAAGAGCAAGTTCTCACAAATTCAAGTCAAATGTAGCCAGTCAAATTTAAGATTCCGCTTACACAATGAAACACGGACCGAGCAAGCTCATACTCTAAATTGTACACATCATGTAAGGTATATAAGTCCAATTAAGTAAACCAAATGCATTATATAAATGTATATCACGTTTTACACATTTTTCCAATGTTTTAAGTTTCGATTTTTACACTATCTAACCTTTACAACTTCAAATGTTTTTACATTGTGAAAACATGTTTTTAAACATGTAATGGATTTGGAAAAACTGTTGTGATTGGTTTTAAATGCAACAATTTAATTTTGAATCATTTTTTAATAGTAAACAGATGATTTTAAGAAAAGCCCCTACATATTTCAGGAAATCGAGATTTTTGATTTTTGGGATTTATGAAATCATCTGGGTAGTCCAAACGGGTCCAATGACTCATACTAAACATGTTTAATATATTCCCAGAGGTTTAGTTGAGTCGTAGGTGTGTTAGGGAGTTGCTAACTCGAGACAAAAAATTAATTAGTCTTTGGTCCATACTAGTTAGTGCGCTAATGGCATGCATTAACACACTACCAATAATTAGCACGCTAATGAGGTCACCTAGGGTGTTAATCAGTATCCTGACAGCTTTTTCCAAAGCTTAAAACTTTTGCTTTATTTTGAATCAATGATTTATTTTAGGCCCTTGGATCGAGAGAACAGCCATAAACTGTTACATAGGCTTGGAAACCATTCACAAACAACTTAGAACATTCCATTGTCCTCTCAAGCACAAAAACTAACTTGTGTCCAAGTTTTCACATAAAATAGTCTTGATTTTTATGCTCAACCACTTAGAATCTTTTGAGGGTATTGAATCATCTTCGAAACTAGTGTAATTGAGGTGTTCTAGGGTTTGCAACTATTTTTCCAGAATTGATTCGAATCTCTCTCATTTAGGGTTGTAAGAAAGTTTGATTTTCTAGTTATTTAATGCTTAAAATACATCTTTTGTTGTGCATGGTGTGTGGAAATTATTTGTTGTGTTCTTGAACACATTTATCTTGGGTTTTACATTTAAACTTAGTTTTATAAATCTTTGAACTGATTTGAACCAGAGTTAGGCCTTAAATTTAATTTTTATCAAACTATTTGTTCATTGGATTCGAAAATTGTATTTATTCTCATCGATTTGGTTTAATAAGTTTCTCGTTTGAGATTGGTGCAAAAATCAGTGATATATTTCTATATCACATTCATATTCATACTATTCATACTTGCATGCATTATAGTTGTTAGGCTCTAGGTGGCTTTCTAGTAATTGAACTTATTGTTGCTTTACTTTGTAAAGTCGATTTCATTGTTTTCATCTATTTCTTGTAAGTGGTTGATTGTAAGACTTAGTGAGATCTAAGTCAAGGGAAGAACTAGTTGAGGCTAGTCATAAATCCTAGTTGAGACTAGGTGGGAAGTTTTAATTTGTGATTAGGTATTATAGGCTTGTACGCTTAGGTTGTAACACTTATAATTAATATAAGTGGGAGTTTAAAAATCCTAATCAGGGAGGTTAGGTAGTGGATGTAGATCGGTTAGATCGAATCACTATAAATCATGTGTCTCTTTTCCATCTCTTCTACCTCCTTGACTATTGCATTGCACTTCTACTTTTTGATTGTGTATGTATTAAGCATTGTTGTTCATTGAAAGTTTTTAAAAGGCTTTAACCTCTTAGTACACCTAATTTACCCCCCTCTTGGCTGTGATTTCAATTGGTATATGAGTGGGTTATTGCTTAAAGTGTGACTAACATATCTTTGAGTGTTTTCGTGCAAAGATGCAAACTCTAGATCCGGCTCACCTTAGGGAAGGCAACTAATCGGGTAGGCCTCCATACTTTGATGAAACAAACTATGCTCATTGGAAAGTGAGGATGAAGTTCTACATAACAGCACAAAGTAGGCTTTTATGTGAATCTATCCAAAATGGGTGCACTCCACCAGACAAGCCTGCAAAGGATTACACCACTGAGGAGACATGGATTGAGCTCTCTAATGATCATGATATGATACACTTGTTTTGTGCACTAAGTGAGAACGAGTTCAATCGGGTTACTGCATGCCAAACAACCAAGAAAGTTTGGGAGAATCTTGAAGTACACTATGCGGGTAAAATTCTAGTGAAGAAGGCCAAATTGAGGATTCTTAAGGAGCATTATAAAACTTTTCAGGTTGGCTCCGATGAAGATATAGCTACCACTATCACTCGATTCACTAAGCTCTTGAATGAGATTAAGAATCTTGGAAAGAACTATGATTAAGACAATTTGGTGTACAAGTTCTTTAGAGGCTTACCTAAGGAATGGGATGCAAAGAAGTATGCCATCCAATCGATGCAAAATCTTGGAGATACACCTTTGATGCACTATGTTGAGAGTTGACGGTCTATGAGTTTGACTTATAGGACCGAGCAGGATTTGAAGTACTTGGTGGTGGTACAAAGAACTCAAGGAAGGATATTGATTTGAAGGCAAATAGCCCACCGGCTACATTAGTTAAGATCATTGAAGATGAAAAATCTAGTGATGACAATGATCTTGATGAGGAAATAGTCATGCTTTCAAGAAAGCTCAATAAAGCAATGTACAAGCGTGACAAGTACAAGAAGAAGTTTAAAGATGGAAGCAAATGAGGAAAATCAAGTGAGACCATTTGCTTCGGATGTGACTAAACGAGCCAGATCAAGGCCGATTGTAAGTCCAAGAAGGTTATAGACGAGAGGAAAGGCAAAAAGAGCTTCAAGGCAACATGAGATGACTCATCTTCACTAAGCTTTGACTCAGAGTCAAAAAATGAGAAGGATATACTTTGTCTCATGACACAAAGTAAGGTAAATTCCAATGCTTTAAATTTTGATGATGTTAATGATTTTGATGATTTGCCTAGTCTTGACGAGCTTAGGAAAGAGTTGGAAAAAAAGGTGAAGAAGACTAAACAACTTTAAAATATCTTGACAATAGAAATTTGTCAGAGAGTCACAAAATGAGACCGTTAGTAACCTCCAAAGTGACTTGAGTGAAGTCTTAAAGGAGAGAGATGCCTTAGTCAAAGAGGTAGAGTACTTGACTAATACGGTGACCAAGTTAACCAATGGCAGAGACATGTTTGATATGATGTTGGAAGCATAATGACGTACACTCAACAAAAGAGGCAAAGGCTATGGAGCAAATTTATTGAGCTACAAGTAATTGTTAGATGATGCTCATAGATGCTCTAAGTGCAATAGGTCTGATGCGGTTGGGAAATGTGTCTAGCAAAAGACCAAGATGGATAGACCAATATGGGTAGCTAAGGATACTTATGTACTAACATTGTTAGACCCTAATGTTTTTGAGTACCAAAATCTAATGTTTTTTATATTGTGTAGGATGTGAAGAATATTACCTCATTATACTTGGATAGTGGGTACTTAAGACACATGACCGGGGATGCAAGTTAATTCATTGAGCTAAAACGGCATGATGATGGAAAAGTCATATTTAGAGATGACAACAAAAGAAAGGTCATAGGCCTTGGTATCGTAGGTAACGATTCTCTATCTATCTTAATTGTTTACATTGTTGATGGTTTGAAAAATAATTTGCTTAGCATTAGTTAATTGTGTGACAAAGGTTTTCATGTAATGTTTGAATCATCAAAACGCATTGTTAGAAATGAGAAGCATGAAATCTTGTTCATTGCATATAGAGATAACAATGTCTATGATATTAACTTTGATGAGATGCATATGCAAAGTTTTTCATGTTTGAGTGCTCAAAATAAATGTGATGCATGGTTGTGGCACCGTAGGCTAGGACATTCTAATATGGAAAGTTTGTCAAAGTTAACCAAGAATGATTTAGTGAAGGGTCTCCCCAAATGCACATATAAGAAAGATAAGGAATGTGACCTTGCATTCTTAGCAAACAAGTGAAATAGTCATTCAAGAAGAAAGTAGCTAGTGATGTAACTAGAGCCTTAGAACTAATCCACAAGGATTTGTTCGGACCTACCTAAACATAAAGTTTAGGAGAAAAATTATATTGTTTTATTATTGTTGATGATTTCACTAGATATACATGGGTGCACTTTCTAACACATAAGCAAGAGGTCTTTGAGGTATTTGTAAAATTTTGTGCATTATTTGAAAATGAGAAGGATATAAAATTACTATAATTAGGAGTGATAGGGGTGGTGAGTTTGTAAATAGGAACTTAGAGGAGTTTTGTACTAGACAAGGGTATAAACACCAATTACCCTCTCCTAGAACACTTCAACAAAATGTAGTAGTTGAAAGGAAAGATTGAACTCTCCAAGAAATGTGTAGAACTATGCTTAATGGGTATAACATAGCTAAGAACTTTTGGGCTGAAGCCATTAACACGCCATGCTGTGTTTTGAATTGGGCGATTGTCCGAAAGAAAGTGAAAAGACTCCTTATGAACTATAGAAAATTAGAAAGCCTAACATTAGTAACTTTAAGGTGTTTGATTGCAATTGCTATGTCCTAAATGATAAAGATCAATTGGAAAAGTTTGACCCAAAGTCAAATGTATGTACACTCCTAGGATATTCCATGCATAGTAAGGCATATAGAGTGTTTAATAGATCAACCAAGACCATTGAAGAGTCAATCCATGTTCAGTTTGATGAGATAGATCTTTAAGTGTAAATGTTGCACACCTTAGAGAAAATGAGACTTGATGATGATGATGGTATCATTCAAGTTCAAACATCCAAAGGTAAAGAAGTAGAAGTGAGAATAGAAACCGAACCTAGTGTACCTAAGAACTCAAGACTTCTTTTAGGACATCCTTATCAACGAATCATAGATGATCCAAATAAAGGCATAACAACTAGATCATCAAGAAATCAGGATGAGGGGCACTTTGCATTTGTATCACAAATCGAGCCCACTAAGATAAATGACGCCTTAAGTTATGAACTTTAGATCATGGCCATGCAAAAAGAACTAGGACACTTTGTAATAAACAAGGTATGGACACTATTGCCTAGACGTAAAGACAATACTATTATAGGCACCAAATAGGTCTTTAAAAATAAAAAGAATGAAAAGGGTGAGATAGTGAGAAATAAGGCTAGGTTGGTTGCACAAGGATATAATCAAGAAGAAGTCATTAATTATAAGCCTTTGCACAGGTAGATTAGAAGCAATTCAAATGTTGCTTGATTATGCTCGCTACAATGGGTTCCTACTATACCAAATGGACGTTAAAGGTGTCTTTTTGAATGACTTCATCAATGAAAAGGTATAAGTAGAACAACCACCGGGTTTTAAAGACCATGTTTATCCAAGTCATGTTTATCGTCTTCAAAAGGTCTTGTATGGATTGAGACAAGCTCTAAGAGCTTGTTATGATAAACTAAGTGCATTTCTTCTTGAAAAAGGTTTCAAGAAAGGAACATTAGATCCCACATTGTTCATTCTGATAAAAAAAAACATGATATGCTCATTGTTCAAATATATTTTGATGATACAATCTTTGGTTTATCTAATAGACGTTTATGTGATGAATTTTCATCTTTGATGACCAATGAATTTGAAATGAGCATGATGGGTGAACTAACATACTTCTTAGGTTTGCAAATCAAGCAATCCAAGCACGAGATTTTCTTAAATCAAGTGAAGTATGTGAGGGACATGCTTAAGAAATTCAAATTTGAAAATTTGAAGGCTTGTGACATTCCAAGTAGTTCCAGCATCAAAATGGATAAATACCAATTAGGAAAGCCAAGAGATTCTAAGCTATATCGTGACATGATAAGTAGTCTCCTTTACTTGACCGCTAGTAATCCCGATATTATGTTTAGTGTATGTCTATGTGCTAGGTTCTAATCCGAGCCCAAGTAATCACATTTAAGATTTGTCAAGCATATATTTTGTTACTAAAGTGGCACACAAGACTTGGATTGTGGTTCAACAAAGAAAAAATTTTGAACTGGGAAGCTTTGTTGATTCCGACTATGCAGGGAGTCTAGTTGATAGGAGCAGCACTTCAAGATTTTGTCATTTGCTAGGAAATTCATTTATATCATGGTTTAGCAAAAAGCAAAACTCCATTGCTTTGTCCACCATCGAAGCCGAATATGTGGCTATCGGAAGTTGTTGTGCTCAAGTATTATACATGAAGCAAAGATTATCAAATCCAAGTTGGTTGCGTTGAAATCTATTATGATAACACAAGTGCAATCAACAAATCGAAAAATCTGGTGTTACACTTTCGTACCAAACACAATGAATTTAAGCACCATTTCCTTCGAGATAATGTGCAAAAGGGTGATATTAAACTGATTCATGTGTCCACTGAGGACCAACTAGCTGATATTTTGACTAAGCCATTACTTAGAGACTAATTTTCCAAGATTCGGCGAGAATTAGGCATGATTCATGAATCCCATCTTCTAAGCATGATTTTGCTCATTCAAACCTTTTTATGTGTTATTAGTAAGGTGTCCATAGAGTATGAGGTGAATCAAAGTTATCCTTTAAAAATCTAAATTTTTTACCAAAAAAATTTAAGGGAGCAATTAGCGCGCTAGGTCCACCTAGGCAGCACACTAGGTCTGTCTGGCTAGCGCGCTAGGTCAACCCTGATAGCGCGCTAGGTCCAACTATTAGCGCGCTAACAATTCCACATAGTGCGCTAGGGAAACTGTTCCAATTATAGTTTTTTTTTTTTGTCATTAGCTCGCTAACCCCCACACTTAGAGCGCTAATATCGTTTGAGCCAGTACGTTATAAATTTGTCGACATGAACAAAAACAGCCTTTTTTCATCTACATTGCCTCCTAATGAGTCTCCAACTTCCCCAATTAGTCTCTATGTGATTTTTAGGGCTTTCAAGGTAATACCTTCTCCCTCCTAGTTCATTTTCTCCTTATTTTTGTGTTTTTCCATATTGGTAACCTTAGTTACACCGTTATGCCCTAGTGTACACCTATTGTTTGATATAATGTCTGCCCAACGTAACAAGCATGCCACTACGTGTACCTTCTCGACTTATCCTCTCATCATCCTCACTCATCCAGTCATCGCACCATCATTTGGTAGTAACTCTGAATCATCAGCCTTCTCCATGACTCCCTCCCATTCCACTACTCTTCGTAAGACTAGATCCTCTAGTCATCAGGTTAGCGACATGTTGGTAACCATCCCTGCCAATCCCGCTCACAATGAGGGTCATTCCAAGTCAAAGCACGATGGTACTTCGACCTCAAAATCCATTCTTGAAGCGGTTAGCTCCCGGCTCTCGAACGCCAAGGTCCTAAAGCCCACGATTGTCGATTTTGAATTCTTTGACAAGGTATACCTCCCAATGTGTGAGGTTCTTGCCAAACTTGGGTGGGTATCATTTTACAAGTATAAGGATACCTAAAATGCTCCCTTGGTTCGGGTCTTCTACTCGAGCCTTACCACCACTAATGAATAGATCATTCGATCGGTGGTTGGCGATTGTATTATCACGATCACTCCTTAGCGTCTAGCTGAGCTTCTCGGTCTTTCATTTCATCCTCCTACCACTACCCTAGGGTGTAAGATCCGAGATTGGCCATTCAAATGGCTCGAGGTTCTCAATTTCTTCCCACGGTCAGGTAAGGAGATCACCATGTATCCATCTGGAGTCACTGACATTGACTTCATACTAGTGCCTCATTTTCTATACAAAATACTCCATAAGGTCATCCTTCTTCATGGCGGTAGTAAGAATTATGTCACTTTTCTCGACCTTTATGTCCTCGGGGCTCTTATACGAGAGGTACCCATCAGCTTGCCGCACATCATGATTGCATATATGATGCCCACGTCAGGCTCCTATAATCACGTCCCTAATGCCACATCATTACCACCTCGTCAGCATGGCCACTTTCAAGGCCATGAGGTATCGCTATATTCATACTAAGTGGTGGTGGATACGCGAGGAAGACATTCCTGAAAGTGACCATTACAAGGGCTACGAGTCTCCTCACGAGTCCGAATCCTCAAGTGGATTTCGACGAATGCGACCATTTGGACTATAGCTTCATATTTCCACATGGTGATGGCGACAATGATGAGGTTCAGTAGGAACCCCTAACTTTTTAGGCTCCACCCACCCCGTATCAGCCTCCCCTTATACTTTGTACTTTGGCACTGTTCCTCCACCGGACAGGTCTCCTTCCTTGGCCTGCATCTCTGCTCAGTTGGGCCATATGCACGAGTACATAATGTAGACCTTCACAGTTATTGACACATGCCTTCATCATTAGGGTGATCGTCTTTGTCGCATAGATGGACACTTACTGCCGACCAAGCCAGCGAAAGACAATCATGCTTCCGAATTTGCACGTCGGACTTTGTCCCATTACTAGGAGAGGTTAAGACTAGATTCAATAAGGGGAGCAATAGGCTCTACTATGTTAGTCATTTTTTATGGACATCATTGCACATGTTTAATCATATACTTTTGGTTCCTTATGCATGTGCCACAACTCTGTTACTCATTTTTGTTTAGTACTTAATAACATGGATGTTTATTTTTTGTATATCTAATTTATCTTGTTCTCTGCTATATTATTTTACCTTTGGATGGCTGGCTTTCATTCTCTTTGCTTGTACCTCGTTTTATGCATGTTGTGGGAGGAGCTCCGTTCCCCCTTTTTTGATGTTATCAAAAGGAGGACATTGCTGGACTAAGTGGTTAATCACTTATACTCCACCCGGGATTTTAATGGCAACAAACAATATTAAAAGATTCTTAGAAGTTTGCTTAGTGTTTTCAGATGATCAAACTTGACTAAAAATCACATGTTCAAAAGGAAGAACAAGTTCTCATAAGTTCAAGTAAAATGTAGCCGTTTAAATTCAAGATTCAGCTCACACAAGGATCGAAAAACTCATACTATAAATTGTACACATCATGTGAGATATATAAGCCCAATTATGCAAGAAAAATGCATTAGATACATGCATATCACGTTTTACACGCTTTTTCAAAGTTTCAAGTTTCAATTTTTATACTATCTAAACTTTACAACTTGAATGTTTTTACACCGTGAAAACATATTTTTAAACATGTAATGGATTTGCATAAGCTGTTGTGTTTTGTTTTGAATGCACCAATTTTATTTTGAATGGTTTTTGAATAGTAAGCAAAATATTTGCAGAAAAGCCCCTACATGTTTCATGAAATTAGGATTTTTGATTTTTCAGAATTTGTGAAATCATCCGGGCAGTCCAAACAAGTTTAATAACTCATAATAAACATGTTTAATCTAATACCACATGTTTATTTGAGTTGTAGGTATGTTAGGGAGTTGCTCACACGAGACCAAAAATTAATTAGTCTCTGGTCCCTGCTGGTTAAAGTGCTAATGGCATGCATTAGCACGCCACCAGTAGTTAGCGCGCTAATGATGTCACCTAGCGCACTAACTTGTCTCCTAATAGTTTTTTTTAAAGCTTACAACTTTTGCTTTGTTTTGAATCAATGATTGATTTTGTGCCCTTAGATCGAGAGAACGACCATAAACTGTTAAATAGGCTTGGAAACCATTCACAAACCACTTAGAACATTCCATTGTCCTCTTAAACTCAAAAACTTACTTGTGTCCAAGTTTTTAAATAAAATAGTCTTGATTTTTTGGCTCAACCACTTGGAATCTCTCTTATTTATGGTTGTAAGAAACTGGTGTAACTGAGGTGTTCTAAAGCTTGCAACCATTTCTTTAGAACTGATTTGAATCTTTCTCATTTGTGGTTTTAAGAAAGTTTGATTTCCTAGTTCTTTTGTGCTTAAACTACATCTTTTGTTGTGCTTGGTGTATGGAAATCATTTGTTGGTTTCTTGAAAACATTTTTCTTGGGTTTTGCATTTAAAATTCGTTTTATAAACCCTTGGACTGATTTTGAACAAGAGTTAGGCCTTAAACTTGATTTTTATCAAACTACTTGTTTATTGGATTTGAAACCGTATTTATTCTAATCGATTTGGTTTAATCAATTTCTTATTTGAGATTGGTGCAAAAATAGTTGATGTATTTCTATATATCATTCATGTTCATACTTACATGCATTAGAGTTGTTAGGCTCTAGGTGGCTTGCTAGTAATTGAACTTACTGTCGCTTTTCTTTGTAAAGTCGATTTTCATTGTTTTCATCTATTGCTTGTAAGTAGCTGACTATAAGACTTAGTGTGATTTAAGTCAAGGGAAGACCTAGTTAAGGCTTAGCATAAACCCTAGTTGAGGCTAGATAGGAAGTCCTAATTTGTGATTAGGCATTTTAGGCTTGTACGCTTAGGTTGTAACACTTATCATTAATATAAGTAGGGGTTTGAAAATCCTAATCAGGGAGGTTAGGTAGTGGATTTAGATCAGTCGGATCGAACCACTATAAATCCTGTCTTTTTTTCCATTTCTTCTACCTCATTTACTATAACATTACACTTATACTTGTTGATTGTGTGTGTGCATTAAGCATCGTTGTTCATTGAAAGCTTTTAAAAGGCAATAACCTCACAGTATACCTAATTCACCCCCTCTTGGTTATGATTTCATAAGATTCATTTAGTGATGTGTATTTCAAACAAGATCAAGAGTTATAAGTCAATCTTATTAATGTATAAGGAATTTAAGTAAAGATATTAATCTCAAACTATTTAATTTCATGCATGAGGCAAAAAGAGAGGTCTATAGAGGAAGATAACTAGAGGTGGAGTAAGATTCTGGTGAATTTGAAGAAATAGATCAATTTAGAGGTGTTTTACTATTCGATAAGTTAAGCTACATCTTTAGTTTTATGAAAATTGATGATTTGATGATTATATATGAAGTATTAGTCGTTCATGTTGCTATGGAGGATGTATTGGGTCTTTGGTGGAGAAGAACATGGATCCAAGGCGATGGAGATGGCCATTTGTAGGAGAAAACCCAAAAATTCAAGTGCAAAATTTTGGGGTTTTGCTATGTATAGTGGTAGGTGTGCTCTCAAGCACGCTACATGTGTGTAGCACGCTAACGAGTATGAATAGCACGCTAGAAGTGAGTATGAATAGCACTTTAGGAGTCTCTAGCGTGCTAGACACAGTCCTTAGCGTGCTAGGCCTTCTAGGCAATCATTTTTCCTACACTTCCTTATCTCTAACTCAAACACCTTAAACAAGCCTAACACCCTAACCAAAGGTTTGAACATACGCTAAAACATATGCAATCATACAAAGTGTGGGGAGGCCGGATTAAACAAGGAAATTTGCATGAATTGTAAGTAAATAAATTAAGATATTTGTTTCCATTTCTTTCTTATTATTTTTCTCATTTGCAGTCATTTGGATTGATTTACCTATTGTATTCTAGATGCCATGACTTTGTTGTTCTACCTTTCCTCGTGAGTTTGTTATTATGGCATTGTTTGATGTTTAAGTGGTTGCATTGGTTCTAAATCATGAGCTATTTCATTCTTGGTTGTTAGGAATGTTAATCAAGTAGAATAACATGCTATTAGGTTAATGATTCATGATGATATAATCTAATTCCCTTTGTGCATTAGCTATGCAAATACATTGTTTGATTCCTAAATTGTGTCATTTCTTGAATTATGAAAGTAGTTCTTTTATCTTGGACCATGATATGATAGAAATGGGTGCGACACATGGGTCATTTAATTTTCGGGGTTGTTAGCATCTCACCACTAGCTTGTGCGGCACAAGGGGTATGGGATTCGGGGTTGTCGACGAGTATATATATACATATATATATATATGAGAAACAAGCATTATGAGTTTATCTACGCCCTAAATAATGGAACCGAGTTGTGTAATGTGATTTCATAGTCAACTCGGCCCTTGATCATTACTACTTAGCCGAGTGTCAGCTTCATGTTTTTTAACTAAAGTATCTTATATAACATGACTCTTTTTAAGCTTAAGTTGCTATTGTTATGCTTTCAGATACTTGTTGTATATATTTGGAAATGTGGATAAATGTCTTTTAGTGTTACTTCCAACATTTCTATACACGCCATCCTTTTTATGACGGTGGGTGCAGATACGTCGAGTAGTAGATCAAGGAAGGAGAAGATCAAAGATTAGCTTAGAGCCATCAACTGATAGTTCCAGCTACTTTTATAGGTGATCATTTTGTTTATCTATTACCTAGGTTTTTTTTGTCTAACTTTGGGCTGAATATTAGGTGGAGATATTAGACTTGCTTACTGTTACATATATTACTTTGGTTAGTTTTATATGATCGTTTGTTTACTTGATTTCCATAATAAGTGTTTTTTATAAATGTTTATGCTAATCTTATTAAGTCTTCTGCTAAAAATTAAGATAATGATAACGACTTCTTAATTGACTCTGAAAGTTATAATTAACTAAAACTGAATAATACATATGCTGAACACGTGTAATGATGTGAATGAAATGAAAAGTCTAACTAAGACATTGTTAAGTTCTATGTGGCATGAGTTAGGTGTTAATGAGAAGATTAGGATGGGCGGTACCCGGTTTAGGGAGCCGGGTTGTCACAATTGGTATCAGAGAGTAGGTTCTACGAACATTGTGGTCAAAGAGGTTATGATACAAACACAGTTGGTATCAAGGCATTGGTTCTAAAACCTTAGGGACATATTATAGAGTTGTCCAAAATTGTGATACCAACATTTTAGTTATAATTGGTATAAGAATCTAAGTTCTCGATAAGTACACAATGAAACCTGAATAAAACCAAAATTTAAGATGTGGAAACCAAATGATCATTGCCTAAAAAACTATTAGTTTGGAAGTGAGCGAATGTAAGTTGGGGATTGTTGTGTGTATATGATATGTTTTGTACGTATATATATGTGATATTTACTTAGTAGCGGATGTCGTGATCGCTATCAACATGCAGACTACAATGGCAGATTAACGCGAGGGTGGAGATGGTAGTGCCAGTGGTTTCCAGCATACGATATCGGCTGAGGATTTTCAGAGGTTATCCGATAGAGTTGTTGTACAAGGTCATCAATTGGCTTACTTCATGTTAGATATGATGATACGTATGTCCACACTTGCACAATCCATTACTACTACTACTATTTCTACAGTAGTACTACCGACACCTAAGGCATATATTAGTATGAATAATGATATGCAACGTTGGATAGACACAATCATCACCCAGGGACAGCAGTTGACCAAGCTCCTCAAGATTATATGGGCACATTTGGTTTCATCAGTCCTTCCCATCGAGCCTATTACGACAGTGCTTTCAACACTCGAGACTCCAAATGTATCGGCTACTACCACCACCGTACTACGAGCACCCAAGCTACCTATAGCCTCGATAGTACCTATTATACCCAAGATTTTTTTTGTGGTAGTACCAGCAAAGATTCTAGTTGACGCTACACTCGCATTAACCAAGAACAATAGGAAGAGGAAGAGAGGCAATGGATTGAAGAAAATGTCTGAAGGATCCAGTTCATTTGGATTAGAGATACTATTCACCACGGTAGTACCGTGCGTACACGCTTCTCCACTAGCATCAGCGATGGTGAGTAGATTTCCATCCATAGCTTCAGTTATTACGATTCCACCTACCTTTGTTCCTGAGTTTGCCAGCAAACCTCCTATGATAGTGCAACCAATGCAACAATTTCAACAAACTCAGGGTAATAGAGACTAGTATAAATCGAGGAAAGGGCAAAGATCAACTCAGAATCAGATTGAGTTGACAATGTAGAGGAGTAGTTTGATATGTTTTTTATATGGTCATGACGAATAGCTTATAAGTTGCGGTTCATAGTCAGCGAGTAGATTCTCTTTGCCATCTTTTTCAAGAACTGCATTATTACCTTTGCAGATCCAGCACTCATCGAGCGAAAGAGGTCAAGATGGCCCGAGATAGGGGCAAATAGGGACTACATGTATAAAGGGGATGAGACCACCAATGTTTTATAGGTGTCGTCAGGTTGAACACATGGTTTGTCAGTGTCCACAACCTACATATTGTCTTCTAACAGAGATAAAAAGTAAAGTTAGAGATAGTGGATTAGTCTAAAGAGACAAAGATCGATGCATGGTTAGGCAACCTTAATAGCAGCGCGTAGACATTCGACATTCTACAGATGTGGATGGACCGGACACATGATTAGAAATTATATGTAGCCTCACGACTATCAACAGCCTACCATGCAGCCATATGTCATACATGGAGCTCACATTGAGACAAAGTCACACCTAGAGACAACACACGAACTTAGTAAGGATACGCATTTATCATTGCGTTATTAATGCATTGTCGATTTAAATATAACATTAGTTGCACTAGTGATTTAGTAGTTAAAGTACATCGCTAGACTGAAGAGAATGACTCAAATAAGTCCATATCACATGGGTTAAAAAGATAATGAAAGTTATGTTGTCTGATAAGCACACTCAAAACATTCATAAGACAAATTATTCCTAGCAAGATTTCTCTTGAGTACTATGACTAGAGTGCAAAAATAATTAAACCTAGGTTAAACGATCATTTGAACCACTTGCGGTAGTTGAGAAACACGGACTTTGAGGCTAGTATTAGTTGAAATTTTAGCTAGGGTCGTTATCATGAGAATGAAATGGAAATTAATTTTCCACATGTTTTAAATAATGAAAAATTAAGATTTGACTTGTGAGTAACAACATCTTTAGGGATAAGAATGAGTCATGAGATTAAGCTTGTACTTAAATGATGTTTAATTTTGAGGACAAAATTTCTATTAGTTGGGAAGATCGTAACGGCCTAGAATTTACCAATAGTAAATTAGTCCCTAATTAGGGTTACCAATCCGTGACGTGGCCCGAGAGTGGGTGCATAGTCCTAATATTCGGCGTGAAGACTAAGAAATATGTTAGATTTGTTATGGTGTATTTCTAGTGTAATGCATATATGTAGACTTATTAAGTCACTCCTATTAGTGTATAGATGTCGTGATGTAAGAGGGGACGCGCCTCTAGATACATGCCAACGTGGGACCGAGGTAAAGAGTGATGTGGTAAGCTAAATTTAAATTATTGTAGCTTAAATAGCTAAATTAGATTTGGCTATAGTTTAATTTATATAAATGAAACCTAAGTTAGAAAAATTAAACAATGGTCATTGATGTTCCTTGAGATACGTGTGGACACTTCACAAGACAAATAGAGTTATAATGTTTGTTACGAAGGATGAGTTAGTAGATAGATAATGGACTTTATGGTCTCATTTTTAGCTATATGATATATCTAGATATGTGTATTTCAAACAAGATCAAGGGTTATAATTCAATCTTACAAATACATAAAGAATTTAAGTGGAGATCTTCATCTTGAACTATTTATTTTCATGCATGAGGAGAGAAGAGAGGGGATGAAAATTTTTGGAGAATCTGAATGAGTTGAACAACTTAGAGGTGTTTTATAATTTGGTAAGTTAAGCTACATCTGTAGTTTTGGAAAATTGATGATTTGATGATTATATATGAAGTGTAGGCTTTTCTTGTTAGTATGGAGGATGTATTGGGTCTCTAGTGGAGGAGAACAGGATCCAATTTGATGGAAATGACCGTTTCGAGGAGAAAACTCACAAATGGAGTGCAGAATTTCTGGGTTTCCTGTATAGCGCGCTATGTGTGCTCTCTAGTAGACTACCTCCGTGTAGCATGCTAACGAGTATTAATAGCACGCTAAACAAAGTCCCTAGTGCGCTAGGCCTTTTGGCCAGTCCTTTTTCCTCCATTTTCTTTACTAGAACTCAAACACCTTACTCAAGCCTAACAGCCTAACCAAAGGTCTATACTCACTTTAAAACATGTGTAATCATACTAGGAGCCTAAGGAATAGTCTCAAGGGTTTGGGTACATGTTTTGAATGGTCAAGAGGCCTGATTAAGCTAGGAAATTTGCGTGAATTGTAAGTAAACTGATTGAGATATTTATATCCATTTCTTTCCTATTATGCTTTTCATTTGCAGTCAGACCAATTTACCTATTGTACTCTAGATGCAATGGCATGTTGTTCTACCTCATTTTGTGAGTTTTTTTATGGTTTTGTTTGATGTTTAAATGGTTACATTGGTTCTAAATCATGAGCTATTTCATTCTTGGTTGTTGGGAGTGTTAATCAAGTAGAATAGCATGCTATTAGGTGAATGATTCATGATGTTATAAATATAATCCCTATGTGCATTAGTTATGCAAATACATTGTTAGATTCCTAAACCGTTTCATTTCTTTGATTATGGAAAGAGTTCTTGTATCTTGGTCCATGATATGATAGAGATAGGCGCGACATACGAGGTCACTAGATTTTTTGGGTTGTCCGCATCTCACCACTAGCATGTGCGGTACAAGAGGTATAAGACTCGAGGTTGTCGACAAGTATATATATAATGGACATTATGAGTATATCCATGCCCCCAAATAATGGAATAGAGTTGTTGTGATGTAATTTCATAATCAACTCAGCCCTAAATCCTTACTGATTAGACGAATGTTAGTTTCATGTTGTTTATTTGCAATATCTTATAGCATGACTCTTTTTCAGCTTTAGTTGCTATTGTTATGCTTTCACATACTTGTTCTATATATTTGGAAATGTGGATAAATTTCTCTTAGTGTTACTTTCTTCATTACTGTACTCACTGTCATTTTTATGACAATAGGTGCAAATATTTCGAGTAGATGGTCGGGGAAGGAAAATATCGATGGTCAATTTTGAGCAGTTGATGGATAATTCATGCTACTTTTATATGTGATCGTTTTGTATATCTATTACTTATGTTTTTTTTGTATAACTTTGGGTTGAATATTGGGTGGAGAGACTAGACTTACCTACTGTTTCATATATTACTTTGATTAGTTTTATATGATCGTCTATTTACTTAGTTTCCACAATAGGTGTTTTTTTATAAATGATTCGCTAATCTTATTAAGTCTTCCACTGAAAACTAAGGTAATGATAACGACTTCGTAATTAACTCTAAAATTATAATTAACTAGAAATGAATAATATTTATGCTGAACACATGAAACAAGGTGAATGAAACAAAAAGGCTGACTAATATGTTGTTAAGTTCTACGTGGCATGAGTTAGTGCTTATTGACGGGATTAGGCCGGGTGGTACCCTATTTAGGGAGTCGAACCGTCACAACAACGCTACTAGGGTCTTCATATCTCTACTAGTCGAAAGGCATCCTCTCGTGCCGTTGGCTCTCGGTACACTACCTCCGTATGTAAATATCGGATGACCGGAATCTCAAATATCACCATCTTAGTGAAATAGTCGATGTGTACACTACTAGCCAACCATCCGTAACAACGCATCGAACTCTAAAAACTCGAGACTTGACCCCACCTATCTCTAAAAGACAACCCTGAACAACACTATTACGGTAAATCGTATCCCCAGATGCGTTACCGAAAATCAAATGTACTTTAAGCCTAACAGGTGTCAATCCTATGATGTATATCATGCAACCAGCAATAAAAGATATCGTAGATCCAAAGTTAAATTATACATGTAAATTTCAACAGCAAATGGAAACCGTGCCCTCGATGAGCCCTCATGTGGCGTCAGCATCTGGCCGAGCTACCATGTAAGTCCCCTCGCCAAACTCCCGACCTAGTCACCTCTAAAACAAGTATTTGGCCTGCATTGACCTTGTGCTTTAATCTATGTCTGACCAAATGGATGTCTTTATCCCTATCGGGGTTCTTCTTGACCTCTACTTTAGCTTTAGCCACCGTGTTGTTGTTGTCGTGGTACTGCTCTACCTCAGCTTTAGCCACCGTGTAGCTGTTGTCGTGGTACTGGTAGTGCCAAAAGAGACCAGTCTTACTGGGAGCTGACAAAGCTGGTCTAACTGAAGGTGGCAAGGGAAGTCTGCCTATTATGCTCTGAGCTGGGCCAGGTATGATGTATAAGGCACAACTAGTGTGTAAGATGTATAGGAGGGAAAGACTGCTGATAGAACTTCTTCTTGAAAGTTTCCCTAGTCTCAAAATCTGTATCTATTTTTGTTGTCATATGTTACCAAACATTGGCAACTCTCTGTAGGGTGTACGATGATATCTTAACCCAAATTCTATCGTCAATCTTTAATACCTTATGCAATACTTCCTAGGATAACACTGATTTCTCAATCTTCTCAAAGTCTTTTTGTCCGTCAAATAGGCAAGCTTAAGTCTGAAAAAATTCTTCACTAGTTCGACCTCGACTGATATGCTGGTCATAGTAGTGGGTGTGGGAGACGGTAGTGTCCACCACTGGAAGAGTCTATATTACCGGTGTCGCTGGTGTCATAGTCGTAGGATTTGTAGCTGGTAGCAAAGGCCTACTCGTACGCTATATGGCTGGTAGCAAAGGACTAGTAGTAGTATTAGTAGTAGTAGCAGCAGCAACAGCAGCACCAGCAGCAGTAGTAGTAGTAGTAGTAGTTGTAGTAGTAGTAGGGGTGGCAATTAGTGTTAGCGGGTCATGTTCGTGTCGTGTCATGACCCATATAACGCAAACCTGAACCTGACCCATTTATTAATCGTGTCAATCTTGTTCATGTCGAAATGGGTCGTGTTAAATATGTCGTGTTTTCGTGTCACCCATTTATTAAGTATTTTATTTAAACTTTTATAACTTGTTTACAACTTTAGATAAGTTTTAACAATAGAGAGGAAATGACTCATAACAAATAAGATATAAATCTTAAAAAAAAAAACATATTAAAAACCTATAAGATTCTTCAAAAAAATCTATTTTTTGGGCAATTTTTATAACTTTTTAATAGTAAATAATTATTAATAAAATGTAAAACATAAACAATATATCAAAGTAAAATAAATATTTCCTTTAAAAATAAAATAAAGTATGATAAAAAGATATATATGCAAATAAAAAATAAATCATATTATTAACATGTTATTAAATAGGTGGTTTAGTACTAATATATTGATTATAACATATTTACTACTTATACATTATACTTTAATCATGTCAAACGTGTCATTATCGAGTTAAGCAGGTTAACCTGTTAATGACTCGCATTTTAGTCATGTCTAATCGTGTTGACCCGTTTATGATCCAAGCCTATTTATGTAAAACCCTAACCCATGTAAAGTGTGTCGTGATCATGTCGTGACCCAAATTTTCACCCTTAAGTAGTAGTAGTAGTAGTAGTAGTAGTAGTAGTAGTAGTAGTAGTAGTAGTAGTAGTAGTAGTAGTAGTAGTAGTAGTAGTAGTAGTAGTAGTAGTAGTAGTAGTAGTAGTAGTAGTAGTAGTAAAAGTAGTAGTAGTGGTGGTGGTCGTTGTTTGTGCCGGTGGAGCAAAGCGTGCGATCATCATCTTGATGAAGTTGGTCAATTGTCGTAATTGTCGTCCCTGAGCCAATACCTGGTTCGAAAGCCTCTGTAGATCCTAAGCGAAAGTAGGAGGCTTACTGCCGCTGACACCCGAGTCTCCACCCTCGCGTGGGTTCGTCATCGATGTATGCACGTTGATAGTGAACTTGGTATTAGCCAATAAATAAATAGTGTATATATACATATAGAAATTAACATGTTCACATAGAAATTCCCATCTCACTATCGCTCACTTCCCATCTAATGGTTTCTAGGCAAGGATCGTCTGGTTTCCACTTGTAAGATTTGAGTTTTACTAAGGTTTGTATTTTACTTATCAAGAATGTAGGCTCTGATACCAACTATGACTGCCTAAATCTCTAATCAGTGCACCGCCCGATTTAATCCAGTCACTATGCCCTAATTACAACCACGTAGGACTTAACAACATATTGGTCAGCGTTTAGCGATTTTGTCTTATTCTCCTTGTTATTCATGTTCATGATAAATACTACTAAAATCTCGATATTTGTGAATTTTAAAGTTAATTAAAACATTTTAATGACTCATTGTGTTTTAGCGGAGTCTTAAATGGATTGTAGAAGCTTAAATTAATAATTCCTAGGTGTGAAAATAAGGAAAACACGATCACATGTATATATAATAAAAGAGGCAATAACAGTGTAATAAACATGTGTCAAGTCGGGGAACCAGTCAATCAACCCAATATACAGCCCAAAAGTATATAAAAGATGTACAATATGTAAATAAATACAATATAATTGAAAAGATACAAAACTATGAAAAGCAACACGCCCCAAAGGCTCAGAGATTGTCGCTGATCTACTCCTTGCCGGGCCAGGTACACGAGGGATCAACACTTACAGCATCAACAAAACAAGACGATGAGTCTAGTATGTAAATCCTAAGAAGCCACTTATCCACATTTCCAAATATAAACAAAAGGTATCTGAAAGCATATAAATTGCAAAGAATTGCTCGAACGAGAGCACAATACTAGTGGGCATGAGCTCTCTCACAAGTGCCCAATGTATATATATCCCTGCTGACTACCCCAGATCCCATTACCTTGTGTGCAGCACAATACTAATGGTGAGTCCCGACATCCCTAGAGTTTAGTGACCACGTGTGTCGCTCATCTCAATATTGTGCAATGGACCCTAGATTCGAGGGCTACTTTCATATTCACAAGGAAAGACTCGAGCTTAGATTATAAGGAAAGTATTCGCTTAGCAAAGCACAAGTAATAGAGTATAATTCCATAAGTTCATTCATAAACTCATCTAAACTAATAGCATGGTATTGAACTCATATATCATTTAAAACCAAGCAAGGAAATACCTCAAGTAAGAATGGAATAAATGAGTTATTGAAAGAATATATATCATGATAAAGTAACTCCTCAAATGAGTGGACACAACACATAACTCATGACGTCATATTATAAAGGATAACTTGGTCATATAGACTACAAACAGATCATGAATTGGAATGAAATGGAAAGAAGTGCCTTAACAGGTTTACTTACCTCAAATGCATGTGAACTAGGCTATAGGCTCGTGTTCAAGAAAAATCTCCAAGCTTTGGTGGTTTTCTTAAATTATTTGGCTTGGAGGTGTTTTGAGTACCCATCTTTTTCGAAATGGAAATCATCCCCCTGAGTTGCTTCTAAACCATTGCGAATGGTCTCGTAAGGAAATACATGTCTATACATATATTCTGGTTTTGAGTACTCGTTATTTTGTCTCAAATGAAATCTTAGTAAAACATAATACCGATTTATTCTTTCTAGTGAGTAGTCCACTGGTCTTCCTCAAACTATGGCTAGTGTTTTATTAACATTTTTATCCTTATTTGTATAGAATTCTATTACTAGAATTTCACAACCCATTTCAACCAAGTACCCTGTGTCATTATCGATGTAGTAATCCCTAGTTAACAATCCCCTGTTCCTCTCCCTTCCCGCACTTAGCTTCATTTTCACATTGAAACCCCTCAGCAGTATGATTTTTCTATTCATGCTAATGTCACTCTCCATTCTAGCAATACCTTTGGAATTGATGAGGTTGTGGGCATAAAATTATATTATAGTTGTCTTCTCAATCTCTTCCTCTCCCTTTGACTCATTGGTAAAACTTAAAAGTGGAGAAGGTTCTTTAAGTACTCTAGTTCAGGGGTTATTGATTGAAATCCCTATTGGCCTAATTGGTGTCGGTAGAGCTTTGGATCCGTGCTTGGGTTTCTCTACTAATTATGTCTTCCCCTTGTATTCTCAAGAGCTTATACCTTTACATATGGTCATTGTCTCAAATCTTAAAATTCAAAAGTCCAAAAACTAAATAAACCTGTAAATGATAGAAACAACGTTTTCCAAAATAGTTTGGTAAAATTCAAGACTTTATTTTAAAATGAGAAATCCATTTGGAAAACTAACTTGAAAAATTGTAAATTTAAACTAAAATTGGTATTAAAGTGTTAACGTAAATATAGACTTGAAAATCAGTTTTCTAAATATTGTGAAACAATTAGGTGACAAGTTGTAGTCTTTTCAAAAACATAGGAAATTTTGAAAAAAAAAAAACATAACCAAACCCCTAAACTCATTTTACACTTTGTAAACCATTTGCAAATATGTGTAAATATTAGCAAAATTTTTGAAATTGTTGAATTTGTAAATAAATAATCAATGCAATTACTATTCCTAGTCTGTTGGAATCTATAAAACCATTTGTTCAAGACAATTGAATAAATTCAGACAAGACAATTTCGAAAAGCATTGAAAAATTTGCGAAAATTCGTCGAATAAAAAAATTATGTAAGTAAAAAGCTAGGGTTGATGTCATTACCTTCTTTAGAGTGAATCTCTCAAGATTGAAGCTCTTAAACTTATCTAGATCTTCCTTCGAGCTATAATTCAGATTTTCCTTAAACCCTAGTTTGGTTGAAAATCCCCCAAAATCAATAATTTTGATTTAAATGAGACTAGGTTAAGGTTAGAATCACTTAAATACTTATGGGATTGAGCTTAGGATGGTTAAATCTGGGCTACAAATTGAGTTTTTAGTGGAATGTCGCAACGATTTGTTGGTGTGAATGAGTTAGTGTGTGTGCGGCGATTTAGGGTTTTTGTTTTAAAAACCAAAAATCACGGTCAATGATTCATGTGTAAGTGGAATCTCTGGGAATTGCTATGTGAGTTGATGGAAGTGAAGTTGTTGTTTCCAACAATTTATGCAGTGATTCTCTTGTATGGCGAATCGCTGGGGATTTACCAGACTCCAAATTTGCATTAAATTTTATGTGTTCTGCTACCGATTTTTCCAGTGATTCTCAATGTTATTCCAAATCGTTGGGGGAATTGCTTGGCCTAAATTCATTATTTTTGCAATTTATTTCATAATTAACTTATATATTATTCTTTTAAATTCATATTAAGGTAGAATTGACTAAAATTTCGTAAGTTTGAGTAGGACGTGTAACTAACTAAACGTTTTTATTATTTAAATAAATAAATAAATAAACTTGTAAATAAGCAAGTAAAAAATGTGACTTGCATAAAGGCCATATAAGAAAAAACATCTCGATCACTCCCCTTTAATTGAAATCACCTTGGAGTTTAAATTCAAAAATATTTCCAATACAAGAGTCAAAAAGTTAGAGAATTAAAACATACTAAACATACTAATTGAAAAAACATGCCTAAAACTCTTCTACCGTGGAGTCTTCGAGTACCTGACAGTAAGAACAAATACTTGTTCTTTGTTGTTGATTCAAATAATACCCAAACCAAACGAACACACACATGAGAAAATATCCCAAATTCTCTATACTCAAAATATCAATATTGTTCCAAATATAAATAACTTAATTAATTAATAATGTGCTACCTTTTTATGTAGCCAATAACCGACCAAAGTGGAATCAATCTATGACTCATAAACTAAACTTGTAAATTCCAATTATGACTCTAAAGCAACACATATCACTTAACACCTATTCTATCTCTAACTAAATAATGAAACATATTGTAGTTCTTTTCTATTTTATTTCAAATATGACTCCTACACATCATGTATCCAAATTAGAAAAAAACTCATTAGGACACAGTCATATTAAGTAACGACCACTAGATTGTCATATAAACAAATAAAATTAAAACTAGTTCACTTTAAGCTTGACACTTTTGCATCATTCTCTCCCACTTAAAAGAATTCGTCTTCAAGTTTGATGTCTGAATCATACACGAGGAACTAGTTAAATAAGACCTTGGTCACCATCAAATCATATTACTTATTCTACATGACTTTTATCAAATTGTGGCACCTTATCTAAATCAGCATCTACACTACCTTTGTCGCTCAAGCTCTCGACAAAATTCCTTTACCATTATTTTTAGGCACTCAAATTGTCTATGGCTTGATTCACCACAATTGTAACACTTTGGCCCTCCACCAACTTTTGAAGATTGTGATGGTGGCTTTCGTGATGCTGACGTGGAAGCATAATCTTTATGAACTTCCTTGCTTCAATACAAAAAAAATTTCGCCACCCTTTATGGACAAACCTTTCTCGTATTGAAGCGGATGTTGATGTGCTTTAGAAACTTTTATCGGGTAAAACATGTTAAGTACATCTTGATATTGTAGTCAAAGACCACCAATGCATCGCGTTACCAATTGATCTTCAGATCCCATCGCATCACTACATTACATTAATTGATAGAACTCTAACGGGTACTCGTAATAGATTGTGATCTTGACTAATTTGTTGGAATCACTATTGTAGGACTCAAACATAATTCAAAGGTAAAACGGCCTCGCGCATCTTTCGCTTCAAGTTTTCCCAATACATTATTTTACCTTTTCCAAGTTTTTCCCTGGTTTGCTTCAATTGATTGTATCATCTTGAAGCTCGACCACAAAATTGAGATGCCACCAATGCGACTTGCCACTCCTCAGGAATCTTTTTATACTCAAGCACCAACTCTACAGTGTTGTACAAATCAAGAAACTATTCTGATGGGAGTTCTCCAGAAAACTTTAGGATGTTAACTTTCAACCTAGTGCCCCACCTTCTCCCATTTCGGGGACGCTCTACATGTTCTTTAAACTTCCATTGTTGTCGATCACAGTGTCATGAACCATGGGCAAAAGGATTTTCATCCTCTTATGCCTCAACCTCTTCAAAGGGTAACTCTTTTTCAAACCTTGGTTAATGTCGATGTCAAACTTGTTAAGATTGTAATTGTTGTTATGGTTGTTGAATTTGTAAAATCGTTTGTTGTTGTTGAACTTGAAGTGCAAGGTTGCCAACTTAATTTGTTAGTTGTTGAAAATGTTGCCTAATTTATGCCAAATCATCACACCTAAGGACTTCATATACCAAATCTTTACAGGGTTGCTTTTTTGGCGGCATTACGAAATGATGCACTTGCTCTGATACCATCTGATGCAGATTGAAGTGCAAGATATGTAAAAGTAGATATACATCAAAAATTCTTCTACCATACCGTTGAGTCCTCGAATACTCTATAGCAAGAACTAACTCCCATTCTTTGTTTGTTGATTCAAAGAATACCCAAACCAAAAGAACACAGAGAAATATCTCAAATTCTCTACACTGAAAATATCAATACTATACCAAAAACAAAACAAAACCGAATTGATTAATAAGTTGTTGCCTTTATATGTAAGCAATAAATGAACAAAGTGGAATCAATATAGGACTCATAAACTAAACTAGTAAACTCCAATTATGACTCTAAAGCTACATACACAACTTAACACCTATTCTATTTCTAACTAAATAATGACACCTATTGTAGTTTTTTTCAATTTTAATTCAAATATGACTCATACACATCATGTATCCAAGTTAGAGAACAACTCATTAAGACATAGTCATATTAAGCAACGACCACTAGATTGTCACATAAAAAAATAAAATTAAATCTATTTAACTTTAAGCATGACGATTCTACATCATTCTCTCCCACTGAGGAACTAGTAACATAGGACCTTGGTCACCTTCTAATCATTTTACTTCTTCTTCAAGACTTTTATCAAATTGTGTCCCCTTATCTAAATCAACATCTACAACACCTTTGTCACTGATTGTCTCAGCAAAATTCCTTTAACCTTGTTTTGGGGAACTCAAATTTTCTATGTCCTGATTCACCACAATTGTAACATTTTGGCCCTCTGCCAACTTTGGAATATTGTTATGGTGGCTTTTATGATGCTGACGTGGAAGCATAATCTTTCTGAACTTCCTCGCTTGAAGACAGAAAAAACTCCCCGACACTATGGACAAACTTTTCTCGTATTGAAATGCATGTTGATGTGCTTTAGAAACTTTTGTCGGATAAAACATGTTAAGTACATCTTAATATTGTAGTCGAAAACATCCAATGCATCGCGTTAGCAATTGATCTTCAGATTTAATCGCATCACTACGTGACATTAATTGATAGAACTCTGATGTGTACTCCGTAATAGATCGTGACCCTTGACTAATTTGTTGGAAACACTGTTGTAGAACTCGTACGTAATTTAAAGGTAAAAAGGCCTTGTGCATCTTTCACTTCAATTTTTCCCAATACATTATTTTACCTTTTCCAAATCTTTCCCTGGTTTACTTCAATTGATTGTATCATCCTGAAACTCGACCATGAAAATGAGTTGCCACCAATGCAACTAGACACTCCTCAGGAATCTTCTTATATTCAAGCACCAACTCTACAACATTGTGAAAATCAAGAAACTATTTCGATGGGAGTTCTCCTTAAAACTCTGGGATGTCAACTTTCAACCTAGTGTCCCATCTTCTAATGTTTCGGGGACACTCTATGCATTCTCCAAACCTCCATTGTTGTCTATCACGGTGTCGTGGACTATTGGCAAAAGGATTTTCATCCTCATATGACTCAACCTCTTCACAGGGCAACTCTTCTTTAAACCTTGGTCGATGTCGATGTCCAACTTGTTAAGATCGCAATTTTTTTGTGGTTGTTGAATTTGTAAACTCGTTTGTTGTTGCGACTGTTGTTGCTGTTGAACTTGAAGTGCGAGATTCCTAACTAAATTTGTTAGTTGTTGAATCTATTGCCCAATTTGTGCCAAATCATCACATTTAAGCACTTCATCTACAAGATCTTTACGTGGTTTCTTTCTTGGCGGCGTTACAGAAGGATACACTTGCTCTTATACCAACTAATGCAAAGTGAAGTGCTCGATACGTAAAAACCAAAATACACTAAAAACTCTTCTACCATTGAGTCTTCGAATACTCGGTAGCAAGAACAAACTCCCATTCTTTGTTTGTTGATTCAAAGAATACCCTAACCAAAAGAATACACACAAGAGAAAATATCCCAATTTTTCTATACTCAAAATATCAATATTATCCCAAAAACAAAAAAATCGAATTAATTAATAATGTGTTGCCTTTATATGTAAGCAATAAACGACCAAACTGGAATTAATATAGGACTCATAAACTAAAATAGTAAATTCCAATTATGACTTCAAAGAAACACACATAACTTAACACCTATTCTATCTCTATCTAAAGAACGACACCTATTGTAGTTCTTTTCTATTTTATGTCAAATATGTCTCTATCGCTTATTATAAAGTTGGAGCCCCAAATCTTGAAAATGCTCTTAATTTCAAAAACATTGCGACAACTTCGGAATCATTTGACTTTTTTGCCTTAGCTTCTACCGACTTGGACACGTAATCCATGACTAAAATATAATTTTTGTTGGGGAATGTGACCTTGGTAAATTTATAAACATTGTTTATCTTATAATTTTAGTTAATAAAATAGAGGTTTCATTTGCTATTTTATTAAAAGTGATTGCATGTTTACCTTATTGTAAGATCCATGGGTATTTGTTGAAATATCATAAATGTACCTAGTCGATCATTATATTGAGAATTGTAGACTAGTGTGAATCTTAATTGATGTTCATGTGATTATCATGCCTATAGGGATACGAATCGAGATCATGAGTACTTGTTAGGGAACAAGGTACTGGACCGACCCGCTTTAAGAACACCACATGGATTAAGTCATAGGTTTTACTCATGATAGGTTTATAATTTAGAACTTTGACTTGAGATTACCATAGACTTCAATATTAGGAGCATGGTAATTTGACATAATCAAACGTTGCCTTTAACCGGACAATTATAAAAATGTGATTGGTTACCTTGTGAATAATATGTGAAGATGTGTAATCAAGATAGAATTTGTCACTCTCGTATAGAGAGAAATATCATCGGATCCCTCAATATGATAGACTGATAATGGTAATGTCCATATAAATTGATATGATCAATGTCACTTGGATGATTTTAATTTACCTAAACATCGAGAATAGTACGATCGTACATTAAGGGTGACTTTCCATGCCTTATGTTTCATTAAAGGATATCGCATGACAAAAGGATATGATATATGTTATTCATTAGGTTGTATTGATTTTGATAATCATGCTACTTAAGTAGTCATAATGCCTTGCTAGAGACCGCTTATGAATTGTGTACCAAAATAGTTTGGTTCACTGCCAATATTGCATGAACCTATTGGGTCACACATAAAAATTGGCTTTGCCCAATTTCAATTGGTCAAGAGTAATGAATTATATATGTTAAAATTCATGTCATAATAGACCTTTCAATTCATTATATGATAACCTATTAATAAGGGCGTATGTGTAATTTGCTTAAACTCTCTCAATAAAATAGTTGTATTACGAATAGGATTTTAAGTGAAGGCTTAACTATACATATAAATAAAGGTTGAAACCCTAAAACAAAATAAGATTTTTGTTTTTTGCTATTTTCAAGTTCTCTAGATTTTGGGAGAGGAAGAAAAATGTTTTTTATCTCTCTCGGGGCTCGCACTCCAAAATTGTGGTAAACATTCATGAGTGAATTTCCGATAGATGACATGTGCTTCAACATCTTGAAGATCGAACAATCAGAGAAGTGAATCACGGATTAAGGTATGGTTTACATTTGTAGATCGAGTTTAATGGAATTTATTTTTGATCGTGTTGGGGTTTTTAAATTTTTTTTTGAATTTTTCGCTGCGTTTAAACCCCAAAAACCCAACAGTTTTTCCCACTATATGGTAGAAATGATCCCATAAAATCAATGGCCCTAATTTGAAAAATCTCATAAAAGTTGGTTTTTTGTCATTGGCATTAGGTCTATTGGGCTTAGAGATCCATATTTTTGCGATTTAGGATAGGTTTTGGTGAAGGCATATACAACATGAAACAAGTTAGCCAGTAAAAGCCATAATCTAAAACCTTTATAGTAGTACGTTGTGGTCCAAAACGGCCATCCCATGTGTATTAGTGATAATGGAATATAATAGAATGTGTTTCTTGTTGGTAAACACATCTATAGATTTGATCAACACAAATTTTCATAAATATGGATCATCCCAAAGATAGTGCTTTAAATCATGCACTAGTTTTTGCTTTTGTGTACAAGTGAAGTATGGTGGTAGCTTTTGAGCAAGCAAATAATTAACAAGGTCAACATACTAAAAGATTTCGAAAATGACCTTATAGAAGCGTTTGTTTGGGAACTCATCCAATAATGTTGTATGGGGTTCTCCATTTTCAAAACAACTCAAATGGTTTGCCACTAAGTTTTCAGCACCTTTCTTGTCCTTAATTCTGAGATCGAATTCTTGTAGTAAGATTATACAATTTATAAGTTTGGATTTTGAATCTTTATTTGCTATTAAATAGCGCAAAGCTGCATGATCTAAGCACACAATGACTTTATTACCTAAAAGCTAACGCCTAAATTTCTCAAGCGCAAAGACAACCTCTAGTAGTTCCATTTTAGTAGTGGTGTAATTCATTTGAATGGTGTTTAAAGCTTGGACTCATAATATATGACATGGAATCCTCTCCTGACTTTTTTACCTAACACGACTCCTACAGCATAGTTGCTTGCAACACACATTATCTTAAAGGGGAGCGTCCAATCAAGCGCTTGGATGATATGTGTAGAAATGAGTGTGGTTTTTAAAGTAGTGAAAGGCCATTTGCATGCATCTTCAAAAACTAATGAAACATCTTTATGGAGTAATCGACACATAGGCTAAGCTATCTAGGGAAAATTCTTAATGAATCGCCTATAAAAACAAGCATGACCCAAAAAAGCATGAACTTCCCTTACATTGGTTATGTAAGGTAAAGTATGAATTATATCTATTTTGGTTGGGTCAAATTATAGACCTCTAGATCAAATAGTATGACTGAAAATGATTCCTTGGTCTACCAAAAAATGGCAGTTCTTGTCGTTGAAAATGAGTTTCATCTAAATGCATATGGAATTGTTTTGGTTAAATTGTCAAATACAATCATCAAATGAATCTCCGTAGACGGTGAAATCGTCCATGAAAACCTCGATAAAATTCTCGCCGAAGTCATAAATTCCTTACCATGCACCATTGAAGGGTTGTAAGTACAATGCATAGCTCGAACGATATGTGTATCTATACAAAGGTTCAAATAGGACAGGTAAAGGTAGTCTTCTCTTTTATCTTCTGGTGCAACATGAATCTAATGAAAACCCTGAGTAACCATCTAAACAATAGTATTGTGACCATCTAACTAGAGGTTCAAGTGTGCAGTCGATGAATTGTAAGGGTAAATTATCCTAATGGTCGCATTAAGTTTCCTACAGTCAATACATATATACTCGCCATCCATTTTAGATGCAGGTAGGCTCTAACTTTCCCTTAATGTTGGTGACCACTGTCACTCTAGTTTCCTTAAATAAAACATGAAATGAGGTAACCCACTTACTATCAAAGATGGGGTATACCATATCAGTGTCAAGAAGTTTGGGAATCTTTGATAAGTCAATAATTAGACATTATTTTATAGTATATTTTACTGTTAGTTTGAATAAAAAGGCTATGTTACAATGTGTTTTTTCTTGTTTTTATTATTTTTGGTTAAAATATGGAATAATGAAGAAATTAAAGAAAATAGAGAAAAAAAGAAAAGAATTTGATCGACTGTGGAAAAGGCTTGGCGATGTAGCAACATGATGGATTCACACACAAATCGCTAGTTACATCAGCAGCCGAGAAAGTCAGTATTGTGCCAGTGAAGTGAACAAGAAATTGCCGCATGAATCGCTGATCAAATGAGATCTATTTTATAAAATACTGAATGATTTAACTTGCGATTTCAACAGTAAATCCAAATCATTGAGGTCGGCCACAAGAATTTTTGTCAAATCTTAGGAATTTCAGTTTGATTAGAATATGTGTAAGTATAGTACTACAAATAGGAGGCTAGAGTTTGAAATAAACACCTTTTTACAACCTTTGAGCATTGCCTCATCATTAATTCATTAGTTTTATTGTCATTGCTTTAGAGAATTCATTGGAGATTCAAAGTTATTAATCTAGGTATTTTTCATTAATGTCTTTATTTTATTTTACTATGTTTATGTGTAATATGAGTGAGTAGTTTATTAATCTATACTAGTATATGAACTAAATAAAATGTAAAAGTAATAGTTTATGAGGTTATGTACTTAATGCTTTAAACTAAAATTATATTTTATAATTCATTGTTTTAATCGATTGTTTTTGTGTATTACAATCCATGAAACTAGACTTTGCATGCATTGTGCACAATGCGCTTTATGAATTATAGGTTCGAAATCTTGATTTAATATAAGTAGTAACTAAGATTTATTCAAAAGTTTTGTTAACCAGTTGGAAAGTTTTAGGTGAATTGTGTTCTGAGTTAAGTATATAATGGCATATTACCATTAATTCCTTCTAGTATGAGTTTTCATAGAACTTCATGTTGTTTTGTTATTATTAGACACTTTAAGCATTTGATGTATTAATAGTGATAAGATTATGTGATGGATATGAATCGTGTGAATCTACCTTAAATAAAGGAAAGCTAGGTAATTTGAAAGAATTACTACATCTTACTTATGATGAAGGTGTAATGATCTTGTAAAGCCCGTGCCTAGGTTTTAACTATGGTTCTTAATATATCTTTTGTTTGAATGCAATTGGGTTTATGTTTCATTAAAACTAATTTATATTTGTTTAAGATTTATTATTTTCTTTAATTTAGATTTGTTTAAGATTACTTAATTGATTTGAATTAGTAATTAGATTATTTGAATCAGTTAGTTTAATTACTTAATTATTTTAGTTAGTGACAAAATAAATTAAAACCTTAAAAGTACAACTTAAGAAGTTTGATAAATCCATGTGTTGGCGACCCCATTTACCACCACTACAAATTATAAGTATAATATTAGATGGATAATTTATTGTACACGCTCAACACGTATCAATCTCTTTCTTGAGAACATTCATCATACACGGATTTAATCACCTTTATACTTGTCGTGAGGGCTTGCTATCTTTTTTCATAAGTATTTTGTGCCGACAAATTGAAGGATTTAACTCCTTGATGTTGGCTACTACCCATCCCATTGCTTTTTTGTGTTGCTTTAGGATGCGCACTACTCTTTTCTCTTCTAGTTTGGAAAATTTATTAGAGATATTTACTGGAATGGGTTCATCATCACATATGTATCCATACTCAAGGTGATCATGAATTTTCTTCAATTCCAACTAGGGTGTTTTTTCTATATAGGGAAGAAGTTTGGATTCTGGTGTTTGTACTTCTACAGAAGATAGAAGCTTTAGACGGAGCTGAGAAGATTCTACTTCTATCACTACACCATCAACATTAGTTTCTAGTATACAGATAGATTACATATCCTCGGGGGTTAGATTCTAGTGGATGGATATCTGATGTGTATCTCCCATAGAGTGATCAAGATTTTTCTGCATAAGATGATATATCACATCCATAGTGCACAGGGATGATATCAACTAGACATTTAAAGGTGCCATACATATTGAATTTAATTATGTCACCATTGAATTCCATAGTCAGCGACCCGTTGGTGACATCAATCTTTGATTGTGATGTCTTCATGAAAGGACGCCCTAATAAGATAGAATAAGAGTTGGGGAACTGTGACGGCCTAATTCCTTAATTAGCGCACTGCCCAGCCTAATCCCGTCATTGAGCCCTAATCTCAGTCACGTAGGACATAACAACATAATTAGCTAGCCTTTTGTCTCATTCACCTTGTTATACGTGCTTAGGATAAGTATTATTCATTTCTCATTAATTATGAATTTCAGAGTTAATTAAAACTTTCACAACATTTTAATATTACCAGCGAAAGATTTAATAAAACCACCTATTGTGGAAACCAAGAAACAACGACCACATGTATATAAACAATAGAATGGTGATGACAGTGTAATAAACATGTGTCAGATCGATGAACTATCGCTCAACCTAAATATATACAACCCTATAGTATAAAAAAGACATCAAGTATTTCATAAAACAAAATATCAAAAACCTACAAAATATGAAGTAGCAACACATAAATGGCTTAAAGGTAGTCGGCGATCTTCTCCTTGCTAGGCCATGTACTCGATGGATCTACACACACTTTCATAAAAAATGATGGTGAGTATAATAATGTAGAAAGTAACACTGAGAGACATTTATCCACATTTCCAAACATAATAGGAAAGTATTCAAAAATATATAAATTGCAAAGAAATGTTGTCTTAAAGACATGCTAGAAGACATCACAGTTAAACAAAATGAAACTGGCACGAATGTTAATAATAAATTAAGTCCAGCCAGTCGTGTGTCCAACACATTGGCCTAGATATTACTCTTTTGGTCACATAGATCTCAAGTGATAGCTTAATTAGCAGTTCACGTAGTTACTATCCTTATTGTTTGTGAAACACGGCATATCGACCTCATGTAATAGGTCAACACACATACCAATTCGGTATAACCTTAATTTATCACCGTTTATTCATTACATCAACCTCTTATAGTAGATCCATGTCACTAATTAATAGGAACACCGACATCCCCAGGTTCCATACCCCGTGTGTCGCGTACACCCCAAATCAAATAAGGAAACCTAAACACATCTTCTAATTTGACAACAATCAATGTTTAACCTAAACCCGGAATTCAAGGCATGGCATAATGAATACAAACAAACAATCAGTTCAAATAACTGTTGAATAGATGACAATTAGGAATGAATAGGAGAAAATATCTCAATCAGTTTACTTACACTCACGCAAATTCCTTAGTTTAACTGGTCTTTCGACACCCCAAAATGTGTACCAAGACACCCAATATTCTCCTCTAAGTTCTTTAGGTTAATTTGGGTGCTTTAGAACTTGTATAAGCTATTATAGTTGGTTTAAGCGGTTGTAAATTTCAATTTTTTTAAAACCAACCCTATTATTAATTTCTTTATGTCCAAATCTACTTTAATAAAATAGAGATAGTTTTGGTGCAACAACTTATGAGTTGATTTTGTTTACCAAAATGTTAAAAAAAATATTGTAGCCAGAAGAAAAATTCTTGGAGCAATGTCATAGCTTTCTAGAACTATAAGGTTTGTTCAATTTCAATAAGAATCGAAGGAGATATGAAAATTTTACAACAATAGCAAAAAACAGTTTTACATTACGACCAGCAACTTTGTAAAATTCATTTCTCCTAAGTCATTGCTTCATACTAAACGATGAGCTCAATCCAATTAGAAATAAGGGATTTATGCTCTAAACAGCAAGACATTAACAAAACAATGAACCCAGAAATATCATATTCATTATCAAAGTTGCAATAGATTTTTAGATATGAAAACATTCAAATTTCAAAATATTTCAGTGGCAAAAGTTGTTCCCCATTTAGTTACCTTTCAAATGCCACCAGTAAGAGTTGATTTCAATGTAAAATGAGAAATTTATGACTAAAATACATAGACTAGTTTATAATAATAACATGCAAAATTTCTAATTTTGTCTTACAACTTCAAAAATTCATAAATTTATGAAAACAAATCCAAATGTAGAACTTCTTTCAAGTGTAATTAGTGGAATTCCACAAGGAATCCAAATATGGAATTAGATTTTGAAGAAAAAAGTCATTTGCCCATTTAAATTGCTGAAAAATCAGAACTAAACCAAAACGTATAATTTTTGTTTGAATTTCACAAAGTGGTGATGTAGATTGGTTATCATAGATGTGGAGCTTGTCTAACTTGATCAATCTCTTCCTAATTTCACAAAATTTCCTTAGCAAAAGATGTTGAACATCACATCAGATCTCATTTTCCCTTTGCATGCCAGTAGTTGAAATGAATTGCATGAAAACCCTACCAATTCAATTTCTATGGTGATGTGTTTCACTTGTAGCCCTTGATCTTTTTGTCCAACACTCTAGGCGAACCCAATGTCCCACATCTTGGTCCTACATCCCACTAAAACATCAATGCTAACACCTATACATACACCAATTTACCTAGTGATGGTGATAACTGGCAATGACACAACAAGTATAATGGCTCGATTGTAGTAATATTATGATCAACTTGCGTTGATTATAGATATAGTCCTTAGGGAAAGGTGTATGCACTCAATATACTTAGTCAGGTTTACTATATTGCTAAGGAAATCCCTTTTTAATTGGTTTTAAACTAAACTATTCTAATCTATCAAAACAATGTAAATAACTTGTACTCATATATTAAGAATATCTTAGTTCACAACTTCACCTAGGTAATGAATAACTATACTTTTCAACTAATTTCCTTCATCTTCATGATGTGTGTGCAATGCTTAATTAGAATAGACAGATTTCCTTTAAATTCACTTCAACTTACTCACATGACGGAATATTCTAATGTGCAAAATAGAACTCCACCTATCGGGTCTGCATAGCGTAAGTTCCACATTGCTTTAAGTTTCAAATCTTTAGATTCATAAGCAATTAAGTTTACTATTCGTGCCTCCTTAATCAATAACTATCTATCGATGTTATATATTTTACAGTTGTATCGTCCATATTCGGCTTAAAAGCTCCAATTTTCATGGTAACTCCTAAAACCCACAATTAACAAACATGTGATCAAGATGTTTGTCTTATTACATCTAGAATCAATAAAAAATCTAACCATTACACTTTGTAACTTTATCGTCAATTCATAACTACTTTAGCATAGCATTCATACCATAAGAATCATTGATCCCTAAGATTAATGAAGTACTCACACACATAATTGAAAACATGCACATCATGGTATTCATTGCAATCAAACATTAAATGAAATAACTTCAATTAATTCAAGAAAACAATACCGAATAACCACAAGCGAGTCTTAAATTTCTTGTCCTCCAAACTCATCAAAATACTCAAGAATAATATAAACTAGGTTAAACTATGATAATCGGTTGCCCTTAATGACAATTGGTAAGTCTACCACATTATAATACCAATTTATACTCCTAAGACACTTCAGAAAATATTTAGAAACCCTAATAGACAATTCCATACAAAATAGAACTCTAAACTTTCTATTTTCTACGTCTCGATGCTTTCGATAAGTGAGCCGACGCTATGTGTGTAAAGCTACAGTAGCGCCAAAGTTTTAGCCTTTTGTATTCATTTTCCTCACATAGTAGACTCGACGCCCTGTTCAGACCACCCCGGTGTTGTCCCCTTTGTTCCCATGGCGCTGCAACTTCTTCGACACTTGTGTCTCACTTTTCTTCTCTTATTGGTTCTTCACGGCTTGCCCATGCTGTCAAGTCATCTCCCACGGCATCAAGCATCCTTGCCACGACCTCAATCATATTTTTGTGCATTTTATCCTCGTTTCATCTCGAAATTACTTCATTATCTCATTTATACCTTATATACTTGAAAATACATAAATACTGTCAATTAGAGCTTTTTTTGAGATATTTATACTAAATATACTATTAAACTAATCCTATATACAATTCTACATTGTCACTTATCAAATATCCCAAACCTTAGGATTTTGCACGTCCTGAGCGAAAGTGTATTTTACTTAATACTCTTATAACTACTATTACTACTACTACTTAAGTTCATATTCATTTTATATTTTTCTTGGAATATCCTTAAATCGAAATAAGTTCAAGTTAATAATTCATTTAAGAGCTTTTCTTTGCAAAAACTTATAATTTCAAAAAAAATGTAGATTTAACAAAACATACAATTCACTTCTGAAAAACCAAAGTAGTTCACAACCAAAACCATCACTACTCACAAGTTTATTTCACCTCGATAGTCAAGTAACAAATGTACAATCTTATGATTTCTCATTAAGCTCAAGAATTCATGAATAAGCATAGAGAGTCCATAAGACTTAATATAGTAGGAAAGAAAACTCAACTCAACTAAGCTACTTGTACTCGAGCTAAATCTTTATTTAAAGAGTTCTAATCTGACTTTCACCTTTCTTTTCTTAATTTTTATCAATCTATTTTCCTTTTCTCCTCATATATATAAGTTGCACGATTCTTGCTCCTTTTCCAATGGATTTTGTTTTTCTCCTTTTTCCAACCATCAAGTTCTCTGCCCTTTTCTGTAGAACTTGTGGGACTCTCTAATTTTTATTTAAAACTCTTGTTGGCACATCTCATATTCACTTTATCAAGCAAGTTCTTAATTCAAACATTTTAATTAAACTTGGTGCCTATCTCTTCCCCTTTTAGTACTAAGTTTTTATTTACTTTTTATACTCAAGTAAGATTCTTACTTATCATAGAATTCCTTAGAGATCTGATTTTTTCCACAAGAAGTGGTTAGTATTCTTCTTGCTTTTGTTTCAAGTTCATGGTCTTCCCTAACTCTAGGTTTCCAATCATAAAATCATACTATTGTTTGCTACATATCTTATTTTCTTCAAAGAGTTTTATAACAGTGTCTTGAGTTTTATATCACCAAGACACTTGTATTTTTACTCATCCGCAATTAAAAGCATGAACTTTTCAGATGAATGACTTATCATTACATATTACTATATATAAATTAATCTATACTACTTAAACACATTCAAATAATATGTAAATAGATGAAAGAATACAACACCATGTTTTCTTCCTTAATTGCTTCAAAAATGAAGTTTTTATGATCATACTTGCAGTGTGTATCCTTATTTTATCCTTTCTTACCACTTCCCATCGTGTAGTGTTGATGCCTAAAAATTAAACCAAACCTTGTCCTCAAGGTTTAAAAATAAGCTTAAAACATGAAAACATGAAACACAAACATATAATAACACAACATAATAATAATGCATAAACATAAAACTTAAATAAAGTGATAAAACACCCCAATTGTTTAGTTAATTAGTATAAATGCATCTCTCATCTCCACAAGATCTAAAGAAATCCTATGACACTGACTCTAGGATTGCGCATCATCATCATCATCATCATCATCATCATCATCATCATCAGCAGCAGCTGCTGAAGCAGCAGCATTAGCATCATCAGCTTCGACAAAAGATGTTGTCAAAGGACGCTCCACCCTTCTGCTTTGCACCACATCTGGATCACACATGTAGTTCGGTGTTGCTGGAAAGTCAATAGACTTATCAATAGGTATCATTCATCTACTCCTCTCATATCTAGCTATGTCCCTCTAATGATATGCAAATAACATGAAGTTCTGCTATCCGTCCAGTCGGTCTTGCTCATATCTCATCAAGGCTTCACGATACTAAGCCCTATCCTCTTTGTCATGTCTCCATATCTCAGTAATCCACAACCTCTGCTACCATGTAGTTAATTCCTCAGGTGGTGGTGCTGGTGCTTGTGGTGGTGGAGGTGGTGGATTAACCTTAGGACAATCCATGTCGTGCTCTCCTATAAGTAGGTATGCAAACTCGTAGCCTTCAGCAAATCCCTACTGATGATCCTCCTCCTCTCCGTATCCTTCGTTCTTCAACTCTTTGGCTTACTCCGCTAATGCTGTTTTTATGTGATCCTCTCGGTCTTTGGCCAACAACTCAGCCTCAAGTCTGTATCTTTTGGCTCTCTCTCATCCTTAGAGTTTTGGTATCCAGTTGGTGATTTCAATGTGAGCATAAACTCATCATCAATTATTACTTCGGCCTTAATATCAATCTCTTCATCATAAATAAATTTCACTCAGGCCTTCAAGCACATCTCAGTGATCAAAATTGGAAACAACAATTTATTGTCTCTCTTTGACATGATAGACTCCCTTAAGTTCTTGTAGATGATCTCCCCAATGATGATCTCCTTATACTTTGTAATATAATACAAACACGCCGCTTTTGGCTTCTTGATCTCGTCCTGTTGAGTGGTCGAGTACAATGAAGCAACTAGAAAGTGTTGCCACATTTTATAAACTTTCCTCACGCTCCCTTTTTAATGTGCTTCGACAAATTCTCAACTCCCATTGCCAATCCTTGTTTTCCACGGATAACCAACGTTCTCTTATGGCTTTAAAAGGGTATTGGTTATAGGGTATCTCATATAAAAAATTTGTAAAACTATGTGAGACTTCGACCATACTCATATACTCTAACCCATAGATGTCATTAATGTAACACTCATTAAAGGGGACAAATACCCCTCTCACCTTCACTGGGTCTCCTTTGTTGTTAAACTTTGCATTGGTGTAAAATTCATAAACAATTTCACTCACTCATTTAACCTTGTTATCTCTATAGTCAAGAGTGAATTGCTCCAACCCTTGTTCCCTAATGAAATTGTTTACCCTCTTATCATATTTAGCTGATAAATTAATTCCTTTCTTACAAATGAATTCTCTATGCTCAATGACCTCATATCTCGCCTTAGCCTCTTTGCTAATTGAGTACTTAGACTTAAAAGGTCTCGATTCATCCTCATTCGGATCTTTTAAGATGATGCCTCATAATTATTTACTTTCACTTCACTTGACTTGCTTGCCTCCTTGTTCTTGGCATTTTTAACAATTCACATAAAATAACAACTAACAACATGTGTCTTCAAATGACCTCAAATCAAGATATTCATTCACATGTCAAATAATGCAAATGACATAGACTAAGTCACCATAAGCAACATTGATGCTCTAAATCCACATAACTTAAAATTCTTATCCAACTCCTTCATATCCACAATTTATTCAATTTCATCAATAATTTTCAAAAACTTCAAAGCATAACTAATGAAATTGTATATTTACCTCAATGTCGGACTACTTACCGGTGTAAAATACTCCTCCAAGCCTCTACTAATCTAAGCCCTCTCACTTTGCTCACAAACTAAAACCCTAGTGCTCACTTGAATCTCTTCTTCAAATCAATGCCCTAGCTATCCTCCTTGTGCAAATCCACAATGTACTCTCTCTTTTCAATCTTAATCACTAGGAACACTATTTTTTATCTTAAAATTGCTCAATTTTAGGTTCTAGAGGGATGTATGCCATGCTTCGACAAAAGGGATTGCTTAAACCTTCTCATATATCATCGCATAAATCTGAATTTCCTCACCATTCCATTTATCTTGTAGTTCATCCAGAAATGGCATATGTGATACAAAAAAATTGATTGTCCCTTGCACAAACTCTGTATTGTTTGATATCAAGTTTTCCTTGCTTTCGTTACTCATTGTTTCAAACTTCTCCAGATCAACACCACTATCATGTTGCTTAATATCCTCAATGTGAATCTCCTCTCTAACATGGTCAAGAGAATCATCTAGCCCTGAAGCATCAACAATGTCATAATCCTCTTGATTGGGCTTCTATACTTTCTTTATATACTTCTCAACCATAACCGCTTGTCTTGAATTTATAAATTTTGCAATTTCATTTAAATTACTTTCCAAATTCAAGAAGGCTTGATCATCTTCTTTCTTCTTCATGTTAAATGATTATGTAGACATCTCTAATCTTTTCTCCTGTTTCTTGAGATAATGCTCGCTCTGCTTAGCCATTTTTCTGATCATTTGCTCTAGTGAAGTAATAGACTATTGTTCATCCATCTCTTGATCTTGTTGTGATTGGTAGTTTTCGTGAGAACTCTTTGATGATCGATAGACATTTTCCATGTGAGGGTTGTAAAAGGTATGGTAATTATGCCATGATTATTTTCCTTGTATGTAGTTGCAATGATCTTGACTTCCTACAAATCTGTTAAATGCATACGGGTTATAATATTGTTGTTTATATCCCGTCCATGCCAAACCACTTGCGATTGATTGTGCTTGGGATGTGTTATTATCTCGAACAGCTTCACTATGATAAACCAACTTGGAGATTTTATCAAGGATTTCACTATTTGATTCCTTAACATGATAGCTATACATTCTTTACATCACTGAAATTACAAAGACAAAATAAAGTAAATCAAGTGCAATAGGGTCAATCAAATTTAAACTAAAAACTAAGAATTATAGAAAATAAAAAATTCTTAACAACTTCGTAAATTAAACTAAACTAATTGTGGGTACTATTTCCCTGCAACGGCACCAAAAACTTGATCGTGGCGCAAGTATGATGGTTTGATTGTAGTATTAATGTGATCAACTTACATTCATTACGGATATCATCTTCAAGGAAGGGTGTATTGCACTCAATATACTTAGTCAGGTTTACTTTATTGCTAAGAAAATTCCTTTTAATTAGTTTTTAAACTAAAGTATTCTAATCTCACAAAATAATGTAAATAACTAGTACTCTTATATTAAGAATATCTTAGTTCACAACTTCACTTAGGTAACGAATAACTATGTTTTTCAACTCACCTCCTTCTTCTTCATTTTGTGTGTGCAATGCTTAATTAGAATAAACAGATTTCCTTCAAATCCACTTCAACCAACTGTCGTGACGAAAAAGATTCTAATGTGCAAACTAGAACTCCACCTATCAGCGTGAATAACGTAAGTCCCACATTGCTTTAACTTCCAAGTCTTTAGATTCATAACCAATTAAGTTTACTATCCGTGCCTCCCTAATCAATAACTATCTATTGATGTTATATATTTTACAGTTTTATTGTCCATATCTGGCTTAAAAGCTCTAATGGCCATGGTAACTCATAAAACCCATAATCAACAAACACGTGATCAAAATGTTCATAGCATTACATCTAGAATCAATACGAATTCTAACCATTGAACTTTTTAACATTATAATCCATTTATAACTGCTTTAGAATAATATTCATACAATAAGATCCATTGATCCCTAATATTAATGAACTACTCACACATCTTTGAAATAAACATGCACATCATGGTATTCATTGCAATCAAAGATTAAACCAAATAACTTCAATTAATTCAAGAAAACAATACCGAATAACCACACATGACTCTTTAATGTCTTCTCCTTCAAACTCTTCTTAATACTTAATGACAATATAACTAGGTTAAACTATGATAATTGGATGCTCTTAATGACAATTGGTGAGTTTACCACATTCTAATACCTATTGATACTCCTAAAACACTTTAGAAAATAATTAGAAGCCATAATAGACAATTACACATGAAATAGAACTCTAAACTTTCTATTTTCTATGTCTCGGTGATGTCCATAAGTGATTTGATGATGTGTGTGTAAACCCAAAGCACCGCCACAGCTTTGACCTCTTTGTATGCACTTTCCTCACTCAGTAAACTTGGCGCCCAGGGCAAACCACCTCGGCGCAGTCCCTTTTTTCCCATGACACCGCCACTGTGCCCACTACATCGGCACTGCTGTCTCACTTTTCTTTTCTTCTTGGTTCTCCATGCATTGCCCTCGCTGTCAAGTCATCTCCCATGCATCAAGCATCCATGCCATGAAATAAATCATATTTTTATGCATTTGATCCTCGTTTCATCCTTAAATCACTCCATTTTTCTTTTATACCTTGTATACCTGAAAATACATAAATATCATCAATTAGAGCAAATTTCGGGATATTTATACCAAAGATACTATTAAATTGATGATATATATAAGTCTAAATAATCACTTATCAATAACACGCATCTTGAGGCATATCAATGTTTGTGGTTTTGTTTTCTTAACTTATGCCACTTTTACATAACCTAAACCTTAGGTGCATTTCGAGGCGCATCTTAGCTCGCGTCTCAACGTCTATATACAAGAATAAGTGACTTTATAAGTCTACACAAATACAATGCACTAAGTAACCATCTTGCCAAAAATAATATACTCCTCGATCTTTGTGCCGAGTGTTGGGACTGTGTACAAACTCTAGGGCCACGTCACGGGTAGCCCTTAATTTCAGATTAATCTCCTATTATAATTTTGGGCCATTTCAATCATCTAAACTAATAGGAATTTCATCCTCAAAATTTACTTGTTCCTAATTCTCATCTTTAATTTTCTTTTCATTATCTTTAGAAAATTTTCATTCTCATTGTAATTACCTTAGCCAAAATTTCAAATGATAATAGCCCTAAAGTCCACTTTCTCAACTACCACAAGTGAACCCTCTAATCACTTTAACTTGGGTTTACATATATCAGTAGGCAAGTCCATACTCAACAAACTTGTACTTATCATCATTATATTCAGCTCGTTGGTCATAGTACTCGTAAGCAAATTATGCTAGACGAAACTTCCTACGTAGTTTTTTAGGTGCTTCTTATTCAGATAACACTTATACTATTTATCAGATTCTCAACTGGTAAATAATGGACTAAGTCGAATCACCTTGACTATCCAAACATCAACTCCCTCAGGTCAACAATCTCAATTCATGTATTATGAACCTAGTCAGCTCAACTTCGACAATATCTTCAGCAAACTATCATAAATATCCATAGCAATCTTGGTAATCCATCATCGTTTCTCTCTCAGCCCGTCGTAAGTTCCTAATTTCTTCTTAATTTTATTATTTTTATGTAGGAATTGGTGTAATCAAGTGTGCTTCTACCCTATTAAGGAGTTCAGTCAACTGTTAACCATTAGCAATGACTATATCAGTCGCTCTTCGTATGTGTCTACAATAACAAAGTGCTGACTACTACAAGTGCAACCATCTGCGTCCCCCTGGTTGATCTCTCATCATACTCCACATGTCGATCTCCATCAAGAATCAGCTTCTATGCATAAATCGTATATATATAAAACATAACATGTACATATACAATCCATAACTTACATTAATTTACTTCCCAACTAATCGTTTCTAAGCAAAGATCGTTTGGTTTCCATATCTAAGATTTGTTTTTTATTCAAATTTTGTATGTTGCTTATTGATAGCATTGGCTTTAATACCAACTATGACAACACGATCCTCTAATCAGCGCACCACCCAGCCTAATCCCGTCATTAAGCCCTAATATCAGCCACGTTAGACTTTACAACATATTAGTCAGCCTTTTTTGTCTCCTTCACCTCCATATACATGCTTAAGATAAGTATTATTCATTTCTCATTAGTTGTGATTTCAGATTTAATTAAAACTTTTACAACATTTTTATACTATCAGCACAAAACTTAATAAAGCCACCTATTATAGAAACCCTGAAACAACGACCACATGTATATAAACAACATAACAGTGATTTTAGTGTAATAGACGTGTCTAGTCAGGGAACTATCACTCAAAATAAATATATAAAACCAAGAGTATGTAAAAGATATAAAGTAATTCATACATTAAAATATAACAAACCAACAAAATCTGATGTAGCAACACGTAAACAGCTCAAAGGTGGTCACCGATCTTCTTTTTGCCTTGCCTGCTACTCGATGGATCTACACCCACCATTGTAAAAAAGACGGTGAGTATAGTAATGTAGAAAGTAACACTGAGAGACATTTATCCACATTTCCAAACATAGTAGAAAAAGTATCTAAAAATATATAAATAGCAAAGAAATGTTAACTTAAAGAGATGCTAGAAGACATCACATCTAAACAAAGTGAGACTGACACGAATGTTAACAATGAACTAAGTCCCGTCAGCCGTGTGTCCAACACATTGGCCTAGATATTACCTTTTTGGTCACACAAATCTCAGGTACTAGCTTAATTAGCAGTGCACGTAGGTACTATCCTCATTGTTTGTGAAAGACGACATATCGATCTCATGTAATAGGTCAGCACACATAGCACTTCGGTATTACCCTAATTTGTCACCGTTTATTCATTTTATCATCCTCATATAGTAGGTCCGAGTCACTAACTAATCGAAATATAGACATCCCCGGGACCCATACCTCATGTGCCGCATACACCCTATATAAAATCAAGAAACCTAAACACATGTTCTAATTTGTCAACAATCAAGGTTTAACCTAAACACGTAATTCAAGGCAAGGCATAATGAATATAAATAAACATTTAGTCCAAATAACTATAAAATATAAGGCAATTTGGAATGAAATGGAAAAAAATTTCTCAAATAGTTTACTTACAGTCAGGCAAATTCCTTAGCTTAACTAGCCTCCCTACACATCAAAATGTGTACTTGGACTCTCGAACTTCTCCTCTAATTTCCCGAGGTTAACTAGGTTGCTTCTGAACTTGTACAAGCTATTAAAGTTGAATAAAGTGGTTGTAAATTCCAATTTTTTAAAAACCAACCTAATTAATAGTTTGTTTATGTCCAAATCTACTTTATTAAAATAGATAAAATAGAGACAATTTTAGTGCAACAACTTGTGAGTTGATTTCAATTACCAAAATGTTAAAAATATGTATTGTAGATGATAAGTGATTAATTATAATTATATTTAAGGTTAGTTTAGTCGTCTATTTATTACATATATCCTAAAATGAGCTCTAAGTCATGGTATTATTGCATTTTCAGGGAATTAAGGTGTAAAGTAAGGAATCAAGGAAAAACGAGAACAATCGGAGTAAAAACCCAATAAAACACATTTGGCGGAGTGGCTATAGGTGTTGACGCTTTGGGCACATAAGGCACGACGCATGAGAGAAAAAAAAAGTGAAAAAAATCAACTTATGAGGTCTGGTGATATGGCGGCACTTTCAAGCATAGGGATGATGTCGGAGGAGTAGGTGACAGCGCTGAGATGCCATGGAGAAAGGAAATACACATGCACTAGTGGTGCAGTGGCGGCACAGATGGGCTATAAGGCATGACATTAAGTGACAGCGCCAAACACGCAGGAAATAAAAAGTTAGAGTTTTATTTCAAGTTAAATTGTATAGTAGGGTTTCTAATTGTTATTACGGAGTATAAATAGGTATTAGGGCGTGGTAAACTCACCACATACCTACTATTAGCCACCATTAGAGTAATTTATCTTAGGTTTTACATTAAGTTTGAGTATTAAGGAGTTTATGTGAAGAAAATACCGAAGACGTCACATTTGCAATTCAAGTTTGGTTTCATTGATTAATTTAAGGTAATATTTATATTCATATCTAATTTCCAATGATTTCCATTATGAATTGTGATATGTTTGTTTCAATGAAGTGTGAGTAGTCTATTTATCTTAGGGATCAATGGATCCTAAGGTATGAATAATATGTTTTGAATAGGAATAAAAAGTGAATATGAGAAGTACAATGGTTATAATTTGTATTGATTCTGCGCATAATGTTTTAGACATCTTGATCATGTGTTTAATAAACTTAGGCTTTCGATGTTATCATGACCATTGAAGCATTTAAATTGAACATGAATGTACAACTGTAAAATACACAACATCAAGAAATAGTTGTTGATTAAGGAGGCGCGAATAGTAAACTTAGTTCGTTATGAACTCAATGTCTTGGGACTTAAAGTAATGTGGAGCTTACGTTATTCACACCGATAGGTGGAGTACTAGTTTGCACATTAGAATCTTTTCCTTCACTATAGTGGGTTAAAGTGGATTTGAAGGAAATCTGTATATTCTAATTAGGTATTGCACACAACATATTGAGATGTAAACATAAATACAAAGCATAGTATTGAATTACCAAGGTGAAGTTGTGAACTAAAATATCCTTAATATTTAATTTGATTTGTTAAATAGTTTACTTTTGTATAAAACAAATGAAAAGCCAATTTCTAAGCAATAGTTCAAGTTAAATATGTAATTAACAACTACTGCAAAAACCTTCCCCTAAGGATGATATTTGTGATCAACGTAAGTTTATTGCACTATTACTACAAGCGAACTGTTATACTTGCGGAACGCACATCAAGTTTTTGGTGTCGTTGTCAGGGATAGGTAGACATTAGAATAACTTAGTTAGTCTGTATAGTTGCTAAGTTTTATTTCAGTATTTTACTTTTTTGTTCATAAAAACAAAAAAAATAAAAAATAAGGGCTTAAATTTCAAGTTTGACTTTCTGCACTTGATCTTTTTGCTTTTTCTTTTCAGGGATACTTAGTGCATGAGTAGCAAGGGAGAGAATGACCTATAGCCTTATGACCCTGAGATTGATAGAACCAACAAAGAAAAAAAAGATATGAGTCAACATGGTTGAGGAACAAGCTAGAAACCAACAACAATGTCGCGAGAATAACCAACCCGCAAGTGATCTAGTAGTGCGTAGGTTAGAGCGAGACGACAGAGATGCCTTCGTGAATGATTCAAGCAAGAATTTCAGGAGACATACAAAATAGTAATGAGGCTTCCGGCCAACACCATCGAGTTCGAACTGAGACTGTCTCTGATAAGAATGGTGCAAAATAGCCTGTTCAATTGACTATCCAACGAAGATCCAGTTGCACATGTTGAGAGCTTCTTAGAGAAGTGCAACACCATGCACATCACCGGAGTTATGAAATAGGTGATTAGGATGCGACATTTTCCATTCTCACTGGTGGAAAAGCCAAATCTTTGTTCCAAGGGCTAAATGCAGGGAATATGACCTCAAAGGTAAAAATTAATGAAAGATTTCTGGACAAGTTCTTTCCCTTGTGAAGGTCAACGAAAGGAAACTTGAGCTTAATCAGTTCAAGCAAGAAGACACCGAGTCTCTTTGTGAGGCTTAGGAAAGATTCAAAGAGATGTTGAGGAGATGTTCGGGACACAGATACATGAAATAAGAACAAATCCAAGTTTTCTACTATGGGATGAACTACAACACGAGAACGCTAGTAGATGCTGCATCAGGTGGCTTTCTACCTACCAAAGAGAAGGATGGAGCATTGGATCCCCTTGATTTTATGTCTCAAAATTCTATTATCTGTACTAATTCCATAGTGAGAAAACCAGTTGGGGTGTACGAGATTGACTCACTAGCTACAATTATTGCACAACTAGCAAATCTGAGCAGTTAAATTGGAAAACTTCCGATGGGACACCAATGTCCACAAGTAGCACAACAACCTATTAATCACTAAGGCATGGTGTTAACCAAATGGACATATTTCAAGGAATGGAGTGTGAGGACATCAACTTTATGAACAATTAAGGCTACGGGAACAACTTTAGGCCGAGAGGAATGGCTCCTCAATGGTTTTATCAAGGATACAATAATAACAACCAGAACTTTTCTTAAGAAAACATGATAATGCTCTAAAGTTACCTTAGGCTTTGATCAACAAGTCCAATAGGGGAAGCTGGGGCAGAGCAAAGAGATAACTTTTTTGAGGTCAATCCAGAAGTATTTGTAAGCCATGGAATTGAGAGATAAGGAGCGCCAAGAGAAGCATTGAAAAGAGTTTGAAGGGATAAAGCAAGCCATTAAGAGGATTGATAATAAGCAATCAAAATCCATAAAGAACCTAGAGGGACAAATTGGTCAACTTGCTATAGCTTTGAACTCAAGGAACGAATGACAGTTTCCTAGCAACACCATCACCAATCCCAAGGAAAAAGTGAGTTCCATTCACAAGATGAGCACTACGGCAACAAAGGAGCCAAGACATGATCAAATACTAACAAGTATGAAAAGATGCATTCGCACAAAATGAAAGTGAGGCAAGATGAACTTGATGGTTTCAAGAAGCAAATAATCAATGCATTGAAGAGAAAAAAAAGAATCAACTATAGAAGGCCAAGCAAAAATATGAAGGACCTTCCGCAGAAGACCCACATGGCAATCGCATCAAGTTGGTTCCGAATAAACCAAAACTAAAGCTTTAGTTCATCCTGCGACTGCAACCTATCAAAAGGAGAGATCCTGGAAAGATACGCATTCCGATAAACATTGTCAAACACCATTTTAGAAACGTCTTATGCGATACGGGAGCCTCGATCAATGCCATGCCACTGATGGACATGATACATGCTGAATTGAAGATCAATTCTCACGGTAGGATGAATTTGCAAGTAGCAGATGGTAATTTGATACCTACTATAGAAAGAGTTTTGAATGTGCATGTGAAAGTAGGCATATTCACATTCTTTGGGGATTTCGAGATCATGAAACACAATATGGATGATTATGTGTTTATCATACTTGGGCGACCATTCGTGAACGTTGCTAAAGTAAATTTTTACACAAGAGAGATAAAAATCACGATGAGTATCGATGAGGCCGATGATGCTGAGAAGGTTGTCTTTGTCAATGGTGAAGAAGAACATCTGAATGGGAATGACATCATAATCTCTGATTTGCAGATGGACCTTCTCGATTTAAACTCAGACTAAATGAGTGAAAAGGCGTCAGGCTAATGACGTTAGATTAAGTGCTACTGAGAGGCAGCCCAGGGTTTTAAATTTTGAGTTTTAAATTTCAAGTTTTATAATTTCAGTTAGTAGTTAGTTATTTAGTTAAATAATTATAATTAGCTTGTTTTAGTTCTAACAATTCATCGGGTGATAATTTATCAGAATGGAAATGTCTCGCTAACTTATTAAAGAGCATAAAACAGCGAAGGAGTTCAAAGCGGAGAAGGTAAGGTGCATGAGCAAATCGAACGTAAGATTTATTAATTTTTATATTTTCATGAATTTTATGTTGTCACGACACCTTGTGTGAGTTATACACAAAGTCGGATGAGCGCTAGACGAAAATTAGCAAAAACTTATATGCGAGGATGGGGGTTGTGAGGTCAACGCTGTGGGTATTACCCATTGCGTCATGAGTATAGGCTACAACATCGAGGAGGCAGTAGGCATAAAAATGCATAAAAGCATCACTAGATCGTTGATGCAGTGGCCGCGTTGTCACGACACCTTGCCTATAAGACTTGGGGGAGTGTTCAACAACAGAAATAAATTCGGCATTGAGGTACATTTAAGATACATTTAAGATATTTTGTCACATTATTAGCTGTTTAAGTTTTATGTTTATGCATTATTATGTTGTGTTATTATTATGTTTGTATGTTTAATGTTTTTCGTGTTTCAATCATATTTTTAAACCTTGAGGAAAATGTTTGGTTTAAGTTTGGGGGCGTCAACACTACACTATGGGAAGTGGTAAGAAACGATGGAACAAGGATAAACACGGCATGTATGATCGTAAAATTTTATTTTTGAAGTTGTTAAAGAGGAAAGCATGGTAGTGTATTCTTTTTCATTTACTTATTATATGAATGTGTTTAAGTAGTATATGTATTAGCCTGTTTTATTACCGCCGTTATTTATGTTATAATTTCTGATTAGGACGCCAACTCAAATCCATATGGACGTCGGGTATGCTAGGACACACGTCGACCTTGGTGCACTAGCCATTTGTCTATTGATTGATTATTTACGATGCATATTTATGAGTTTATTCGATAATACATCGCATGTTTATATTTATATTGTTATATTGTGCGAGTTTGTGTGATGGGTATTCTCTTCGTAATGCGTGTCAACGCGGGTATTGGGTAGGCAAACTACGGATACACTAGAAAACACGGCTAATTCACGTTAAGATGACTAGTTGATCAATTAAAACAAGTAATATAACCATAAAATAAGTCGATCTAATCAGAATAATGGGCTATGGTGCGCCTCAAGATGCATGTCGAACGCGTGGCACCAGATACTGGGTAGCCGAAGGTTGGTGAGACCACAAATTTGTTAATAAAGGAGTCTAAATGTACCAACCATAATTAATAGTATGGCTAAGTTAACTATTTAAATAGTTGAATCTAAAATTTCCTAAAGTTAGAAGGAAACATTCTAAGCCATGGATGTACATTGAGATGATCCTAGTTGAGTAATACTAGGCTATTAAGTGGTTCAATTGAGTCATTGATCTATGTGTTACAGCATTAATAAGGACCATAATATATTCCTCGAGATACGCATAGTACATTAGATCATAACATATATAAAGTCAATAAGTGGGATTTTTCATCTCTACTAAATAAAACACATGCAAATCTGAAGTGCTGGAGAGAAATTATTCGTGAATTCAGAGGAAATTGAAGATTTAGGAGTTCAAATTGAGGGATCAAACTCGAGGTAATCATCGTTTTCACCTCCTACACATGAAAATGAGCTCAATTTGGTATGTTTTGATGTTAATTCGAATTTGAAGATTAGATCACTATTTTTGATGGATCCTTGATGATTTGCAAGTAATTAACACTGCAATTAAGATTAGTAAACTGATTTTGATGGAAATTGGGTTTTTGGTGAAATTGAGAAAAACTAATGAATGCATGCATTTGATGATTTTGATTGAAAGATTGTTGTTTATGTTGTTGTTAATGGTGTTATGGAGTCTCCATGGAGTGGAGAATGGGTTGACAAGGCTAGGATAGCCAATTGGGGATGTTGGGGACAGAATTCTCGGGTTGAGAATTCTGTCACCCAGCATAGATAGCACGCTATTCAGACTGGCTAGCGTGCTATCTAATCTAGCTAGCAAGCTACCCAGTCTGAGTGCTCAACTGTTTTTCGAAATAAAGAATGATAGCTCGCTAGACTGACTCCCTAGCATTGAATATACACCTAGCGTGCTAGGCAGACCCACTAGCGCGCTAATGACTGATGAAAACTAAATTTAATAGCTTTTTTGGGTAACTTTCAACTTAATACATACTTAAACACTTGTAACTAATTTAAACACATAAATTGGACTTCAAGCACTTAAGGGACAGTAGCTCATATATCGGGGACCTAGGCGGGTCGGATTCAGGAGTTTGGGGAAGTTGGATAGCATGTTTGAGGTTTGTAAAACCCAATTGAAAAACTCTGAGTATTTGATTCTGTTTTGATTTCCATATTTATTAGTTATGCTTACTTCCATTACTCCATTATGTTATATGGGCGTGGGTTGAGTTTACTCCCTCGGATTCCTCATTTTATGTATATGATGTGCTAGATTGTAGCATGTGAGACCTGGCCCTCTGTGAATGACAACCCGAGCTTGCTTCTGGTGCACGTGTTGGTCATTCAATGGATTTGGCCAGCACCACGAGGGACCGTTGAAAGAGTATTGGGGGCACCCAACAAAGGGATCTTGGGACCCGAAGTACAATATAGTCCATGTGGAACAAGCACACACTTTGTTTAGCTTACGTGTTACTAATTCATGCGATGAGATAATTACAGTTGACTGTCTTTTACATTTCGCATTTTTATTTAACAATATCTATTGAATTTCCTTTACGTTATCATATGAATGCTCAGAGGAGTTCCTTGGGATTTTACTCACTCGACTCATCATTTATCTTTTGTGATGTCGAGTGCAAATCCTAGTACCAGTAAGGGCAAGGGGATCCTACGCGACTACATATGATTACCCGCTATCAAGGACCTACTAGTACGCGTTTATTTTGATATTTTATTTTATTTTAGGTATTTGGGAGACTGGAGTGACACTGTACATGCATATATATACTGTATATAGTATTGTTGCCTATATACGGAGTAATTTTCCAGATTTTCCACAGTATGACATGCTCATATGAACGATGTTATATATTATGATGAACTTTATATTTTACTTACTTTAATTAAGACTTCCGTTGATTTATAGTTAAGTGTGATAAACTGATAACTTGTAAAACACAAACCACTAGCACAGCTATGACTTAAATAAGCTACAAATAGTTGAACTTAAAGAATTGAAAGACTTAAGGAAATAACTTAATAAAAATATGAATAACTTATTAACTTAACTAATAACACATACGTGGACACGAATGTTGAGACATAAGATGGAAGAGCAGTGCCAGACACATATAGTTAGGTGTACTAGGCAAAGAGCACACGACACGACGACACCTCAGGGCGGCCTTGGGGCGCGGGGCTGCCACAGTATAGATTAGGTTATATATAGTAATATGTAATGAATAGATAATTCATTTGCAAAGTTAATGCCTTTAATTAAGGATAAGTAAGAATACAAGTGTCTTGGTGATATGAAACTCAAGAGAGTCTCATCAAATTTTTGAAGAAAATAAGAAATGTAACAAACAATGGTATGATTTCATGATTAGAAATAAAGAGTTAGGGAAGACCATGAACTTGAAACAAAAGCAAGAAAGAATACTAGAATATTTCTTGTTGAAAAAGTTAGATCTCTAATGAATTCTATAATAAGTATGAATCTTACTTGAGTATAAAGTAAATAAAAACTTAGTGCTAAGGCGGGAAGAGATAGGTATGGTTTTTATTGAAAACTTGGAGTTAAAACTTCCTTGATAAAGTGAAAGTGAGAAGTGTTGTCTAGAGTTTTAAACATAAAAACTAGAGAGTCTCATAAGCTCTACATGAAAAAGAGCAGAGAACTTGATAGTTAGAAAAAGAGAAAAAATAGAATCCATAGGGAAAGCAGTAGGGATTGTACAACTAGAAAATATGAGGATAAAAGAAAAATAAAAAGAAATATAAAAGTAATGAATGGAAAGCGAAAGTTAGATTAAAACTCTTCAAATAAAAGATTTAGCTCGAGTACAAGTAGCGTAATTGAGTTAAGTTTTCTTTCCAACTATATTAAGTCCTATTGACTTTTTAAGTACTAAATTCTACAAAATTAGTATGGTCTATGCTTATTTGTGAATTCTTGAGCAAAATCAGAAATAATGAAATTGAAAACTTGCTACTTAAGTGTCGAGGTCAAATAAGTTTGTGAATAGTGATGGTTTTGGTCGTGAACTACTCTGTAGTAAAAGTAATTAGTAAAATATACTTTGCTTGGGATGTGCAAAATCTTAAGTTTGGGAGTCTTTGATAAGTGATTATTTAGACTTATGTATAGGACTATTTTAGTAGTATATTTTGTGTAAATATTCTAGAATGAGCTCTAATAGGCAGTATTTGTGTATTTTCAAGTATACAAGGTGTAAAGGAGACAAAGGAGTGATTTTATGAAAAAACGAGGATAAAATATACAAAAGTATATTTGACACCTTGGCTAGTAGGCTTGACGTCGTAGGGAGAATGTACACAGTGTGGGCAAGGTGTGAAGAAGGAAGAAGTGAAGAAAAGTGGGTTAGTAGTGGTGGCGTAATGCCGGAGCCGTGGTGTTGTACACATAGCGACGGGATGGTTTAAGCAGGGCGTCGAGCCCACTAAGATGGGAAAATGCACATAAAGAGGCCGAAGCTGTGGCGGCACCATGGCTATACTAAATCAGTGACGGATCACTTATAAACAACGCCGAGGCGTAGAAAATAGAAAGTCTAAAGTTCTAGTTCGTTTGGAATTATCTATTAGGGTACCTAATTGTATTCTAATGTGTCTTAGGAGTATAAATAGGTATTCAAACGTAGTAAATTCACCAATTTATCAATTATCATTAAGAGCAACCGATTAACATAGTTTAGTTTAGTTTTACTTTGTTCTTGAGTATTAAGAAGAGTTTTGGAGGATAAGATAGTGAAGATTCTGCGTATGGTTATTCGATATTGTTTTCTTGATTTAATTGAAGTTATTTAATTCAATATTTGATTGCAATGAATATCATGACGTGTAAGATTATTTCAACAATGATTGAGTAGTTCATTAAACTTAGGGATCAATGGATCATATGGTATGAATGTTATGCTAAAGTAGTTATGAATGAATTATAAAGTTAAAAAGTGTAATGGTTAGAATTTTTGTTGATTCTACACGTAATTCTATGAACATCTTGATCACGTGTTTGCTTATTAGAGGTTTTAGGAGTTATCATGACCATTAAAGCTTTTGAGCCAGATACGGACGATACAACCATAAAATATATAACATCTATAGATAGTTATTAATTAGGGACACATGGATAGTAAACTTAAGTGGTTATGAATCTAAATATTTGGAACTTAAAGCAATATGGAACTTACATTATTCACACCGATAAGTGGAGTTTTAGTTTGCACATTAGAATCATTTTCATCACGACAGTGGGTTGAAATGGGTTTAAGGGAAACATATGTATTCTAATCAAGCATCGCATACACATAATGAAGACGAATGAAGTAACTTGAAGGCATAGTAATTCATAGTGAAGTTGTGAATTAAGATCTTCTTAATATAAAAGTACAAGTATTTACATTGTTTTGTTAGAATGGAATAGCTTAGTCAAAAATCAATTGAAAAGATATTTTCTTAGCAATAGAGTAAATTTGACTAAGCAGTGTGCAATACACCTTTCCTTGAGGAAGATATTTGTAATCAACATTAGTTGATCACATTATTACTACAATCAAGCCATCATACTTGCAGCCACGATCAACTGTCTCGCCGCCCATGTGCTCATCTCTGTAGGCATAGTCAGTGTAGTCTCTGCCTGAGTAATGGGTGTAAGCAGTATTATTTGAGTCTATACCAGCACTATCTCAGCGATACTTGGCGTCTTTGATACGATGGGAGATGCTAAAGTGGCCAGTATAGTATGCGCACTCCCTTCAGGAGCAAGGGATTTTGTTGTAGTAACTGGCAATGATGGTGGTGGAGTTTGTGTCCTAAATAGCTTAAGGACCTCCTCAAGCTGATGGTTTGTGAGATATGACCAACTGGAACATCTCATCTAGCCTCCCCTGTCAATTTGAGCTACCGGTATACCGCTGGCTCCTGGCTGATTGGCCATCATAATCGACAAAGAAATCAATCTTCGATCAATTTATAGCTACCGATAATAATATAATACAGTACGACAAATAACATATATAAATTCAAGGTTTTCCTCAACTCTCCTCACTTCCCAACTAAGACTCTAAGTCAAGATCATAGGATTCCACTATAAGTTTTGTTTGTGTCCTAACTCTATTATTGATTTGTGTCTTATCCTTGTTGTGGGTTAGTCTAGAGCTAGGTGTAAAACCTTAGTCTCTGATACCAACTGTGACGACCCAAATTACCCACAAACTAGGCCTCATCCAGCCTAAGCCTACGTGGACCCCTGAGTCAACCCTGACGAGGTGAATGCAAGCTTAATAAGCCTCTATTTCCATTATTATCTGTCAATCATTGATAATGAGTTGAGTTATTAAGTATTTACAAATTTTAGAAGTTAAGTGGAAGCAATTAATAAAATTCATAACTTGTATTTAAACCAAAATAGTCGGACAACCTATGTGTGGAACCCTGCATATATATATATACATATCTGAAGAACAAGTGAAAAGTGCAATAAAAAAATATACAGTCTTAGAGAGTCACTTATAACCCAAAATATCCAGTGTTTCAAAACTCAAATTTGAGTAAATCAGAACCATAACTGAAGTAATTGAACTCCTAAACAGTGGGGAACATCGATTGCATCTTTTGAAATTCGTTTAGCACAAAAACTCTAATTGTATGCATGCATTCAACTTCAATTTCATCAAATTACATGGAAAGGGAGCAAGGATGGATACCTTAAGTTTAGGGGTGTTGAATCCCAGCTAAACTCTTCTCCAATGAGCCCTTGATTCTTGAGTTTCAATTACACCTGCCCTTCCTCTTGTGCTACAGATTTTTCTTTTTCTCTAATAAAGCTTTTGGAGCATTTTGAGACAAAATGATTATAAGTGCCTTATTTATACAAGTGCTTAAGTTTTGGTCCTAGCTTTTGATCCAGTGTTGTTTACTCATCTCTAGACTAACTAGGGCTTGCACCCACTCCAGCCCATGCATCACTAGATGTCCACTAATCCATTCTTTCCACATATCCATAGATAGGTCCTATGGTTTTCTTAAGTCTAGTAGACTACCTAGTGGTGTCTTTTTATTTTCTTTTCTCCAACTTAGGTTCAACCATATATGTATACTCAAATGTCTGCATAATTAGTCTCATTTCATGACTACAAATTTATGTTTTGTTAAGTCTCATTGATGTGTTTCTCTGCCAATGTACCTGCATATTGTTCACACGCCTCAGCGAACCTTATCCGTAACTTTGATTAAATTAAAAGGAATAAAATATTTGGCTAAGTTAAATCATATGTTTGGGTATAAAAAGGTAATACAAGCATCACAGAAAAAAAAAATGTACCTCGGTGTTGACTCTCAAGGTTTAAGTCCACGTAGGGTCCTGGAATGTGACACATGGCATGGGTTAGAATTGAGGGTCGTTACAGGTATTGCCTTAATTTTGATAGGGGATGCTACAGTTTGGTATTAAAGCTAAGTTTTATAACTTTCGAATTGGTTTCAAATTAAGTGATAGTTTTGATATATCTCGAGTATCAGAGATTGGTCTAGAGCCTAGTTTCATTATCGGTAAATCGACTTGGAGTCAAGGAATAACTCTGACGTAGTGGAGTGTCAAAGTCTAGGTTTTCTAACTTGGAGATTGTTTCTCAAGTTATGTATAACCTATGAATTGATAAATGGTTTTGTCGATGTTTTGGGGGTAGCAAGATAACTGCTTGAGTTATGATATTTGTTGATTCTATTATATTTATGTGATTGATATAGTTGTCATGTCTTGCCTATACGTTATCCTAAAGGTCTTATTTACTATCTACATCTTGGGAATCCAATGAGTGTTGATGTGAGGGTTGTGAAGACCTAGACTTCAGGGATATTATAATGAAGGAAGACAATGGAAACTTAATAAGATATAATTGAATTATCTCATGAGTGTTATTTCAACGGTCTTAGTTCTCACTGGACTTATTTAGTTTAATAAGTGTTAGTCGAGAAAGAATTATTACACCTGGATATTGAGACATGAGTAAGGAGAACAAATCTTTAAAAAAAATTGAGAATTAAGTGACTTGATTAGAACTCTAAGTTGATAATTCACTTTGAAATGCCCTTGTAACTAGTATTGAGACTAGTTAAGTGGAGTAGATATATTTAAGAAAGTCATTCAATTAATGAAATGGTACTTGTGGTTGAAAAAGGTATCTTTATTAGGTAAGAATACCACTAAGTGACGATACTTAATAAGTGTTTTATGAAGTATTGTATTGTCAGATTGATGAGTAGATCAATGATGAGATATTATAAAATGATATTGATTATGAAATTATATGGGAAGTGAAGATTCGCGTGAAAGTATTGGAGTTGGAGGATTATCAAAAATCCATTGCATTATTCAACTCTAAACTATATGTTGGATTTATATCACTTATATGCTAATTTCAATTAGAAAATAGAAGTCGAAAACCTATTAGAGCCATTAAGGATATCGGTGATTTAGATATCACTAATGCTCCAGCAAAATTCAAATAATCAGTAGTTTAGGAGTTCCTGATAGTAAATTGTCGTGAATATTAATTATGATCTATTTGACAACTCATAAGTAACAATTGTACTACTTCAGAGTAACATTATAAACTCTGATGATAAATAAGCTTGTGTTGAAGTTTATAAGTGTTATATATTATGAGCCATTGAGCAAATTTCTTAGACATATGATGAAAGTTAGCCGAATATTGGTGAATTCAACTAAAGTTTAGGCAAATTAGAATTGGCCTACATACATCACGGTGTCAAGAAATATGTGAGTTTTTTAAACTAATTGAGTATTAAAGGTGAATTACTCAGGAGTTTTCCTATAATGATTGTGTTATTTAACTCAATTAGCTTAAGAAAATGTCGTTTTGATTGATTAAGGAAGTGCGAGAATATTCTTAAGGGTTAAATTATAATTGATTACAATATTTGTTCAGAGTTTATCTAAATTAGAAAAGAAACTATCAATTTTATTGATGTTTCTCGTTTAGATTTAAATTATGTGTTGACACATTATGTTTTTAGGTAACTCGAGTTCATTGCAAAGAACTAATTAGTTCATAATGAGCGAATAGTTATAGTATTGTTTTAGGAACTTGAAGGCATTATTTATGTAGTGAAAAGTTATATAACTGTCAAACTATGAGAGTCTGAACTCATCGCCTACCCAGAGTAAAAAGTTAATGAGGCAACGTATAGAGACTTGAATAATTCATTTAATTGTTTGAACGTTAAATTGATATGGTTCTAACCAAATTAGATGAAGAAAATGCTAACTGAGAAATAGTTCTAGCTTTTATCCTCAATGTTGTTGATTTGCCTTAATCGTTCACTATTTAGTTAATTTGAAATTACTTAAGTAATATAAATTCACTCTGAAGGAGCACCCGAACAAAGTAATTGTTGTTTACAACACCTTGAATAGAGAAAGAATAAGAAAAGAAACTAGTGCTAGTATGAGAAACTCTCAGTAACGTCTCTGAGTAGAGAGAATGGTGATGATGATTGATGAAAATCCTGCAGGCACATTATCAGTTGAGTTGTCTAGTTTAGTAACTATGAATATGTTCTTTTATGCTCATATTTGAGCTAAGCCAAATATGTAGTTAACTGGGAGATAGATGGATAAAAAACTTAATTGGAGCTACTTTATACGCTATGATTTGGCTATTAATGTATATTATCCAAATTAGATTACTTGAGGAAATTGTGTTGTATGCATAAGATTCAGAAATGAAACTTCAATTCAGTAAGAGTTTTAGGCAAGAATTATTTCGATAATCTCATGGATCTCTTTATATTTTTTGTATCGGTAATACCATATCATATTAAAGTATACAATGAGATTATGGATTGTCTAGGATGGGAAACTATGTTATTAAATTTATAAAGGGATATGAGATTGATTCAGTGAATGAAGACTGAACCTTGAGAACCTATAGGGTTATGTAATATCTTGTCTATACCTGATGGGATTTGAAGCACATAATTGTGGCTTATGTGGCAAAAGTAATTATAAATTAGCATAAGCGTAATGTAGTGTAAGTTGTAGTTGATAGATTGATCAAGTGAGAATTCTTGTCAGTGTAGTTATTTTGTTCTTTTGATGAATTAAGCGAGATATATGTTTATGGAGATGTGTGATGACATAGTGTTCCAGTGGTCATTTCCTTAAATGCAAATCCAAAATTTCCTTCCAGATTGTGGAAGAGTTTGTTGGTACAGCAAAAAACTACTCTCAATCTTAGTACAATATATTTTTCTCGGTTCGATGGAAAAACTGAGTGCCTATCCTGGTTCTAATGAATATATTTTGAGTTTGTGGCTCGAAACGTATGATCACTAAAAGAATAAGCTCATATTTGTGAGCTCTTTGATGATAATAGTAATCTCTTAGATTACAAAATAGCATTATGTAAAGCTTTATATGCTTAGTCTTATCATACATTGAAGTATTAGACAAAAATTGGAGATACAGTTGTTGCAGGGAATCGAGTTAGGTCATAACTACACAGAAAGAGTATGGCAAACTAGGTAATATGTAACTACAACTTAAGTAAAATAAGAATGGTAAGGAGATAAGCATCATAGATTGTTGGAGAGTTCAAAAGAAAATTTTATTGTGCTTTTGAATATCTTATCTATGGAAATGACTTTGTCAGTTCGGATTGATAGAGAAATTGATTCTGGAATGTATCGAGTTATTAAAGGAACAACTCATATATATCTTCAAAGTTATGTGTAGTTTATTAACTTAATTTTAATTTTGAGGACGAAATTTCTTAAATTGGGAGATCGTAACGACTCATTACATTAAGTAGATGATTATCGTTAATTCGAATCCTAATTAACCTGAGTTAGACTTATGACTAATCCCAAATTGTCTTGATTAGTGTGTAGGTATGATGACGTGATTGTATTGTGTTTGTTTGGCATAAAAAATAATTAATGAAACAATATGTTGTTAATGTAGATTAATATGAATCCTATGGTGGGAATATAAATAAATAATAAATCGTTGGTGTGACTAATGACACGTGGGGGTCGTATGTGACTTGCGTTGGGAGCGTGACGAATTTATGGGTGCCAAAATGCATAGGTATGTATATATAAATTTTTATATATTTTATATGTATAAATATATGAAATAACAAAACCTATAAGTTTGATCAAATTAATGTGAACCGATGGAAGATCCTCGAGATTCGTGTGAGTATGGAGATGGTTTCATGATTTGTGTCACCTTAATGAATGGTGTCACTTTAAGAGCATCTCAATCATATCAGCCTCGAGATTGCATTATGATAGTCTCGAAAAAAAAATCAATATATAAAACTAAAAACTCTCATGTTTATCTTCTTAAATTAATCGATAAAAGAGGGGGAGAGGAGAAATATTGTTGGAGACCGATGGAAGGGAGGAAGAGAGATTGATTGGGATCTAGGGAAGAACTCTTAATGACTCCTTCATTAATGAATTCATTGCGGGTAAGATCAATCTATCCCCAATCTTCTTCAATTTATGGGTTTTAGAAGGGTTTTGGAGTGAGAACAAACAAGTCAATAATTAGACATGTTTTATAATTCATTTTAGGATGATTTTAGATGTAGAAGACTATATTACATGGGGTTTTCTCTTATTTTTGATATTTCAGGTAATGAATGGAGAATATGAAGAAATGAACAAAAAAGGGAAGATTATGAGGAGTTAATCAAGTGGAAGAAGTATACAAAGAATTATCACCAAGTAAGAAAAAAATACTAGACTTTTGTACCAGCGATTCTTAGCGATTCTTGTATGCAACTGAATCATTGTCCAAATGGGTGGACATAAGAAAAGACCAGAAAGTTCAATTTTCTAGATTTTCCCATTGATTCCTCACTCACACAAATCGCTAGGAATTGTTGGGCAAGATTTCATGAATTTTAGATAACTATGAGTTGTTTGAGTTAGTTTGGGATGTGTACTACTTAGAATACTATAAATAAAAGCTTAGAGTTTCAAAAGTAGTTGCACTTGAGTACGTAGATGAAAATTTCATTGCTCTTGGAGCCATTGTCTATTATTTTCATATTTTATTGCTTTTGGAGAAGATTGAAGATTTAAAGTATTTTAATTCAAACTTATTTTCAATTATGTCTTAGTTATATTATTTCAATATTATTTATGATTATAAGTAAGTAGTTTATTTGATCTAAACAAATCCGAACGTGAACTAGATCCGTTTTGCAATGTAGTTATGATGAGATGAATATGTGCTTAACGCTTCAAACCAATTGTATTTTTTGATTCACTAATTTAATAGGTTATTATCTATTGATTTAAATCATGATCGATCTTTGTAATGCATGCATAGTCTAGAATGTATATTGTGATATATTGTTTCATTATCTATTTGAAGTAGTAAATAGGATTGTTTGAAAGGCAAACACCGTTTAAAAGTTATAGGTGAATTTCATATCTAAATCTATTGTTGAAATGGCTTTCCCAAGATGTTAGATTTAGTAGTTCATAGATTTAGTAGTTCGAAGTTCTCATAAAGTTTAATGAGGTTCTATTGCGTGAAGTTCATGTTTTTGTGTAAATAAAGAGGTTAGCTCAATAGAATTAAAATGTGGCTTTTCCACCGGTATAAGAACGAATAGTTGGCTAAAAGTTGTTTACTTACTTATGATTAGAGTTTAATGATCAATCTTACTTTATAAAGTATCCTCATGACTATATGGATTGGAGTTACTTTATAAAGTTAGTTAAGTATTATATTATAGTTAGTTATTAGTTAGTTTAATTACGATTATTAAATAAAATAAAAATAATAAAAACCATTAAATGTCATTTTTCTAAGAGAAGTTTAATAAATTCTTATGGAGACAATTCCCACTTATCACTACTACAAAATATTTAAAGTATAATAAAAAATAAAAATTATTGTACACGCCCAACACGTGTCATGAACTAGTAAGGATCAATTATGGTTTGTTTAGTAGTAGAATTAGGTTCACTGGAACCTAATTATAGTCGGAGATGGTTTGATTCACTGTTCAATTTTAAGTTTAGTTTTTTAAAGTTTTGATGAATTTAATGATGAAGTCATGATGATTTTTGTTAATTGTTGTTGTTGATGGTTAGGGATAATGTAAAACCTCCTTTGAGGCATTCTTTATTATGGAAGAGTTTTGAAGGGGTTTGGTAATTGAATAGGGGTTGTTGCCCTATTCAGGAAATAGTCTTTCGATGGTAGAGCATGTTCCCTATTGCAGGGAATGGCGCTCCCTCATGAAAATGGAATGAAGCTAGAAGGTGGAGCGTGCTCCACTAAAGTAGGGAGCGCGCTCACCATTCAGAAAACATCAATATAGCTGAATTTTACATAAGTTTCTATGGGGGTTTGAGGACCATTTTAGATGTTCTAAACTTAGTGTATGAGACTCGAATTGATGATGATTGATTTACTTTAGGTTCTTAATCAATAGGGAAAAAAACTAAGGAATTATGAGAGTGGAGTAAATCAGAATTAAATTAGGAAAACTACTATTGAGGTAAGTGGGACTCGTCTATATTATAATGTATACAACGTAAATTTAGTATATTTAGTTCATATAGTCTATGTATTGGGTAATGGGAGCACTGTATCGTGACAAGCATAAGTTGAACTATTTCATCAATGCGAGCCTGCAGCTGAGTTTGCAATACTACAAGGTTGTGAACTACAAGGCTGCGTTGTTATACCACATCGTTCTAGGGATAGGTTACATTGATGTTAGCAAGATCATCTACGATTCAGTTAGGAATGTCATAACCACAAACAAAAATGAAGGTTTACCTTTTCCCTTGATGATCTCAGAATTCTGCAACCAAGACCAAGTTCATATGATAACTCTTGTGTTGGATGTTCACCATGACAGGTCTAGCTATCTCTGATAAATACATAGAGTGTGCCAAACAAGTGTTAGGCTATGTAGATTCAGAGGAAGCTAGAGAGAGAAATGAAATGCTTAGAAGAGAGACCATAGAGAGAAGAAGAATATGGATAGAAAATAAACAAGTCTTAGAAGAGAGCAATCTGCTGCATATAATGAGAAGAGCTAAAATTAATTCTTTGAGCTTTCTAGAGATTAAAGAGGTCTTTTACCGCTTAGATGTGTATTATGATATTTAGATTCAATATCTAATTTAAAGTAGTAACTAGAATTGTTTAAAGATGTCTTTTACCGTTTAGATGTTTTATGTGGATTGAGATCTAAGTTTAATATTGAAGTGGTTATCCAATGGTATTAGGCTTATTAGTTCGAAGTTTTCATGGAACTTAATGTTGTTTTATTGCCTAAAATTAATTCCTTGAACTTTCAAGGGATTAATTTGATAAAACAAGAATGTGGCTTTTCCATTGATATAAGGAGAATTGATGGTTTTCTAAGGACTATTTACTTATGATTTGAGTTTAATGATCTAGAATATTTTATAAAGAGATTAAAGTATGCTTATGACTATGATTTAAGTAATACGTTTGGATACAAAACGGATTATTATTTCATTGTTCTGGATGTTTATTTAGATGTATATTTTTATTGAATTGAATTAATTTGAATTTAGTGAATTTGAATTGTGTTAATTAAGTTAGTTAAATTAGTTTAATTAATTATTATAGTTTTATTATGTGATTTTTAATTCCCATTTTAATTAAATTAATTAAATTAAAGTAAAAATAATAGTAAAAGCCTTTGGAAAACCTTTTTCATAAAGAAGTTTGCTAAATCCCGGTGGAGACGATTTCACTTATCACTACTACAAATAATAAGAATATACAAGAAACTTATTGTACACATTCGACATGTGTCAATGGATGGGTTAAAAGTCCACACATGTAATTTGTAGCCATGAAAGTGGTTAAGATGTGTATAATATCGATACTTTAGACAAGCAACTCAATGGTTTGGTATAGAAAACTAACTCCTGACCAATGCCTCTCGAGAAGAAACCAGTGACGAAGGCAAGTCTCATGCTAACTCTTTCTCGTACCTAATGGGCACGCGGAGACAAATCTCACACATAGTCACTAACATGGCACATACCGCATGACAACTCCCAAATTTTCATCTACGGGGTCTCGGGTTTAGTGCAATGTCCGCCCTGTCGATCAAACACGAACACACGCAGGAATGGAGTAACATGCAAGCCTAAACGGGCGCATAAACGAATTAAATAGTAGGTAATAGCAAGAATTAATAGGGATTCTAAATTGGCATTCTCGTAGGTTTACTTACTTGTTTGCACACAAAAAGGTCGCTCCAAACAGTCCTTACACGCTTCAATCCTGACACGTACCTGACACCTGATAATATATTCATAAGTCCCTGGTGTCAATTAGGTGAATTTCAGGTGTAATAACCTTGTTTTTGCAACCTTGTGGGCACATACATCTGTTGTGGGTGCAAACATCTCGCCACAAACGCCCCTTTGAGGGTATAAAAGCCCCTTATAGGCACAGACATCCTTTCTTCGCACAAACGTCTTTTATGGGCATAGACATTCCTTGTAGGAACAAACATTATACATCAAAATAACCCACTTTGGACATCGAGATTAAGCACTGAGGCACTCAGCGGAAGTGCGATACACGTCGAGATGTGGGCTCGCGCGCACTCGAGGTGTGTCATACAAGTATCGAGTGGGTCGATGTTCAATCTCAGTGCCTAAAGTGAGTTATATGAGCTTTTTCTGTGGGTATATAATCACTATAAATGAGGTTGAAGGTTCGAGCCTGTATATGAAAGTTCGAGAGGCACCATATAAAAAAATGAGTCAGGCTATGTGCACCACGCATAATGATCAGGGCACCCTGGGGAAATTTTGCGAAAATAGGTTTTGGATGGAAATGTCAAAAATACCCTCTCAAACCCAACTATTGATACACGATCAAACTGATTCCCTTCCCGCGCAACCCACCTCATACAAGCCTCCGAATCTCGTCCTTTGCAATCGATCCATCTTCTCATGTGATCGTTTCTCGATTCAAGGGGGTTCTGGACATTGTAAGTATGTTGTTACTGGATTTGTTTGGTTGTTGTATCACTTGGTTGTTTCCTTTTGAAAGAGAAATAAAGTGGGTTTTTGTATTGTAAGGTTTGTAAGATTGGTCATTTTTAGATCACGGTTAGCGTGTAATGTGTGAAGATAAGGAGTGGGAGGCATACGTAGAAAAAGATAAGGTTTGTTTTTTCTATTTTTATGTTTTTTTTTTTGCATTTTTCAAGCTGTACTGGAGACGCGAAGTGCTCGGTCACATAGGACCGAGACAATAAATACGGTCTCGGTTGTGCGTAGCCGAGACTTAAGGATCAGTTTCTAAGTACTACAACCGAAATAATGTAGTATCAATGTGTCATTAGATTCGGTGGGTAGGTACCGAGACATGATGCGAAGTCTCGGACTTGTATAGCCGAGTATTTACAATGATTCTCGGACTGCAGGACCGAAACATTATTTTTTCACTGTTTATTCATTTATTTTATTTTGAAATCTTACGATACATATACCTTGTTGCAGGAAAAGTCATCCACATCATCCACATCTCAATTTGAAGATTACACAAGTCCTTTTAGTCGTGAAAAACCATTTGGGTCTAAGAAGGATGTTGTTGAATGGGCTCAAAACTTGGGACGGGAAAGAAAATTTGTGTTAGTTACAAAGAAGTCAGATTCTAGAGGGATTGCTCGTAGAGGTAGGGTGAAGCTTACTTGTGAGAGGTCTGGTACATATAGAGGTATTTCGCAAAGAATAGGGATATCCAAAGCAGCGAAACTTAAAAAAAAAACATCAAATTTTAATATAGGATATGAAGGGGAGGATAAGACAAGGCCTCATAGTGGCACGAAGAAATGTGAGTGCCCTTTTCTTATTTACATGAAGGAAGAGTCGGACTGTTTATGGTATTTGCATGTGCTATGTGGGCGTCACAACCATGAGACCGTGAAGTACTTGGAAGGGCACTCATTTGTCGGTCGGTTGACTCAAGATGAGAAGGTTGTAGTGGGACAAATGACTAAGGGGAATGTGATGCCAAGACAGATCCTAAATACATTGAGGCAAAGGGATAAATTCAATGCTTCCACTCTTCGTACGATTTACAATACACGACAAAGACAAAGAGAACGTGAAGCCGGTGGAAGAATGCAAATATAACAACTATTGCACTTGTTGGAGCAAAATAACAAATTGTCGTGGCATAGAAAGGATAATAATACGAATGTTGTGACCGACATATTCTTGGCGCACCCTGACTCTATCAATTTGGTGCGGTGTTTCCCTTTGGTCCTTATCATAGACTGCACATACAAGACCAATAGGTAACGCATGCCATTATTGGAGATTATTGGGGTGACTTCGACTGAGGTCACTTTCTCTGTTGGGTTTGTTTTTATGTCGTCGGAGAGCAAGGACAACAACTTATAGGGTTTAGATATTTTGAAGCAAATATTCTTCACCGCGTGTTTTTTTCATTGATAGAGAGTTGGGACTTATCACTGCAATCCAACAAGTATTTCCCCAATCATCTCACCTACTTTGCACGTGGCACATAAATCGAAATGTCTTGACCAACACCAAGAAAATGTTTGCAAGAAATGAGGACTTCACAATTTTTAATGATAAGTGGACGGCATTGACGTATGCAAAGTCTGATGCCTCGTTTGAACGTAGGTATAATGAGATATCACATGATTACAGAGATGTGAAAGGTTTGGTCGACTATTTGGAGAAGACTTGGGTTGGGGAGTTTAAGGAAAGATTTGTTTCTGCTTGGACAGATAAGATTATGCACTTCGGAGAGACTACGACGCAAAGAGTTGAGTCCGCGCATTCAACTCTCAAGAAACATGTTGCGCATTGTCAAGCAAACTTTGAGGCGCTTTGGGGTTTCATTGATGGTATGATAGACAACCAACACAACAAGATAAAGGAATCATTTGAGCGGGGTTTGAATGTGGTGCAACATGGCTTCATGGGCCCTTTGTATCGCCATTTGCGGGGTTATGTCTCCCAAGCAGCACTCAAGTTAATTCGTAAAGAATTTGAGCGCGTAAAAAATGTCGGGAGCAACCAATTTCTTTGTGGTTATGGCATACACTTTACACATGGTCTTCTTTGTGCATAAAATCTTAATGTACATCTTTTGGCCGGTTCACATATACCACTTGAGGACATACATAGTCATTGGCAGAAGTTGAGTATGATACCTGAGCAGCCTGTGGGTCGGGCTGATTATAACTTCAATGATGAAATCCAAAGAGTCATTGATAAGTTCAGAGGTTGCGTTTATGAGGATGCCCGTTTGAGGATCATTCAATAATTGAGAGATATTTGTAACCCTTAATCCACATCGGTGATTCCACCTCCTGCTAAGGTGAAGACAAAAGGGAAACCAAACATCAAAAAATGAAGTAAGAAAACATTGAAGAGAAAGGTCGATGAAGACTATACATCTACAACTAGACTTCCTAGTGCTTTTGAATATGTGCCCGGTCATGAGGACTTTGCTTGTTCGCAAAAGAAGCAAATGCCATATGTTGCCAAAATATACCAAACCCGTGGAGCTTCAATGGGTGTGTCTAAGGTTGGGTTCATTTATAGCATTCAATCGGAATGTGTTCCATATGTTGAGAGTACATTCGATGTGGCTAGCGATGGTCATTGTGGCTTCTGGTGCATTTTCGCTGGCCTCGATCTACCCGATAGATATGGTTGGAGGAGAATTAGAGAAGGCCTTCTCCGTGAATTGGATGAAAAATAAGTTCTATGAGGTGAAGTTATTGGAGAAGGCTATGGAACCATAAGGAATTGCGTGGATTGCAATGACGTTGAGGATGTTGGATTCGAAAAGTGGATGATTCTTCTCGATATGGGCCTTTTGATTGCAACCATTTTTACTATCATGTTAATGAATGTTTCATGTGGCAATTGCTTGACCTACCTTCCTTTGCGCAACTCACCGCCTTCAACCTTTAGAGAGATGGTTATTATTGGGGTAACAAACGTCAACAACATTCATTGGGTTATGGTAAGTTTCATATAATTCCACTTAATTGATGTTTCTTTTAATTGGTATTTCTTTTTATTTTTCTCTTAACAGTTTTTAATGTTAAAAACTTATTTTCTACGTGATTTTGCAATTTATAGGTAAAGTTCAAAGATGATGCACCCCTTCCTCCCATTTTCCCATTATGGAACACCTTCCTGGATAGTGATGCTAAGGAGTGGGATACAGGATTCCGTGTACACGAGCACACTCTAGTCATGCATTCTAAGCAAGGCAAGAGTGATGTAATAGACTTAGATGAACCTTAGAGTTTTAAACAACTTCGATACCAATTTTTTTGAATCACTTGGATACTTGTGAATCTTATTATATATACATGTTCATTTTGTATCTATCCATATAGGTTGTAATGGTCAGTACATTGTGTTACATTTTGGCCTTAGATTATGTGTTTTTTACAAACAAATTATTATTTCTGTTATGAGTGACCGAGACATAGACAACAGTCACGGTTACTTGTGACCGATACATTGATGGAAATGACAGTCTTCAAATACCGACCAGGTCTATACGTGAATTTGTTTATGGGGTGCCCTTATAGTTAGTGGGGTGCCCTGAAAAGATGTTGGGTGCCTTGATAACCTTTGCGTTTCCATACGTCTCGGTGTCATGTTCATTGAAACGGTACACCTAGTCTCGGCCACTAGCTACCGAGCATGTATGGTTTTCTCTCGGTACAGGGTGACCGACAATATACATAGGCTTGTGGTACTACGTGGTTGATATGTTCAGTTTTTATAACATTAATAATTGGTCGGTCATGTATTGTCGAGACCATCACTAGCCTTCTCGGTCTTGCAGGTCCGAGTCGAAATGTTTGGTTTCGGACATGGGGGACCTAGACCATTCCTAAACATAAATTTTCAAGTTATAATTGGGTAAACTTCAAACCAAATTATAGCCACACACAACATAGTAAACAATCATACACATCAAACTAATATCAACTAATGAGTTTAACATACATTTGATGCACCCAAACAAGTTCAACACATTAGCTAATGAGTTTAACACAAATTATGAGTTTAACACACATTTTGAGTTTATAGAATTGAATTTTTGCTTTTCTTCCCCTTTCGGGACTGGTATGTGTTCCCGTGCATGCACTTGGTCTTTGGCGGCTGTGATGCACTCGGATTAGATGAAGTAGGGGACGTCGTGGTGGTGTTTGTGGCGGCAGTGGTAGTGGTGGTGGTGGTAGTGGCAAGACCCCTCCCCGTCAAAAACTCCACCACTTCATTCACCATTCTCCATGCAGCCTCCATTTTGGCCGTCTCCTCTGGCAAGTCAATCCATGCCAGCACGGTGTCCAATGCTCGCATGTTACGCTGCTACGATAAGCATAAACAAAAAAAAAATATTAGAACACAAAATAAACTCAATTTTTAAAACCCGAAACCTGAACATAAGCTTAATAATTGCCTCCATAAGTTCATAGTTTGTAACAGTGTCAGCCGCGCCTTCGGTGTAGGCTGGGTTCTCGATGGCAGGATGTGAAACTCGTATAAACCAGGGTAGGTAATCTGGTGTAGCCATGAACTCAAACCGTGTCTTCTCGCTATGGCTTTCAGGGGAGAGTAAGTGGTTCCGCCACCTTTCCTAATTCTCCGGTTGGAAGCCTTACTTGACCAAATACTTTTGTACAGAAGGTTCTCGAATAGCTTCGAGAATACGGTAAGGAGGGTCCGGTATGCTTTGGACATGGCCAAGTTGTCTTAGGAACCGCTCCAGATGGTACGGCTCTACAATGTCCATGTCTTAATTATGCCGGAATAGAAGGCCACCGGCTAAACGATGCCATCGCGTCTAACCTCCGCATATGGATCCTAAGTCACCTGCACCAATCAATCCGCGAATTATAATGAGTTCCTTCAAATGTAAAATTGAATAAGCACCAAACAACCACACACCTCACTAGGCCGCAAACTATCTAGTGTCCTCCGGATAGAAGCCAACTTGTCCACGTTCGCAACAGTCTCGTGTTTCTGATCCACTTACAAACACGAGGTTGGACGTTGTCGATGTATTTCGCATTCGGCTCGACAAGCTGGAATTTAAAGTGCTCGTACACCCATCCTTATGTAGCAAAAACAACAATCACAACAAGTAAGAATTTTTCGTACACAATTCAACTACTACATTTGGAAATAGTAGACAAATGCAAATTGAGATCGTACCTCGAGCAAGGTCAAATACCCTGCGATCTGTGAAACCTCCACCCTGGATGCCGACCCAAGGTGTTGGTAAAGGTGCCAAGGCGGTTGCACCCCATGCATAGCTTCCAACCTCGTCTAAATTCTCCAAAAGCTTGAGCAAGGCAATGGAGACTTGTGATCCACTTTTATCGGCAAAAAGAGTGCACGATAAGAGGTACAAAAAATATGCACGTGCAATGCATTCCACATTCGAGTAAGTGCTCGGCTTCGCTTTGGGATATCATCTAATCTTTGACCAGCACTTCCTAACCGTGAGCCCTCTTGTGATGTTCACCTCTTCCTCTGCATCTTCAACAGTAACCCCGAGGAGCTTGAAAACTAAATTGATCGCCTCTGTGCGAGACTCCTCGGTGTACCTCCCTAAGTTTTCCATCACTACCACCTTGCCGGTCACCGGGATATGCAAAATAAGGCTCACATTCTCCAAGGTGATGGACATTTCACTAAACGGCAGATGAAATATATTCGTCTCCGGTTGCCATCTCTCAACGAATGCCGAAGTTAGCTCCTTATCGCCTTTCCTATAGAAGCAATCTATGAGTGGCATCAACCTGAACCTCTGAATGAGCCTCTGCAGCCCCTCGATGTCGAGGTGGCAAGTCTGCAAGTCCCACTCCAGTAATTGAGCCCCGTGGTTAATGCACTTAAACAATGAGTGATGCTGCAAAAATCAAACAAACGCCATAATAAATTGTCAAAACTTAGAAATATGTGTGGCATGCATAATTTTTTTGTAGGAAATAAAAATTGGAAGAATAAATATACCTTATTGTTCCAAATCGACGCCGCAATATGATTTTTGAAGCCTTCAGTAATGACCGGTCGATGGGACCACCGGGTAAAGGAGCGGATGGGTCATCTTCTTTCTCCTATACATTCCCACTAGTTGCACCCTTAGTACTTTCGGGAACGGGCCATTCAGCTGTGGTACTCCTATTTCTTCATCAGTTGGGCCCTTCTCCCTAGACTCAGATAAAATTAGATGTGGCCCCCTCACTCTCATCATCATCGATACGTAGGTCCCACTCGTGGACTTGTGATGCCTCGTCTTGTACACCATCTCCCCTAGGATCACCTGCACGTGCAACCTCCTTCTTTGTAGCCTATTGTTTCTCTTTCCTATACGAGGTTGTTTGTGGCTTCCTCCCATCACGAGTATCTGAAGTACCCGCCGCTTGTTCTGTTCTCTTAGACTTCCTGTAAACTCGTTCCCTAGAAACACCGGTTTTACTCCGGGCCATATCTGTGAACTAATGAAATAAATAGTGTATTAGAATCATGTCAGAAAACACAATAAAAATGACCTTAAACACCGTTTTGGTCCACCAAGATCGAAACCTCACCCAACGTCTCGGTGTTTGGCAACCGTGACCATGTGATTTGTCTCGGTTGTTGCCCACCAAGATGCTTCAACATGTCTCGATCTCTAACAACCGTGACAAGCCATACAAACCAAACCCAACTACACTTGGTAAGGTAATAACGAAACACCATGTACTATTGCGGTTCCCTAGTCCGAGACTAAATGCCTTATCTCGGTTGTACCATACCGACTGATTTCGGGGTCCTTAACTTTATAGTATCCTTTGGGTTTCAACAAGACATTCACTACTGTCTCGGCATGGATTGACCGAGACCATACAAGAGGTCACTGACCTGTGTGACCGACACTTACGGGTTTCCAAAAGAAACCCTACATTCATACAACAAGGTGAATGTCTATGCAAAACAACCAAATGAAATTCAGATTCATTGAAAATACACACTAACCTTCTTTTGATCCCCGAAACAGCAACACCACCTCTGGTGCCTTCTTCCACGACCTTCACACAACGAACCCTCGTCCTTGGCTGGAAATCGACTCCACCAACGCGAGGAACCTACCAAACAATAGCTTCGATGTTCAAATCACAGGGAATGCGTGGATTGTTGCCTATGTAAAAGAAACAAGGGCTTATGAGCAACGCAATCAAATTTGGGATTTGATTTTGGGGTGGGGTACTCGTTTCTCAACCTAGGGGCAATTTGATAAATGTCACGGGGTGCCCTGAGAAAGTGACGGGGTGCACATAGCCGCACTCAAAAAAATGAAAAAATTACAAAAGTACAGCATATTTTAGTTTAAATGAGGAAAATAAGTGTGGTTTTTTTATTCAAAAAATAGGGTATATCGCATTTTGAAAAGGCGCTATTAGTTGGGGCAAATTTTTGTGGCTTACGTGGACATCCCATGTGGATTTTTACACGAATAGCGCCTTTTGAAAAGGCGATATTCGTGTTAGTATGACCACGTGGACTGTGTTTACACGAATAGCGCCTTTTGAAAAGGTGTTATTCGTGTAAACATCCACGTGGGATGTCCACGTGGCAATAACACACAAATAGCGCATTTTTCGAATGTGCTATTTGTGTGTACTTGCCAAGTGGACTCGGGGTACACAGATAGCGCCTTTTCAAAATGCGCTATCTGTGTACCCACTATTCTTCTTCCCGAAATAGGGAACACAGAGAATATATTCTCTGTGTTCCTTGTTTCGGGTGGGAGGTTGCAGGGGGTAGGGTTTAGGGTAGTATGGTAGGTCACGGGAGTTTTGGACGGGGGTCACTCGGGTATATAAGGAGGGAGGGGGCGAGAGGGCGAGTTGAGGGCGAGAGAGGGAGAGGACGGGAGACACGGGAGTTGGCCAGAGAGAGGAGGTGACGGGTTGAAGGAGAAGAAGAGGTTGTTGACGACCAGCGGCGGAGAAGGAGTAGAGGAGTTGACGGAGCACGTATGCAGAAGCAGCATGCGATGGAAGCGGGGCAATGAGCGACGGAGGAGAAGGAGGAGAGAGAGTTGACGAGCAGCGGAGCAGCGGTGGAGAAGGAGAAGGGGAAGGAGAATGAGGGGCGACTTGACGGTGTTTGGTTAGTTTCGTTTTGTTTTGTTGTTAGTTTAGTTAATTTACGAATTTTAATTTGTTTAGTTTAGTTGACGTTGTTAGGTTAGTTTAGTTTCGGTTGTTAGTTTAGTTTAGGTAGTTTGGTTAGTTTAGTTTAGATTGTTAGTTTAGGTAGTTTAGTTAGTTTAATTTAGGTTGTTAGTTTAGTTAGTTTAATTTAGGTAGTTAGTTTAGTTAGTTTAGTTTAGTTAGGTTAGGTTAGGTTAGGTTAGTTTAGCTTAGTTTAGTTTAGTTTAGTTTAGTTTAGTTTAGTTAATCGACTTTAGGTAATTAGTTTAGTTAGTTTAGTTAGTTTAGTTTAGGTATTTAGGTTAGTTTAGGTTAGTTAGTTTAGTTTAGGCAGTTTGGTTAGTTTAGTTTAGGTTGTTAGTTTAGTTAGTTAAGTTTAGGTAGTTTAGTTTAGTTTAGTTAATCGACTTTAGGTAATTAGTTTAGTTAGTTTAGTTTAGGTATTTAGGTTAGTTTAGGTTAGTTAGTTTAGTTTAGGTAGTTTGGTTAGTTTAGTTTAGGTTGTTAGTTTAGTTAGTTTAGTTAGTTTAGTTAGTTTAGTTAAGGTATTTAGGTTAGTTTAGGTTTGTTAGTGTAGTTTAGGTTGTTAGTTTAGTTAGTTTAGTTTAGGTAGTTAGGTTAGGTTAGTTTAGTTTAGTATAGTTAGTTTAGTTTAGGTAGTTAGTTTGGTTAGTTTAGTTAGTTTAGTTAGTTTAGTTAGTTTAGTTAGTTTAGTTAGTTTAGTTTAGGTATTTAGGTTATTTTAGGTTAGTTAGTTTACTTTAGTTAGTTTAGTTTAGGTAGTTAGTTTAGTTTAGGTATTTAGGTTAGTTTAGGTTAGTTAGTTTAGTTTAGGTTGTTAGTTTAGTTTAGGTAGTTAGTTTAGTTAGTTTTGTTAGTTTTGTTAGTTTAGTTTAGGTAGTTAGGTTAGGTTAGGTTAGTTTAGTTTAGTTTAAGATTTTTTATTTGTTTAAAGGTTTAGTTTGGATTTTGGTTAGTTATGTTTGGTTAGTTTAGTTTTGTTTTGTTTTGTTGTTAATTTAGTTTAGGTTAGTATAGTTTAGGTTGTTACTTTAGTTAAGTTAGTTTAGTTTAGCCTTATTATTTTGTTAAACTATGATGTTAAACCGTGTTATTGTTCTCATGTGTCCTTCAATATACACACAAGTTGAACATATTTTATTGATGTTGAGATATTTTAATCCATTTAAATAAAATAACTAACAAAAATTTTTATCGCATGATTATTAAATTGAAGACAAAAATAGGAGGAAAATAGTAATTTAACAAATTTAATATTTCCATATTTATTTATTTGGTTTTGTTATAATTTTCATGATATGTAGTGACATAGGTATTTCGTTTTTAAAAAAATGGTTAATATGTTTATTTAATGGTATGTATGCTTAAAACATTAAGTAATTCAAACACAGATGAATGAGTATGCTCTGTAGTTGCGCTATTAAGGCGATCATCTACATCAGAAAGTTCCATTGGTGTTTAAATCCCCCCAATTTGAATAAAATTCCTGGCTTGATAATGTTTTGATGAAAATCGTACTCCTTATGAACTAGTTTAGTAGGTTTGATCGTTTGGGATGTAAGTATGAGTTATTACTTGATCAATTTTGCAAACAAATGAGTATGCTCTGTAGTTGCGCGGTTATGGCGATCTTCGACATCAGAAAGTTCGATTGCGCTTTAACTTCCGTTAGTAATCAATTTTTTCACTTAATATATTTGTAATCCTGTGTGTAATCCTTTTAAATCAATGTCCAATAAATTATGTAGGTCATGGAACATAGGAACATCCCATTTCTATCAATGCGTACGGTGAAATTGTAAATGGTTTAAATGGCATCGCGTACAACGCACCCCCATCAGTAGTGTTGATGGTTAAGTTTGGGACGAGTAGCCGTCAATTGATGGATGACGTTTGTAACACGCTCAATATCTCATCTACGGAGACTCTAGTTAAAATGACTTATCGCCACGTGATAATCCTCCCCGGAGGTTCGCATTATTTCGTCCATGTGTTGTTGCATGATGCGACACACTTCGACTTGGTGTGGGCGACACTGGCCAATTTACCAATAACTACAATGGTATATATCTATTTGACATTTGAGTCAATCGACTCGTTTCAAAATCGTACGGTTCATTCGCAAGTCCGTGATGAAAATGTCGGCACATCAGACTTAACATTGATGATGGAAAGACTGCATATGCAATCACCACAAGGTGATGTAGCGCAAGATGGATTTGTTAGTCCATTACATGAAGACATTAATGTCTCTAGTGACGATGAAGTAAACGAGGAAGCCAATAATGAAACGGATGAGGTCACACGTCCCAACGAGGATGTTGCAGCAGCTGTCGATTGGGATAACGTCAATGTTTTCATGGATGACCCAAGATATGAACCTACAGGTGCGGAAAATATGCAAGATGATGAGCAGTTTGCTATCAATGAAGAGATTTTCTTGGAGGAAGCAAGTGATGATGAAGTTCACCAACCATTGCCGGTGTATAGTGAAATCGATTGGGAGGTGGCTAACTCCACTGCGACCCAACATTCTCATCAACAGACTAGGGGGACATGTATAATTTCGATTTGGAAATAGGGATGTGCTTTGACAACAAAAAAGAGTTACAACATACCGTCAAAGTGTGGCATGTTAATAGACATTGTCAACACTATGTGATGGAATCGACTACAACTATGTGGGCGATTAAGTGCGGAAGTGCGCAAGACAAGTGTATGTGACGTCTTCGTGCTTGTTTGCGAAAAAAACACAATTATAGGAGATCACACAATTAGACGTGCCACACAACTGTATTAATCCCGACGTAGAACGCGGTCATGCCCAACTTGACGCCAACATGCTTGCGCAAGAGATCCAAAGCGTCGTCCAAAGCAATCAAGCAATAACTATCAAGGCATTAATACAAATAATTAATGGAAAATACGGACACGAAGTAAACTACAAGCGAATGTGGGATGCCAAAAGGAAGGAAATTGAATGTGCATTTGGAGATCGGGATGAGTCATACGCTTTATTAACAAAATGGTTGGCGGCTGTGAGGAATAAGAGTCCGGGGACAAGAATCGAGTGGTCACATAGACAATGGGCTGCTAATGAGATAGGAACTACGTCTCCCCAATTTCGTCGTGTGTTTTTTGCATTTGAAGCATCGATAGAAGCTTTCAAGTTTTGCAGGCCTCTCCTTCAGATTGACGCGACTTTCTTATATGGAAAATATAGTGGGAAGCTAATAAGTGCGATCTCTGTTGATGGTAATGGACACATACTACCGGTTGCATTTGTCGTTGCAGAAACAGAATCTACTGATTTGTGTGGGTGGTTTTTGAGGATGTTGCGCAAACACTTGACGGATAGAGATGGAGTTTGCGTTATTTCTGATCGTTACCCTGGCATTTTGGAGGCGGTCAAGACCCGAGCAATGGTTTTTGTCCCCCAAAAGGATACCACCGTTATTGCATGCGACACTTGCTTAGTAATTTCAACACCCAATTCAAAAATGACCTATTGAAAAAACTTCTTGCTCGAGCAGCTGCTCAACATCAAGAACGAAGATTTAATGTGTGTATGGAGTGTTTTGCATACTTATCTTCACGAACTCCTCAATGTCTGCAATATGTCAATGCCATCCCAAAGAACTATGGACTCAATCGCATGACGGAGGCATGCGGTACGGTTGGATGAATTCTAATGGTGTTGGTATGTATGAAATGCAAGTTATGTTTTGCACTCAACTATATAGTTATCGCTTAAGTAATATTACTTACAGGAATTTTATCGTCACTTGTAGAGTGTTTTAACGGTGTATTGAAGGGGGCTCGATTCTTGCCAATAACAGCGATGACTCAGATAATTTACTACAGATTGGTGACATACCACAATCGGCGTAAACAGGAAATCGATGAAGCAATCTCTAACGGCCTATCCTACACAAAATATGTCATGAATAAACTCACACATTATGAACAATCTGCAAGGAGGCATCAAGTCACTTTGATCAATCGTGACATTGGTGAGTTTGAAGTGCTGACTGGAAGACATGGAGATCGCATGCATAAAGGAAACAACACCCAAGTCGTCATCCTAAAGGACCGGGTGTGCAATTTCAATAAATGGCAATCGTTTGGTTTCCCTTGCTCGCACGTGTTAGCTACATGTGCCTTTATTCGAGTGAGCTATGCGCAATTCATTGAGCCATATTATAGGAACGATGTGTACGCGCAATGTTACTCCTATGATTTCAAAGGCATCCCAAATGAGAAATATTGGCCGACTTTTGGGACGAAGATCATACCCGACCCAAGGTGCAGACGTGGCCGATGGAGACCAAAGGGAACGCGAAGACAATACGAGATGGATCTTCCTAATGTCTCGAGGCCCTTGCGATGTGGCATATGTCTTCAAGAAGGTCATAGAAGAACAACATGTCCTAATAAAGACCATGAACGAGTCCCTACTAGGAAGAACCGGTGTGGTATTTGTCGTTCAGAGGGACATAACAAAAAAAATTGTCCAAGCAGACCTCAACCTTCCGATGAAAATCGATATGCGATTTTGTATATTGTTTGTCATGGCTAAAGTTGGTAATTTGATTATATTGGAATGTTTGAGCATTCGTTATTGTTTGAACATATATGAAAGAGTTATTGTTTGGTTTCTGAACAACACGATTAATTTTTTTTCAAATCATTCATTTGTAGTTGTACAACAATGGATCCAGTCCATCGGATCCTTCACTTTTGCAACTCCAATCTACACACAGATCATCGCGAACCTGGAGGGGTGAGGTAAACTTTTTTACATGTATATGTCAAATGTTCTTGCATAAACGTATATATATAGATTAATACATTATCAATTATAAGGTGTACGAAACATTGTGCGTACGTCGAAGACGTGGTGTCGTTGATCGAACTGTGCAGTATCATTCGAGGATGATCCCATATCTTCGTTCCAGTGGGTTCTATGGAATTTCCCGCATAGCATTTTTCAGCCTTGATTGGGCTTTGATTACTGCAATCGTAGAGAGATGGCGCCCTGAGACACATACATTTCACATGCAATGTGGGGAGTGCACAATTACACTCTAAGACGTGCAGGTACAGCTCGGCTTACCTATCGAAGGTATGCCTATGACGGGAACCACCGATACAGACTATGATGATGTGTGCGAGAGGCTACTTGGTCGAACTCCTGTTGGAGACGACATTATTGGTTGTAAACTTAAAGTCGAATGGCTTGAATGTAACGTAGCAGCTATAGATGATGACAGCGATGAGGAATCGGTGCAACGTTATGTTCGATCATACATACTACAACTTATCGGTGGTTGTCTATTCGCCGACAAGTCCAACCGATTTGTACATTTGATGTTTCTATCATTGCTTGAGGATTTCCAAATAGCTAGACAGTATAGTTGGGGGAGTGCATGTTTGGCTTATTTGTACAGGAAGTTGTGTCGCGGATCTCGCGCAGGTGCACATGAGGTTGCAGGCGCGTCAGTTCTTATACAGCTGTGGGCATGGGACAGATTTCCATTCATAGCACCACGGCGCCTGGGTGTTTCTAGAGTTCGACCACGACCAGTGGATGGAGAACACATGCTTATGGACGTTCCATAGGAACACGAGTAATACAAATATTATTTCATAATTTTTTAACATTTACTCCATTTTCATTTTTCATAATTTATTGTTTTGTATACAGATGGCTCGATGCATTTTCGATTACAAAGAGTGCGACGCACGTCATATCAGCTTAATGTGATGCACTCGACTCGCAAAATGAGGATGATGTAGTATGGCAACCTTATGCTGAAGTCATCGGGTCTCTTCCCGAATATTGTACTGACGGTCACGGTGGTTGGCTTTCGACGTGTCCCCTAATTTGTTTCCACATAGTCGAGTGGCATCGACCAGAAAGGGTTATGAGACAATTCGGAATGATACAAGTCGTGCCACCAAACTGTGCTTACTACATCCGACTGCACCGCATCGAATTGCGTGGACGCAATCAAGAAAATTAGGTGACTTTTCACGAAAGCTTTATACAAATGTGGGAAAATCGTGGCCACAGCATAGTTACAGCAGCACAAGATGAAGGGCACAATCATCAAGACTACATGACGTGGTATCGGTCCGTCACTAGACGACTCATTGGACATGACGGGGCTTTACGTGACTATTCAGTAAACATGAAACTCTAATTTTTTTCTCGAACAACTAATATCTTAAATCGCATGCTTTTAACTCATGTTTTTATATCAGTGTAACTTGGTGCATCGACTGAGGCGAGTGTTTATTGAGGATGGGAACGAGCAAGGTCTTGCTGCGCTTAATGAAGGGATTAAAATTTTAGGCGAAGATGAAAGACAAAGGTCTACTCTATGGAATGACGAAATTGATGTCGAACAGGTCATAAATGAGGAGAATGAAGAGGAAGATGAAGAAGAGGATCAGGCCGAATCAAATAGAGAGGTGAGAAGAAGACGAACACGAACAGAGACTGTGGGGGAAAGCACCAGACGTCCTCGTCCACCACGTCCATCTAGTCACACTGAGATTGTTGCAGAGAGTAGCAGACGTTCTCCTCCAGCACGTTCATCTCGTCCGAGAGTGAGTAGAACAGAGACTGTTGGCGAGAGTAGCCAACGCTCATCCCCACCAAGTTATTTTTCTCATGGGTACATTCCTACATCGTCCACAATGCAACCAGAACCTCAAATGTTTGTATCAAGGCCGCCGATCATGAATCTTCCTCCTTACCATTTTGATCCTTATGCACCCGGGCCGTCGTCTTCAAATGTGGACCATGGAATGCCTAGACATCAAATGTATCCGTCATTGCTTCAATACATGCCGAGTCCATATACTCTTCCATGTTATAATTACAATATGTCATATAGTGGATATGGCTCATTCATGAACCTGTTAACCATGTCGCCGCCTCATGTTTCTTTCGCCCAACCGCATACAGGAAGCCACTATTTTGGGATGGTTCAACCTCCTATTTTTGGGAGCATTAGTAGCAGAGGTGAGTCTAGTGAAACACCAGAGGAAGAACATCAATCGACTCGACAACATTCAATGCAAGATCAGCAACCTCAACGACCTCAACCGGATGTACAAACACATCGTCCAACTAGACATAGAGTACGTTCGGTTTGCATCACCGAGCAAAACGTCAACGTAACCGTCGTAATAGACCTGTATGATGAGTTTTCTTGATGTCGTGGTGATTTTTTTTTTCAGCTTATGTCTTGGGTGAACGAAGTTGATGTATACAACCTTCTCATGGAATGAACTTATTTCTCAACAGATTATTGTTGTTTTAATTTTAAGCTCTCGACAAAAAAATAACGTGGTTTCGCCCTATAATTATTTTATTCTTCGTATCTCTGCTTATCATCACGAGATAGAAGTAACACAAAAGTTTAAAGGATGAGTTGCATGCTTACTGTGGGTTGCACAGGTTGTCTGCCTCGCGATACGTGCGTGACATTTGCATGGGGTGCATGGTCTGTAGTGGATATGCATGGGTTGTACCCTCGAGATACGTGCATGACGTTTGCATGGATTGTCCACCTCGATAAACGTGTCTGTCGTTACGGGGTGCATGGTCTGTAGTGGATATGCATGGGTTGTACCCTCGAGATACGTGCATGACGTTTGCATGGATTGTCCACCTCGAGAAACGTGTTTATCGTTTGCATTATTTATCCACCTCGACTTACATGCATGACGTTTGAATAGTTTGCATAGACTGCAGCAGGTTGCATGGGTTGTCTACCTCGAAATATGTGTTTCACATTCGCATGGTTTGCATGGATTGCACGAGGTTACATGAGTTGTCCACACCTCGAGATATGTGTGTGACGTTTGAATGATTTGCACGAAGATGCATGGCTCGCCCACCTCGACATACGTGCGTGGCGTTTCCATGTGTTGTCAACCAGGAGATATGTGTGTGACGTTCGCATTGGCTTTACCACCTCGAGACACGTGCGTGACGTTTGCATGAGTTGCACGAGGTTGCATGGGTCGCCCACCTCGACAGATGTGTCAGGCATATGCATGAATTCTCCACTTCAGCATACATGGGTGACGCTTGCATGGGTTGTCCACGTCGATATGCGTGCGTGTTGTTTACATGGGTTGTCTACCTCGAGATACGGGAGTGACCCGGGTCGTCTATCTCCATATGCACGTGTCGTTCATAGGGCGAAGAATTTTGTATAGATAGCTCCTTTTCAAAAGGAGTCATTCATAGAGTTTAGAATTTTGTATAGATAGCTTCTTTTCAAAAGGAGCTATCCATACAAATGTCTTCCACCTCACCACCCACCTCACCACCATGCATGCCACCTCATCATCAATAGCTCCTTTTCAAAAGGAGTTATACATTAGTTTTAGAATTAAAAAGTAAACCTCACTATTTGGTGAATTACAAACTAAACTCACCCCACTTTTTGAAAAAACCCAAAAAAAAATACCTTAGAAAGTTCGATTTAAATTCCACTAGCAGCAAATGTGGAATTGTAAATGCTTGGAAAGTAGAGCCAACTACTTTTTTTCTGTCAAATAGAGCCAACTACTCGAACCACTCTCATTTATCCCACTCTCAACCGCACCAAATCATAACCCTCCCCAACTCCGACACGGTGTTCCTAGCCAGCCACTTTGCCAGACCGACACGTAGCACACTTGGGCCCACACATTACTAACTTTGCACAAAACATGAACCACTTTTGAGATCTAATAAGTGGTTGGGCTTTATGACAATGGGGACTGGTCCGGCTCAGTAATTACAAAGAATTGAAACCAGAAGACAGAAAAGAAACTGATAGTGTAGGATCTGCAGGGAGGCATGCAACTATTCATGTATGGGGCTTTGAAAGCCATCCAAACTTTTAAAGCGTATACACATTGAAAATTGTGTTCTTCGTACTTCATATTTGAGTGAAGATCTAGACGACGACACCTTCCTGGAAAGGCGGGGAGGGATTAGATCGATAGGTCCGCTGAATTTGGTGTGATGCTGTTGAGCTCCTTAAGTGAAAATTTTTACAAAAGTACATATGAAATTACTTTTTATGAGGGAAATGGGGTGAAAATGCTTTTTTTTTTCGAAAATAGGCAATAACGCCTATTCAAAAGGCATTATCAAATTGGCGCACACGTGGTGATGACGTGGACACATGGATAGCGCCTTTTCAAAAGGCGCTATCCATGTGTCAAGGTGAGGTGGCAACATGACACTAATAGCGCCTTCGCAGAAGGCGCTATCAGTGTACATGTCCACGTCGGCATGGCCACGTGGACCGACGTGGACAAAATTACACTGATAGCGCCTTCTGCGAAGGCGCTATCAGTGTACATGTCCACGTCGGCAAGCCCACGTGGCCCGACGTGGACAAATTTAAGCGATAGCGCGCCGCGAGAAAAGCGCTATCGCGTAGGGAGCGTGAGCGTGACGTGGATCCACGTGGACCCAAATCGTGGATAGCGCCTTCTCAAAAGGCGCTATCTGCGCCAATTTTTCTTCCGAAACCGACGGAGAGAATATATTCTCTGCGCTTCGGTTTTGGAAGAAGGAGGAGGATAGGGGATCGTGTAGGGGGTGGGTAGGGGGTGGTAGGGGTCACGGGTGGTTTGTGTGGGGGGAGGGCGTCCGATATTTAAGGAGGGGAGGGGGAACAGGCGGGGAAAGAGAGCTTCGGGAGGAAGAGGGAGAGGACTATTTGTGCGAAGGAGGAAGGAGGGATCTCCGGGCGCGAGAGGAGGAAGGAGCAGCGGCGGCGGCATACCGAGATCAGGTCAGCGTAGCAGCGGAGTGGAAGGAGGAGAAAGAGGAGGTATGTGTAGTTGAGTTAGTTTAGTTAGTTAATTAAGTTTGTTTAAGTTAGTTTGTGTTTGTTTAAGTTTAGTTAGTTAATTTAGTTTGTTTAAGTTAGTTTTTGCAAGTTAGTTTAAGTTTGTTTGGGTGAGTTTAGTTAGGTAAGTTTGTTTAAGTTAGTTTAAGTTTGTTTAAGTAAGTTCAGTTAGTTTGTTTAAGTTTAGTTAGTTAATTTAGTTTGTGTAAGTTAGTTTGTTTAAGTTAGTTTAAGTATGTTTAAGTGAGTTTAGTTAAGTAAGTTTGTTTAAGTTTGTTTAAGTTTGTTTAAGTAAGTTTAGTTAGTTTGTTTTAGTTTAGTTTGTTAATTAGGTTTGTTTAAGTTAGTTTGTTTAATTTAGTTTAAGTTTGTTATTACCAGTTTAGTTAAGTAAGTTTGTGTAAGTTAGTTTAAGTTTGTTTAAGTAAGCTCAGTTAGTTTGTTTAAGTTTGTTTGGTTAATTAAGTTTGGTTTAAGTTAGTTTAAGTTTGTTTAAGTGAGTTTAGTTAATTAAGTTTGTTCAAGTAAGTTTAGTTACTTTGTTTAAGTTAGTTTAGTTAATTAAGTTTAGTTTAGTTAGTCTGTTAAACTTAGTTTAGTTAATTAAGTTTGTTTAAGTTAGTTAACTTAATTAAGTTTAGTTAGTTAAGTTTAGTTAAGTAAGTTGGTGTAAGTTAGTTTAAGTTTGTTTAAGTAAGCTCAGTTACTTTGTTTTAGCTTAGTTAGTTAATTAAGTTTGGTTTAAGTTAGTTAGTTTAAGTTAGTTTAAGTTTGTTCAGAAGGACATAAGAAAAAAAATTGTCCTACCAGACCTCAACCATCAAATGAAAACCTATAGTTATTTAATTGTATAATGTGTGAAGTTACTTAAGTTCGTACATATGTTGATTTTGAGCATGTACGCAAGTGTTTTTGTGTGAACATTTATTAAATACTTATCGTTTGGTTTCGTACAACACTCATTTTGTTTTTCTAACATTCATTTGTAGTTGTACAGCAATGGATCCAGGTCCTTCAGATCCATCACTATTGCGGCTCCAATCTACACACAGATCATCGCGAACCTGGAGGGGCGAGGTAAACTATTTTAATATGCCATATGTCAAATTTACATCAATAGAGTGTCAAACTCATACATTACGACCTTATCAATTGTAAGGTGTACGAAACAATGCGCGTACGTCGAAGACGTGGGGTCGTTGATCGAACGATGCAGTATCATTCTAGGATGATCCCATATCTTCGTTCAAGTGGGTTCTATGGGATTTCCGGGTAGCATTTTTCAGCCTTGATTGGGCTTTGATTACTGCATTCGTAGAGAGATGGCGCCCTGAGACGCATACATTTCACATGCATTGTGGGGAGTGCACAATTACACTCCAAGACGTGCAGGTACAGCTTGGATTACCTATCGAAGGTATGCTGTGATGGGAACGACGGACGCAGACTATGCCGATGTCTGCGATAGGCTACTTGGACGAACTCCTGGTGGAGATGATGTCATTGGGTGTAAACTTAAGGTCGATTGGCTTGAGCGTAACGTACCAGCAATAGATGATGATAGCGATGAGGAGTCCGTCCAACGATACGTTCGATCGTACATACTACAACTTATCGGTGGTTGCCTTTTCGCCGATAAGTCCAATCGATTCGTACATTTGATGTTTCTACCATTGCTGGAGGATTTCCAAGTAGTTGGACAATATAGTTGGGGGAGCGCATGTTTGGCCTATTTGTATAGGGAGTTGTGTCGCGGATCTCGCGCAGGGGCACATAAGGTTGCTGGCGCGTCAATTCTTGTACAACCGTGGGCATGGGACAGATTTCCATTAATAGCACCGCGGCGCCTGCATGTTTCTAGAGCTTAACCGCGAACGGTGGCTGGCCAAAATATGCTTATGGACGTTCCACTGGGACACAGGTATTAAAGTCGATTTGTCATTAATTTGCTAAAAAATCATGTCCAATTTCATTTATCTTAACTTATTGTTTTCTACACAGATGGCTCGATGCATTTTCGGTTTCACAAAGTGCGACGCACGTCGTATCGGCTTACCGTGATGCACTGGACTCGCAAAGGCATGAGGATGATGTGGTATGGCAACCATATACTGAACTCATGGGTCTCTTCCCGATTACTGTACTAACGGTTACGGTAGTTGGCTTTCGACGTGTCCCCTTATTTGTTTCCACATAGTCGAGTGGCATCAACCAGAAAGGGTTATGAGACAATTCGGTATGGTCCAAGTGGTGCCACCAAATTGTGCTTACGACGCCCAACTGCACCGCCTCGAATTGCGTGGACATCATCATGAAAATTGGGTGACTTTTCACGCAAGCTACATACACATGTGGGGACATCGTGGGGACACCATTGCAACAGCGGCACTTAATGAAGGGCACGATCATCAAGACTACATGACGTGGTATCGCTCGGTCACTAAGAGATTCATTGGACACGACGGGGGGTTACGTGACTACTCGGTAATCTTCTAACTCTTACTTTTCCTTGAACATCTAATATCTTATATTGCGTGCTTTGAGCTCTTATTTTTTGTATATCAGCGTAACTTGGTGCATCGACTGAGGCGAGTGTTTATTGAGGATGGGTACGAGCAAGGTCTTGCTGCGCTTGATGAAGGGATTAAAATTTTAGACGAATATGAAAGGCAAAGGTCTACTCTTTCGCATGACGGAATGGACGTGCAACAAGACATAAATGATGATAATGAACAGGAAGATAAAGAAGACGATCAGGGCGAAGCAAACATAGAGGTGAGAAGAAAACGAACACGACCAGAGACTGTGCGGGATCGCACCAGACGTGCGCGTCCACCACGTCCATCTACTCAGTCTGAGATTGCTGCAGAGAGTAGCAGACGTTCTCCTCCAGCACGTTCATCTTGTTCGAGAGCGAGTAGAACAGAGACTGTTGGCGAGACGTCCCAACGATCATCCCCACCAACTCATTCTTCTCAAGGGTACATTCTGTAGCCAGGCCGCCGATCGTGAATCTTCCTCCGTACCATTTTGATCCTTACGCACCTGGGCCGTCGTCTCCATTTGTGGACCATGGAATGCCTCATCGTCAGATGTATCCGTCACTGCCTCAATACGTGCCTAGTCCATATACTCCTACTCCTTATAATTTCAATATGCCATATAGTGGAGATGCCTCATTCATGAACTTGTTGACCATGCCGCAGCCTCATGTTCCTTTCCCCCAATCCCATACAGGAAGCCAGTATTTTGGGATGGTTCCACCTCCTATTTTTGGGAGCATCAGGAGCAGAGGTGAGTCGAGTGAAGCACCAGAGGAAACGCATCAATCTACTCGACGTGATTCAATGCAAGACCAGCTACCTCAACAACCTTAACCAGATGTACAAACATATCGTCCAACTAGACAAAGAGTACGTCCGGTTTGCATCACCGAGCAACAACGTCAACGTAACCGTCGGAATAGACCTGCATGATGAGTTTTCTTGATGTCATGTTGATTTGTAGATAGCTTATATTTTGGGTTCACGAAGTACGTGTATACAACCTTCTTATTGAATAAACTTATTTCTCATGTTTTCCATATTATTATAATGTCGTATATGTGATTACTCTTCAATATTCCATAACAGTAGCTCGTCACTGTGAAATATATAATATCTCGAAACATTAGAAGATTCCAACTTATAAGAGTAATTTTGCAGTAGAAAAATGATGGTGAGGTGCATTAAATGAGAGAAATGCGGATTGTGAGGTGTACTAATCGAAATAAAGGTGTAAGAGTTATTTTCCAGTACAATTGAATTTTTTTAAAGATTGACTTTTTCGTTAGAGCGCCTTAAGTAAAAGGTGGGGTGCGTCTAGCTTCGCTCATGTGCTTTCGTATAGGTAGGATTTGTGTATTTTTATGTTGTTTTTGTTATGCTCACATTCAATGAGGAGTCCTACACGTATATCAGTAACTGGCATAATTCGTGTTTGATATAAGTGCGATGTACTTCACGATACGTATCATGCACATCACGAAGAGTCTAGGGTACGGTATTCAAGTTCTTGAAGTGATTGACTTCAATTTCGGTGCTTAATCAATAAATTTAATCAATCTTTTTTATATTATAATCATTTAATTGAAGAAAACTCTTAAGTCGAATCATATGAAAGAATATAAATAGCGGGACTTCAATGTGAGTATGGCTAGGGCAGAGCTTTACCAAGTAATTTGTTTAGTTCGTTAAGTGAGTTTATGTTATATGTTTAATTTAACTTAAGTGGTTAGCTTAGTTAGTTAGGTGTAGGAGGTTTGTTCACATTAGTTTAGTTTGGTTAGGTTAATTAGCTTAGTTAGTTAAGTTAGTTTACTTTAGGTGTTGAGGTTAGTTTTGTTCACGAATTTGAGTTAGGGTATGTTCGTTAGTGTAGTTTAGTAGAGTTTAGTTTAGTAAATTTAGTTTACATAGTTAGGTTAGGTTAGGTTAGGTTAGTCGAGTTTAGTTCACATAGTTACGTTAGGTTAGGTTGTTAACAAGCAACTCTCGAGCTACTTGGTTGTTAGTTTAGTTTCGTTTGGTAGTTTAGGTAATCGTTTTTTGGTTGTTTCTTTACTTACTTAAGTTAGTTATTTTAGTTTAGTTAGTTTGTAGTGTTTAGGTGGTTATGTTAGTTAGTTTAGTTTGGTTAGTTCCATTTACTTAGTATGTTTAGGTTGCAATTAAGTTAGTGTATTTTTTGTTGTTTGTGTGAGATTCGTCACGGCCTTCATTGAAGTTCACCACAACAAACACCACAATGTCATGCACAAAGTTAAGGACTCGGTCAATGCAGCTACTTTTGATTCTTTTCAACTAGAGTCGAACCTAAGACTTTTCCTAAACTTCTAATCTATTTTTATTTGGTTCATGCTGATAACTAAGCTTCTATATATATATATATATCTTCTATATATATATATATATATATGCAACTTCAAGTTGTCTATTATATCCCTTATGGAAATGCAAGACAATTCGAGGAATTTGTCATAATAATATTAAATTGGACCATACCAAAAATCTGGTCAGGTTCTCGTTGTTCTTGTTGGCTCTTTAGTAATAAGATTCGCTATGTCGTCCTTGGCTACTCAATGACCTACTGTACATGGCCATTATGGGGAAATCCTTTAGGAAGGATATACATTAGTTACATTTATATATGAAAAATCTAGAACTGGAGATATAACGCAAGGCCTTCAAAAAATATAACAAGAGTTCGAAGTGCGTTCGAGTGATTCAGTATCAATGAATTTAGAAAAGAGAGTTCAAGGTTGGAACGAATTGTTGGGCCTGATGGTCTATTTCTGCAATCTCAGGGTAAATAAAACTATTTAAATCTAGATACACATGGTTAATCAAAAAAAATAAAAGTTTGTTTCTTTTTAATACAAAAATATACTCCTCCTATGCATATTCAAAGTTGCTTGTCATTGTCGAGATCGCTCAACTACGACGACGACGACGACGGCCAGCGGCGAGGGACGGAGCGGCCGAGGCCAACGCGGTCCAGCGTCTCGCGGTGATGGCTGGCCGTAGCGCATGCAGCAAGCAGCCAAGAAGAACGCGCAGCAGGAGGTCGCAGATCAAGAATTGTGGCGGACAAAACATTTGAGTCCAGTTGGTGAAAAGGTGCTATCTATACAATTGGCCAGCCACGTCACCGCCACGTCACCGCCACCTCACAAACATCAACAGTGGCCAATAACGCCTTTTCAAAAGGCGTTATTGGCTACTGGTCAAAAGGCGCTATCTATACAATTGTGTCGCCACGTCACCGCCACCTCACCACTTTCAAAACCAATAACGCCTTTTCAAAAGGCGTTATTGGCTACTTTTGTTATTTCAAATTACACCACCCTATTTTGTGAAATAAATTGTAAAACCACCTTACTTTTGGAAAAACACCCCTTAAGTGCCGATTAATATTGTTGTTGTTTAGAAAGGTTTTATGTTTCAAAACTTACAAATGCCTTAGTGCTTTGATATAGAATAGAGATATAGATGAGTAGGGTACCCGTCAATTCGCCATATATGCCAAAAAAATTAATTTGGGAGGGAGGGGCCAACTTCACCTAAACTTATTTGTAAGTTTGGATACTCGCCTAACACGCACACCCGATGTCGTGGATCTCACTTGAGTTGTAAGAAAAAACAATATAGGCTCAATCCTATCCAAAAACACTTTATGTCATAATTTAATGCATAGATCGCCTTAGTTAATTTGCATTTGCTAGTCTGGGCCACCCTCATGAAATTTACAAAATATTTTAATATTTTTACTTAAAAACGAGTTGTGGACTTAAAAATGAATTCTTGAAAGTAAGGTTTGAATTAAGCCTCCTTAAACCCAGGTAAGTTCGACTTGTATTGGGCTTAGGTGGACCACATAAAATAAAATTTGCATCAAATAAAAATAAATTATATTAAAAATCTTAAATATGATAATAAACTAATAATTATAAGATTTGCAATATAAATTAAGGGGCTTTAAATTAATAAGATACTACAAAGTTTTACGAAAATAGTGTTAAATTATACATTTTCTATAAAACAAGAAAAATATATTAAATTGACTTTTTAATGATTTCTCATTCTCCCAAGTTTTTTTTTTTAATTGTTTAAGGTTCAAAACAATAAAAATGATGCAAAGAGCTTTAAGAATTTTATTTTCACAGGGCGTTTCGTAATTACATATAATTTTTGTCCTTAAATAATTGAATCTTTTTTTCATAACATTCAAACTACAACTCAAAATTGACTTCATAATCAATATTTCTCAATAATAAAGAAATTAATTTAGTTTTTTGGTTTGAACAAGTTTACATTATTTTAAATGATATATTATCTACTCAATGCATTCCAACTCGTTCGTATGAGTGCCTATATTATTTAGACTACATTTAAATGTATCGAGCATAAGGGTGGCGGGAGAGGAGTCGAGGGGCAAGAGAAGTGGTCGGGGGGCAGGGGTATTACAAGAGGATCCCGAAGCCGGGGGGAGATCGCCCACCCTGCCCCCATCTAGTTCCGCCCCTGAACACCTTTACCCATCTCAATCCTGATTATAATATGAATATGAATATTGTACCTGTCTCAAACCCTATTAAAATTACTTGCGACTCATTTAGACCTTGCTTGATTGGACGAAAAAAGAAAATATTCTAAAAAAATCGTAAATTCCATAAAAAAATGAAACATGTTTTCACAATTGCCAAAATTTCATATTAAGATCTATATATTTTCTCATTTATTATGGTGGGTAAATTCAATTTTCTTTTGAAAATGAGTTTTCATATTAAGACTCATATTAAATTTATATTTTAAATATGAATATATATATATATATATATATATATATGTATATATGTATACACACACATGTTAAATTTTCATATTTATTTTAAAATTTATTGTTGATGAGTCTTGAGGGAGAAATTCTTACACGTGCAATCAAACACATGTAGGAAAAAAAAAGTATGAACATTTTCTTTGCAATCAAGTAGGGTATTAGTGAAGCGGCTAAACGAATCTTAGTTTTTGCTAAACATAACCCTCTTTTTTAAAAAAAATGTGAAATGCCGCCTTTCATATAAAAGGGTTTTTTGCTCACCACGTACCCCACTAACCCCATCCATCCATTCCCAATCACACCACAGCCTATCCCTCTCTCAAATCGCACTCATTTTCGGCTCAAATCTGACAAAATTCGAGCAAAACAACTTTCTTTTGACGCCATGAGTGCATTTCCCACCATTTATGTATCGCTTTCAAGGTTTTCTTGAGTAGTATTCGACGTTTTTTTAGTCGATTTTATGTTGTTGAGATTAAGGCTTTGATTTGGGGTTTCGGTCTCACATTTTGTGCACAAAATGTCGATGCAATCAAGCATATCTAGCGATTCCGAGCAAAACCCACTAATTATTTTGGTTGTTTTCATGTATTTTTTGGAGTTTTGAGATTATTTTTTTTGTTAGTTTTTATCGCCCGTGAGTTTTGAGATCGTATAGGTCTTGGTGGGAGTCGGTCTAGACCTTTGAAGAGGTCTCGGTTGCATTCCGTCAAGACTGTGACCTCTTCAAAATATTGGTGGGAGTTGCATGAAGCCAAGGTGGAGACCTATTTAGAGTTCTCCACGACCCTGTAAGATCGAAACCCACATGGCGAGGAAACAAGGATATGTTTGAGTAATGAGGTATATTCAGCAAAAAATGAAGTATGTTTGAGTAATGGGGTATATTCAGCAAAAATTGAAGTACATTTAAGGTATTTCAAAGATTTTACAAAAAAAAAGTAGGGCACATTCACCAACAAAAATGAAAAATCGAGATATGATGACTAAATGGGGGTAAACTCAGTAAAAACTGGGGTCCGTGTTTAGTCGTTCTCTAAATTTATTCAAAAGTACCCATTTAGATATACATTTAACTACCTATTTAATATAACTAGTCGGCATCCCGCACTTCGAGCGCGGGCAAGACTAAGTATCAAAATATTATATAAAAAATGTTGAAAAAAATGTTAAAAGAATTATTATGTAATCTCGATATGAACTCAAAGTCGCTCCTTTTAGGTCCTTCAACAATTAATAAAAAAAAATACTTAGCAAACATAACTTAAAAAATAGCAAAAAAATAGAAAATTAAAATTTTAAAAACAAAAATTCTATTTGTATAGCAATTAAAAACATAACCTAAAAAATAGCAAAAAAATTAAAATTAAAAAATTAAAATTTTAAAACCAAAAACCCTATATGTATAACAATTAAAAACATAACCTAAAAAAAATGCGAAAAAAACGAAAATTAGAAATTAAAATTTATAAACCAAAAATAATATTTGTATAACAATTAAAAACATAACCTAAAAATAGCAAAAAAAAAACGAAAATTAAAAATTATGAAAAAAAAAACTTAAAAACCAAAAAATCCTAATGGTATAACAATTTAAAACATAATTTAAAAATAGAAAAAATAGAAAAATAGAAATTATACTTTAATTAATGACTTCACCATGTCACAGTCAAAATCTTATTTTCGTTTTACCATCCTACCCCTCGCTTAAGTGCGAGAAAGATCAATGGCTTGTGTTTCTTATTTTTTTATAAATCTTAATTATGACATCATCATGTCATATGTCACGTCGTAAGACATTCTCACAAAAACAGTTCATTTATATATATATATATATATTATAACAAAGATAACCCGAGCATTTCATTAAAAGCATCCAACTTAACTTAGTGTCAAAATACATCACTGTGTGCAAAGAGGCAAGAGATAAAACATTGTACCTCACCCATTTTTTAGTAAAATAGATAATAAACGGGTTTTTGCAAGTAGATTTTCAAACCATGTCACATAATCAGGTTCGAGTACCAATTTTCCTACCCAAACCCATCCTGAACCTAGATAGATTATATTTGGGTTTCTAATTAGGTCGAAATTAAAAGCTTACCCATAGGGTGGCATTGCCATCCCTAACTATTTTTTCCTGTGATAAGAGTATAAAGAGCTTGTTTGGCGACACGACAGCTTACTACTTATGCTTTGAGAATCACAACGCATTTGGTAGTTGAGTGCACATCAACAAATCGCAGAAAATACCAAATGATACCCAAAAATAATAAAAGCTATTTTTTTAGTGCCACCTTAATGATATAAACAAGGACGCACATCACCACCCAACCTAATAGTAATGATAAACGCCAACTGAGAATCTTTTCTTGTCCCCTCTTGTAAATGAACATCAAAAAACTAATTTCTTATTATGCAAGAAATACTTTTGAACTTGTCATTGACGATTTGTTTCTTTTTCCACGACTAGATCAATTTTCTTTCACGGATATTTGGTGTTCATATTATTCATGTAAGATAATAAAACAAGGCACATATAGAAGTCAGTTGTTATTTCATTATTGAATAAAGAATTTTATGTGCAATCAATTTATTAAACTACTATGCTTAAATTTACAATGACAAAAAGTAGAGGTAAATCAGTTTCTGCAATTCATTTACCTTATTATGTAGGCAAAGAAGTAATTATCTAAAATTCTTCGTTAAAATGACAAAACCTACTGCAACAAAGAAAACTCACAGCAAAAGTGAATTACATAGTTAAGTTGAAACTGTAGAATTTTGATAGATGGAACAGAACAGTGCTTGCGATTCTGGAGTTTAAAAATTCCCTCAAAAGTTAAGTTTTTCATGTAGCGAATGTTGAGGGATTGTGTTCCGGTAAAGAAGGATGATAGGTGTGTTCTCTGTGAGCGTGAACTTGAATCTAGAGATCATCTTTTTCTGCGGTGCTCGAAGGTAACACATTGTTGGAGAGGAGTGCTGAGGCTACCAAGGAATTTTGAGACATTCTCATTTCCAAATTGGTTATTCTCACTCAGCGAAGAACTAAATAAGGATGACCTTGAAAAGGCTTGTCTAATGTTCTGGAGCATATGAAAATTTAGGAATGATATATTATGGAAAGGGAGAAGCAAACAATTTGACATGATTATCAGGGAGCATATGGAATGGCTGCGGGAGTGAAGGTTACTCCGTGCTAGTCCGAAGGGTGTTTTTAATGGGAATGCAGGGGTACGTGACAGCGTTCGATGGCAAAAATCGGAACTTGGGGGATGCGGCGGTTTGGGAGGTCGAGGGGCTGCTGGGTACAAGGGCGGTCGTGAGGGATGATCACGGGCATTTGATCCGGGGTTTTACCACGACAAATGTGGGTAGATGCTCATCGCATGAGGCTGAAGCAATCGCGTTTCGGGAGGTGTTAAGCTGGATCAAACATATGTTATTATCAAGAGTGGTGTTTGAACTAGACTCTTTGATAGTGGTTCAAAATATCAGTTCATCGGCAAAGAATAACACGGAATTTGGGTCAATAATTTAAGATTGTAAGGAATTAATTGGATCGGAGTCGAAGTGAAAGGTTCAGTTTGTTAAAAGAGAAGCTAACAATGGCAAAGTTAGCCAAACTTCATGAAAGAAATAGTGAGTGGTGTGAATTTCCAAAGGAGATAATTGAGCTTAATGTACAAGATGTAATTTCTCATTGATGAAATGAAATCGTTTTTCTCCTCAAAAAAAAAAACAGAACAGTGCTTGGACATTGACATGAAGGTAAAAGACGAAAAGATTGAGAGAATGGATACGCCTTCTCGAAATACTTGAGAGGTCAGTCTTAAATTTGGTCTGAGCTGGGTCTGGGCAGTCTGGTACACTTGCAAGGTTTTTTTTTTTTTTTTTTTTTTTTTTTTGTATTTTTAACAGCATTTCCATCTACAGTGACAAAGTCAAACTTTCCAACCACATTGACAATGTTGGATCTTTAAAGGGCAAGAACTGAAGTAGCTAGCAAAACAGACAGAGGAGACTTTTATGGAACACAACTACAAGTATATAAATTAGGTGGGTGAAAGTAGATGGAAGCCTTTAAAGTCAATTATTGTGAACAGTTAAGTAGCTTTACACTAGCCACATGGAAAATAGTATTTTATATCCATGTTTGATCAGTTGTTTTCAATCTTTGCAATATATGTTCCCTTTCGAAAATATATCCTTTCAACAATCACTCATGGTCCAGATGTTGAAGTAAGAGCAATAAGTGGTAATAATATTGTCCAAATCAATTTCTGAAAAAAAAATATATATATTGTCCAAATAAATAAGAAAAAAAAAAACCATCTCAACCAAAAAGAAAAAAAAAAAAAGATTGATGATCTTGATCATAAGACTTCTCCCAATGAGTGTCACAATAGGAGCCATGTGGTAACAAAGCCCCACATTGAATATGTACTAGTTGATGAAGAATAAGTGAAGTTCAGTCTAATCTATGTATGAAAAGGACATGTATCAACAAGACTAGGGACATAAAGATGAGAAATACAAAAAGAGCGACGATGAACAGTTTGATTTCGATTTCAGGCAATACAGGACAGAGTGACAGGACAGAGTGTTTGAATGTTCCTACGGATCAGTCATGTCATACAGACCCGAGTTGGAATCATATTTAATTACTTCTATTCGAATTAGGTGGATTTAAATAGGTAAAATAGAGATTGAGGTTTTATCGGAAGATCAAATCTGATTTCAAATATGAGTTATAAATCACAACTCAACGATCTATCATGGTCCAAAGACTCATCCTTCTCTCATTTTAATCTGGCACACCATCATTTGAGAAAAGAAAAATGCGACACACTATATCTTAATGTTATTAAGGGAAAAAATGATGATTTATCTAAAGTGCCTATAAGATATGAGGTAACATTAGTGACACTGAAGGAAACAACGCCTTGGAGTAGCATATTCAAGAATATATGTATGCCATTACCAAAAAAAATAAGAATATGCGTGTCATTTTATCTAGATTATAATAATATTCAAATGCCCTAAAAATTTTCTAATAAAGTAAAATACAGATTGCCCCGAGTCTTGATGTAATACACACCTTAGTCCATGTATTTTAAAAAATATGCATTTTGGTCCTTCTAATTTATTCTCTTAATCAAAAGCATCCTTGTGTTACTGTCAAGTCAAGGTATAATTATTATAGAGGGCTGCTATTTCAACCCGTTGATCTTGTCTCCCCACCCCAACATAAGAAATTAAAGTTTTTTTTAGGGCCGCTAAGGGCACCCCCCGTTTCATGAACTTGCGATTGACATCATCAGACAAACGACGATGTAACAATGTTTGATAACCATATGATGGTTTGAAGGAAGCTGTTTTTTGTCAACGTAGGGTTTCTCAAATTTTCGAGATGTTTTTTCCACGGACGCAATTGATTCGGCCTCGCGAAGAGAGTTATGCACACGTCTCGGTCACCTTCCACCAGAAGGCCGAATAACGGTCTCGGTAATGGACAACCAAGAGCTATTCTACATTCTCGGTTGGACATCACCGACGGGACATAAACTATACACTTCGACTTACTCTGGTGAAGTGGTGGCCAGACGAGACGACAATAAAAGTCTCGGTTATGGACAACCGAGAGCTATTTTACATTCTCGGTCATGCTTGGCCGAGGCTGTAAACAAAATCTACGCTGTGTGGGCGAGAACCACAACGCCAATAAATGAACCATTGAATGCACCGCCACACAAACATAACAACTACTCTATCAAATGCAACTTAATTAGACTACAACGCACATTCAAATGATCGATTTCAACACTATCGATGTGTGAACGAAAAACTTGAATCGACCTTTTTTTTGAGGGCCGCTAAGGGCACCCCACCGTTTCATGAAGGCACCCCGATTAATGTGGGCACTAACCAATTTACCTGGGGCACCAAAAATTAGACCCAAATATCCAAAATACCCCCAAAATACCCCTCTGGGAACAAAAAACCCCTCCCCCCCACCACCCCACCACCACCGAACTGACTTTCTCCTTGCGAACCACCTAGCAATCCCGAATCTAAGTTGTATTCGTCTCTATCTCTCGTGTGTTTTTCGTCGTTGTAGGAGGTTTTTGTAGTTTGTAGGCTCTGAGTTTTGTCGATTTCGTCTTCAAATTAGGGCTCTGTTCTAGTTTTTCATTCACACACTCAAGTCGAGAAATCGATCGTTTGAATGTACGTTGGTAGTCTAATTAAGTTGCATTTGATAGAGTAGTTGTTATGTTTGTGTGGCGGTGCATTCAATGGTTCATTTATTGGGCGTTCGTGGTTCTCGGCCACACAAAGCCGAGATTTTGTTTACTGATCTCGGCCAAGCATGGCCGAGACCGAGGGGAAATTTTTGAGAACTCGTGGTTCTCGGCATGAGCTAGAATAGTTTACACGGTCTCTTGCAACGAATGACCGAAAGTAATTGTGTTATCTGGCCACCACTTCACGAGAGTAACCATTAGTATATAGTTTATGTCATGTCGGTTGATGTACTACCGAGAATGTAGAATAGCTCTCGGTTGTCCATACCGAGACACTTTTATTGTCGTCTCGGTCACCACTTCACGAGAGTCCTCGGTGGATGTTGACCGAGACGTTTCATAACTCTCGCTCTGCGAGGCCGAATCAATCGCGCCGTGAAAAAAACATCGAAAATTTGAGAAACCCTACGTTGACAAAAAACAGTTCCTTCAAACCATCATATGGTTGTCAAACATTGTTACATCGTCGTCGGATGATGTCAATCGCAAGAATCGATAAACGTCGCCAAACGCAATGTTGTTTTATGGTTCAAGCTTGGTGGCGGGGTGCCCGCTTTTCTTTGTCAAAATGGTTTGTAGGGTTTGAATCAATATATATACAAGGGCAAAATGGTATTTTTCATTTTTGCTGGAATTTTTACAAAAAATTTGGGTGCCTTCATGAAACGGTGGGGTTCCCTTAGCGGTCCTCTTTTTTTTTTATCAAAACACCTTCTTAGTCAATGACAATTTTATCCTTGTAGAAAACCCAACCGACACCCAACCTAAGAAAGTTATATATTATCAACTCACAAATCTCATTATAATCTCGTCAAAATCTATTGATTTCTATACTGATAAAGATTAATCTAATCACGAGTCGCAGTAGTGAGGAGAGAACTTCGCGACTCGGAAGATCACGAGGGGCAGTTGTTGTGGTTTTTGGGGTTTTCTAAGCACGCATCTTATCCTCAATTAATTGCATTAGAATTGATGGGATCATCACTTTCATTTCAAGAGCTATGAAGTAATGTTGAAAACCCAAAGCAATTGCTTCCCCGTAAACACCCATAGAACATAGTACAGTGCACACAATAAAAAAATCTGCAAACGAACATGCGAACCCATTAATGAAATGGCCAATAAAAGAATTGTGGGTGAGGATTGCAATTGCTAAACGTACCCCTTTTTTCTCAATTGCAATTGCAATTGCTAAACGCACTTCCACTCGAGCATACCCCTATTTTGAATTGCGATTGTGAAATGAACCCCATTTTTTTCTCTAAAATCACCATAAAACCCCTCCTTCCAATGGAAATAAACCACTTCCCCTTCACCCACCTAATGAATGAAACACTAACCCAAGCCGTCCACCCCACCTTACCACTCCTATTTCGCCCTCTTTAGCACTTCTACTAGGTTCAGGAGTGACCGAGGAGTGTTTATTTGGTCGAGATGAGATCGGGTATGGCGTCAACAGCGCGCGAGGGACGAAGAACCGTGACCTTCCATGCCGGATTTGGGCGTGATTTAGTAAGTTTTTTTACTCTATCTTTACACGTTTTACCACACATCTACATAAGCATTCTCATTTATTATATATTCATTTTATATACTTGTTGCTTCATTACCGTAAAACATTCACTTCCATAAAGCATAGTTGGCATAATTATGATCCCATAAAATTTTCCTTTGAACTTTGTCGAAAAATTTCGATAACAGATCACACCTATTGCACTCCACCATTTCTTCCATTCTAATTGAGGTTTACGTTTAACATCATTCTCAATATTACCATCATTTTGTATGATTGATCCAAAATATCTAAAGTGGTTTACGTTAGGAACTTCTTCCCCTAATTTTACTACTTCATCATCTTGATGGCTAGCATTTCTAAACTCACAATGCGTGAATTCGATTTTCATCATACTCAACTTAAAGCTTTTAGATTATAATGTATTCTTCTGAAGGGTATGATTTCCTTTTTACTCCATCTCTTGTTTCGTCCACTAGGATAATATCATCCGCAAATAGCATACATCATGGTATATGTTCTTGAATATGTCTACTTAGTTCATCCATAATTAAAGTAAAGAGATGTGAGCTTAAAATAATCCTTGATGTGGTCCTATCGTAAAAGTAAATTATTTTGTAGTTCTTCCAATTGTCTTTATACTTGTCAATACTCCCTCCATACATATCTTTAATAGTGTTTATGTACCTAGCATGCACTATTTTTCTTTCTAGAACCCACCAAAAAACATTTCTAAAGACCCTACCATATGCTTTTTTCTAAATCTACAATATGTTTAAATAAACACACAAAATGTCATTAACGTATACAAAATTAAAACAACACTAAAATCAATTGCTAATTAATGAGAATGTGTACAAATACAACCAAAAATTACCAAAAAATTGCATAAAAAAATTATCAAAAAAGTCATGATTTGTGAGTGGGAAGCAAAGTTTTAGGGTCTTTATTTCTTTGTGTGTTTCTCTTTTATAGTATTAGTTTAGTCTTTTCACGCTAACTCAACCATGGTTTAGACAAAAAATTGCAAGAGACAAAACTGCATATTTCTGAAAAACACATGGACTAAATTGCATATTATGATAAACCACATGGGTTAATTTCTTATCAAGGGTTCTCTACTTTGGGTACAACATTTGGATACAACATTGATGAAGTCTATTGGACACACATTGGAATGTGCGCGTGCACATCTCAATGCATGATTTAATAGACTCCATCAATGTTGTACCCGAAAGGTTGTAACAAAAGTATGTATTCACTAGCATTTTCCATTCTAATATACATTTCAAGTTTTTGCCTTTGACTGATTTCATTATGCAAATACCCATTGGGCCTTAGGCCTTTGGGCTAGAGTTTGTTCTTCAAAATACTTACATTTATAATTTCGTCTTTTATTTATATTCTAAATCCAAACTACATAATTGTTTGATGATCTAAAGTATACAAAACACCAACAATTGAGTCTTAGTGTAGTGGAAAAGGCATTCCCACCGTAAGGTCGGATGATCCAATCCTCAAAAAAAAAAAACTACAATTGTTGGTGAAAAGTCGTAACTGTTGTGGAATATGGATGACCATGTATGTACACCAACATATTGTGTAGTCATGTAACTTGTATTTCTCACTTAATAGTACTTCCACTTGTCTATGTATTGTCATGTAACTTGTAATCCTCTCATATGTACACCAACTATTTCATGTATTGTCTATGTTGCTTGTGATGTGTTGTATGACTTGTGGTGTATGTATAACTTGTACACATTGTATAAGTACAATTATCATCATCACCAAATGGCTTATATAAATGGTGTCAACTCCATTGGAATTCACACACCAAGTTAAATGAAAACTTCTCATTCCAACTATCTCATTTCTTCACTTCTCCTTTGTAGTAGTAGTTTGTAGTAGTAGAAGTTCTTAGTTTTATATTTTCCTTCTCTAGTTCTTAGCAAGTTCCAACTCAATTTACAACACGTTATCATCACGAGCTTGCTCTAGTATTAAGGAGATCTTGAAGTTCAAGAATGCTTGTTAAGGAGACAAAGCTATGAAGGTATAACTTTTGTTATTTAAATAAGTTCAGTTTATTTCTATATTATCATGGTTGCTTCCTTTATTTCATGCATCACTTCTACATGCATATTTTATTCATATATTATGCATTATAACGTCACCAATTGCGAAAGCATGCTCTGTAGTTGCATCTTGTACGATCTTCTACATCAGAAATCAAAAGTCAATGTGTGACATATAGTTTTTCTCTTAAAACTACAAACGATTAGTTATTGTTCTATTCTTGATTTCATAATACAAATAATGCTATAAGTTTGAGTTGATAGTGGGTAAGCCTTGTCCCCGGTAAAGCTAAACATTGAAAGGGAAATGGGTTATCCCGTTCGAGGAGGCATGGTATTAAGTAGACTATGTCTCGCCACCCAACCTGGAGGTTGTCCCACCAACTCATATGAATAGTACATTTTGTTTATTAATGAATCAAGTTGCGAACATATATTTAATCATATGTTATGTTTTTACATAAACAGGGGAAAACTATTTTATATTAAATTTATTTTCAAAATATTATTCAACCATAAGTTGAACTTGTTGCCTTATTATATTATCGACAAGAATTACTTGTCATGACAATTAGATACTACAATTTGTGAATGAAGCCTATATGCAAAATTGTGTGTTATATATACACAATCATTCGCCAATTTCTCTTTAGAGATTTGAAAAGTGAATATTTCACTTTATATATCTTTTCACCTTATGGAGTTATATATATACATACCAAAAAGGTAATGCTCCACAAGCTCGAAATGAGCGGTTAAGTCTCAAGCTACAAAATTTAATCAGTCAAATATTAATTATAATTCCGCAATTTTAATTACCTCTATGTTAAGGCTATGTGGAAATATGACTGATGAGACAATAAAAATAAGGTCACGTGGCCCGCCTCAACTTATTGCCGCAACAAATATCGAGTGCGCATGTCAATCCAATAAATATTAAGGATTGATTTCTTGTCTCATGGTAGCTGAGTAAAATAATGAGATATTATAAATATAATATCGTTCACGTCCAATTAGTTCAGCTTCAAATTAAGAAGCATATGTTGCATATAATGATCATGATCGCAATAATAAATTTATGGACGTGGAAAAGGTGAAAATATCAAGTAAAGGTCGTATTGACAATTCTACAAAAATTGGAACAAAAGTGGTGCACCACTACAAATGGCAAATAATTATTGATAATGAGCGCTCATAATTGTGACATTTTTTTGGTCATATATGAAAGGCTATTTTGCCTAAATATTGTCATACATATACCCGAATATTTTTGTGACCTTTACCATGCCTTCAAAATTAAAGGCAAAATATTATGAATTTTATCATTGAAAATGGCTCGATAAAACAAGCACATCGAGATGTGCTTAAATCGTGACCTAAATATGGGCAATGAGTTTATGTCTTGTGTATCGTGCTACATGCATGTACATTATAATATAAAAGTGAGTATTTCTCGAATTCGAACTTAGTGGAAGCTAATGTTCAGCAATATCTAGTACAACAATTTTATTGTTAATGTCTTGTTCAGAAGAAGTCTACTCAGAATAATAGAAAATTTATCTATATAAATATGATTTAATCTGAGTATAATATTATCGGCTTTAACTTCTGGAATATATAAGGCACATTAAAACGAATGTCGTCATAAATCAAATGACATTCATTTCGTGGAAAGATCTATTTGATTATCCATAATCATCGATAATGCGAAAATATCGTAAATTCGCACGGACATCCTTTATCGAACTGATTTTTTTTTATCACTGGAGATTATCTCAAGGCAAATCAATAGGAGACGTATATTGATTTAACTCTCCATTAATTATATTATAAGATGTCTTGGGTCCCTAATAGGGAAATTATTTATAGCAAGTTTTGCTAATTGTCACTTCGATGAAGCAATTTTCCCACCATTAGGGGGAGATATAAGCCAATTCAAAAGGAATGGCGTGAAATTGCTTGAAACACATCAAATTGCATTAAATTTGTTGTATTATGATCCATGCATAAATTAATATAAACTCAAAGTTCAAAGGATCATTCAGTAGCAACAAGTTATGAATCAATTACTTGATGCAAGTACTATACACAAAAGAGTGACAATCATATGCTTCAGCATTAAATGGTTCATATAGAAAACGATGTCCATGTGCAACAAAATGCACAAGATGTCTCACCCATGTGAATATGAGGGGGAGAATCAAAATGAGTTATTGGTTAGTGTATTGCACACTTTTTCCCTTTGTTATGGTTTTATCCCACTGGGTTTTCTTTGCAAAGGTTTTTAATGAGTCAATTCTAACAATATTAAACCTCTTTATCTAGATTGATTAGTGTATTGCACTCTTTTCCTTTCGCTATGATTTTATCCCACTGGGTTTTCCTAGCAAGGTTTTTAATGAGGCAATCCTAACATTATTATGCTCCGTATAAAAAATTTATGAGAGCAATGTATTTTTTTCCTATACTAGATTTTTTCCCTACAGGGTTTTTCTAGTAAAGGTTTTAATGAGGCGTATATATATTCTCTCAAAGTGTATCAATGTGTTGCACTCTTTTCCTTAGCTATGGTTTTATCCCACTGGGTTTTCCTGGCAAGGTTTTTAATGAGGCAATCAACAATATTATACTACAAATCAAGATTGACGAGAACATTGTACTCTTTTTCCTATACTAGATTTTTTCCCACGGGGTTTTTCTAGTACATGATTTTAACGAGGCACAATCTCTAAGCAAGTATCATCCAAGGGGGAGTGTTGTGGAATATGGATGACCATGCATGTACACCAACATATTGTGTAGTCATGTAACTTGTATTTCTCACTTAATAGTACCTCCACTTGTCTATGTATTGTTATGTAACTTATAATCCTCTCATATGTACATCAACTATTTCATGTATTGTCTATGTTGCTTGTGATGTGTTGTATGACTTGTGGTGTATGTATAACTTGTACACATTGTATAAGTACAATTATCATCATCACCAAATGGCCTATATAAATGGTGTCAACCCCATTGTAATTCACACACCAAGTTGAATGAAAACTTCTCATTCCAACTATCTCATTTCTTCTTCTCCTTTGTAGTAGTAGTTTGTAGTAGTAGAAGTTCTTAGTCTTCTATTTTCCTTCTCTAGTTCTTAGCAAGTTCCAACTCAATTTACAACAGTAACTTCATTAAGAATCCATTTTTTGTGATTTTCAAATACATGAATTTCTAGAATTGGTTTTGTTGATTTTCTGAATTTCTGAGATAAACACTATTACATTCTTATAGAATCTCTCGGTTGGTGTTTTTAATCAAAAGATAAACTCCATTACAGAACCCCTACCTGAGTCAACACCACTGAAAATTTTGTCTTAAGACATAGCATCAAGCCTCCGATATATTTAAATTGTGTTGATTTTATTCAATTTGTGCTATTAAGTTTACTTAGATATGCTATTGTAATTTGCAGATTAGTAGATTGTTGTTCCAACAAAAGCTTCCTGAATTGCATCGTTATTGATTGCTCTATTCACCAAATTTGAGCACAGTTGGTCATAAAGCATTGGCCTATTTGGTATGTTTGAAGCCTAACGCTAATACTTTCTTTGGTTTACACCACCCAGTATCCGGAAGACTAACATTAATATTTTCACTATGAACTTATTTGCAAGAATAGATTGAACTCAATTTCTATTCAAGCAAGTTTTGTAGGTAAGGAAACATCCAAACCTATGAAGTGACAAGATTCATTTTTAAGCCTATCAGAAGAGAAAGAAGTAAAAGAAGGAAGGAACAAACAAAGTTGGGGTAGAAAATGCGGCTATATTTAACATGCAAAAATTTACAGATTACAATATGATACAAAAAATAGTATCGGATAATCATAACCTAACCTCATAAGAGAAAAAGCAAACCTGGCAAGTAGTGGTATAAGGTTGCACCCGATAATCATAACCCTAAGTATGGGAACAATGAAGGAGCCAGGTCTACAGCAGACCATGCTAGTCCAGCATATTGAATAAACCTTATACCCGTGTCAATATCAAATGAATCCTGACGTGCAAAGAATTGTAATTTCTGCAAGCACCCAGATTGCCTACTGATCTCAGACTTTTTACCACTACTTCCATTCAGAGCTGGGATGTAGCATGATGATCTTATCGGGATGCCCAATGTGTTAGACGCCACTGGAAGTACGCGCTTGGCTAGAGCCTTGCTACAGAATTTCATAATGAGTATGGTAGGAATACCGACAAGTATTCGTCCCAAGAAAACAAGAAATGGAAGTTGTGGACTAAAAATGCGCGGCACATTTTGATGGTGAAATTGGCCGTAGGTCTGCTGGATTCCACTTACCTGGATAACAGACACAAGTTCTATTACTAGGGAGCACAAGCACTAGTAAATGCATAAGATGAAGCAATAAGACAATAAGCGCATTTAGTCTCTTGATTGTAATATGTGCAAAATAATTAGTGGTACCTAAAATTCAGTAGGTCTATTTGCTCATTTTCAGGGATAGCAAATTATGTGTCTTACTATCAAATTTAATCATAATTGACATTATTCACCACGACGAGCACTTAAAATGATGGAGAGGCTCTAAACCAGTGGCTTTGAACTAATACTACTTGTCAGAGGTGTCAAGGAAATTGCTAAATGCTAAGCAATAAACAAGAATGAAACATTTTCCGACTCAACTCTTCAACAAACCAAAACAAGATAAATTCATTCAGCTCAACAAAAGTCATTTTACCAGTAATAAAGGGCATCAAAAGAATATAACAAAGTTCCAAACAACAATAAGGTCACTAAGAAGAGAACACCTTTGAAAACATAAACCAAGTCCTAATTCAAATTCAGAATATCCAAAAATTAGAGTTCTACACCTTGAGAATGAAGTCTCCAAAGACCACCTCCCTTGCGCAGAGTACAAAACGGGCAGGAACTAAATAGTTAAAGGACAAAACATGGTGGTGTTAAACTATGCCGTAATAAATTTAGCTAGTCCTTTTGAATTTGATTACTGTCAAAGTGCTACTTTGATCAAAGGGAGTTTCTTATCGAAAACACCTTGGTCAAGGGAGGAAACTAGAGCTAGATTATTATCCTAACATCATTTTGAAACACTAGCCATTAGATAACAAATGACCTATAGTGTCAGTCAGAAATTTTTAGACCCAGATTTTCCTATAAATTTTTACATTAAAGTAATTCAATACTGAATGACTTACCATTTCATTTAAAGCCATGTGCATGCATGGACACACCAAAAATGAATTGAGGATGAACAACAAGAATCATCCCCAAGCCTTGAGATGCATTCATTAGGTCAAAAACAAAAAGAAAATCTTACAAGAAGCAAGACAGATATCACAATAGGACCGGTACAGGGTATTCCCAGCTTATGTCGGAACTGACTAATATAATGCAAGGATTAACATTCTACTCAAATATCGAAAATTCTTAATTTACCGAGTTTCTTGAAACTAAAAAGTTGAATAGTTCCTTCCAAGAAGTCCATAGGATAATAAAGATATTAAACAAAACATTTTTAATATATGAATAAATAATATTTGCTAGATGACTTTATAGAAACAAGGGTTAAATTTGCTGTATTTGATGAACGAGTTGCATATAAATTTCATTAGTACTAAATTTTAACATAGGGAAAGCCATAGTCAAAACCAATCTCACACACGTTTGCAATTGCGATTTAAACGTAATCTCAATCAAACCCACATTTAGAATCTATATCGGGTTTGGTTTTGCCGCAATTGGATATGGTGCAATTGGTAATGTCGATGGCGTGTCGAGCTATGGATTGGACATGTGGCACGTTGGGAATTAAAACCAATCAAAACAAAAGTCTTCTTGCTCACTTCTAACCCTTGACCTTAGTGAGAGCCAATATTTACACCCCCATGCCATTACACCTCACTTTTTCTCACATTTCCCTTACCTAAAAAGTAAACAAGAGAACCAACGAATTTCATTTTCTGAAAGCGACTTTTCGTCTTCCCATTTCTCTTCGTCCGTTTCCCATTTTCCATAAAAAGACAATCACGCCTCTACATCTCTTTTGCTATTTTTAATCTTTCCTTCACGGAAACAAGTAAGTTTAACTTTTACAAGTTAGCACTTTAACTTTCATCATCTCTTTTACAAAGAAGATTAATCTTTTTACCATCTTTTTGTCAAAAAATCTCTAATTTTTTGTACTTCTATAGAGAGCAATGTTTTTGTTTTTAAATGATAGTTTTTTTTTTACTAAAGGGTGGTTTTTTTCAAAGTAATTTATGTGTGTTTTATTATTTTGAGATGCAGCAATAGCAAGTGCACTTTTTTATTTTTATTTTTATATTTTATTTTTTATTTTGAAGAAAAGCAAGTGCACATGTTAGACCACATTAGTTAGACTCTTTTCTATTTACAACTAGGTAAATACGTATAAATCATTAAAGAGGTTAAACATTCTTTAAATTTTAAGACATAGTAGGAATACATTTGGACGATTGAATGAATTGTTATAACAAACAATATTGTCATCGTATATGTTATGCTTTATTTTCCATACATAAACATGTATATATATAATATAAAAACCAGTTTTAAGACATGATTATAGTTCTCAAAAGAATTTCAATGTGTTTATAATATCTTAAACTTTAAGACTTTTTATTATGCAATTTTGATATACTTTCTTATTAGTGAATAAAATATTTATATATTTGACGTCATATTTACAACAAAATGTGGGACAAAACTACAACACCTCACAACTTTTAATCTGAAATAGAATCTACTACGCCAAAAGTTGTCCTGCATGAAGTTCCTAAACTTGGAATATGATAAGACCACACCAATAGGTACTTGGGGACCACTGATGCAATGCTGGAAGTGTGAGTTAGTTGTTGATGCTTTTAGGTGGGAAAATAACGTGTAAGAGTTTCCATTTTGGGGGGAAAAGTAGGAAGATATAAATAGATGGCGAGTGGAGATAGGTATACCAGAAAATTGTAATTGAATTGGGTTAACTCTTTTAAATTTGGGCTGAAAGAGTTTTAACTTTTAAGACTCTTCTCTGCGTTTTCTAGTTTTTGTTGTTGTTTCGTTGTTTGTCCATTAAGCTATAAGATTTCACGATTCTATCAGTGGTATCAAAGCATTGTATCAAGAATAGAAGTGAAAAAGAAGACTTTAGTTTTGATCGGTTTTAATTCCCCCAACGTGCCACGTGTCGAATCCATAGCTCGACACATCATCGACATTACCAACCGTGTCATACCTAATTGCAGCAAAATCGAACCCAATCTATATCAGGTTATGAACACATATTATGGGATTTATGCGCAAAAAAAGAAAATAACAACAACATAGCCTCAGTCCCAAATTAATTGGGGTCGACTAATGTTTGGCTTACCAAAGAGGATGCCTTGTAATTTGGAAAACATTTGTTTAATAATGGTAATTTGGGGGGCACAATGATACCAAGATTTTGATCCATATGAGTAGAAATATATAACCTCCAAAATTAGTTTTGGATCACCATATGGACAAAAGTTCTAAGAATTGACGGTTGGATCAAAAATTGAATCTCTAAGATCACAACAAAGTTGCAACATTGAAAAGATCTTTTAGTTTAGTAGGACCCTGCTTGAATCTATGCAACAACATCAAAGCCTCAATCCCAAAATTAATTGCGTCAGCTACATAAATCCAATGTTTCATTCAATGTCGAGATTCTTCCAATAAATGGAATGTTTTGGTAATCTTTTAAATCTTTTTAATTATTAAATACTAAATACCAAGTTATCAAGGTCTCCATTGAGTTCCTTCAGTTTCTAAAATATCTAGTTTCCTAATCATGGCATTCTAGGTGCTATGGTGGATGTGTCCAAAACACCGCAACCGCCCTTCTCTTATTTTTTCCAACATTGGAGCTACTAGTACTTTTCTTTGAATGTTTGTATTTTCTCATTCTAATGTAATGGGCATTACCATACACCCACCTAAGCTTTTTAGTTTATCAGGTTTCAATCACATATCACACCTATTGCATTCTACTTCTTCCATCTAACTTGAATTTTATGTGTAACTTGAACCTTATCCTCAACGTGCCCATCCTTCTATATTCTTCATCTTAAAAAATTAAATGAAGTCCATGAAAGGGGACCAACCCAATAACCTTGGTAGGATTCTTATCTTGGTATCCTTTAGGCCAACCTCCTTTATTGGTTCGAAAGAAAATCATTAGGTGGTTCCGTTTAAGACTACACCCCTTACAAATGAACTTTTGAAATTAATGAGTTAGCTCATCTAAACCAATTTAAATATGCAAGAGTTTCAAATATTTATAACCTTTAGAGGTTTAAATGAATCTTTGCTAGCATGTGTCAGAAAGAGTATATAGAAATGACACAACACACACAAACAAAATTAGATTTTACAAATATATATATATATATATATATATATATATATATAGAGAGAGAGAGAGAGACAACAAACATTCAAATCTCTCCTAATCAACGCGTCCCAATTTAGCTTCTGTCTAACCCCCTACATCATCAAATTTCTTCAGTTTCTATTGAGTAGAGTTTTTTAGTGGGGCATTTGTATGTCATCTTTGGAGGTGTCCAAACCATCGCAACCATCCTTCTCTAATCTTTGTGTTGATTTGTGCTCCTACTTTTCTTTGAATTTATGTATTTCTTACTTTATATTTACGTGTTTTACCAAACATCCACCTAAACATCCTCAATTCTACTACGTTTATTTTATGTAATTGTTTCTTTACCGCCCAACAATCACTTCCATAAAGCATAACTGGCCTAATTGCGGTCCTATAAAACTTGTCTTTTAGCTTGATAGAAATATTTTAATCACAAATCACACCTGCTGCATTCCTCCATTTCTTCAATCCAGCTTGTATTACATGGGATAAAACCATACAAAAAAGTCTTTTGAGAAGGAATATCTTTGATGTTAGATGATCCACAGTTGTTTGACTTGTCTACTTCACTTATTTAGTTATTTATTTTTCCTTTCAATGAGATGATCTCAATACTTCAATGAATCGCTTCGTAAAAGCAAAAGCATTTTCGTAAAGGTGTCGTCTAGGCATTGCCGAGGCTAATTAGCTAGTTTTTTGGAACCACCACCTATGTGGTAGAAAAGGCAAATGGTGGTTGCCAAAAATAATCTAAGAAAAAGGACCTAAACAAATATAAACTAAAATTTAACATATAAAAGAAACCCTCACACCGTGTCTTTCTCCCCCTTGTTCTTACTGTTGTTTGTATTATGCTGATATGTGCATTATATTTTTTTAATAATTGATGGCTCAATACTTCATTGTATGAATATTAAGTCTCTTAAAGCTAATTCTGGAAAGAAAATTTTGATAAAAATAATTCAAATTGCTTAACTAGTATTATTTCTATATAAGGAAGTGCACATGGAAGTAGATAATAAAGTCATGTATGATCATAGAGTGATAGAACTTTGTTAGGAAACTTTCAAATAAAATAAGTAATACCATAAAGGCCTCTAAAAAAATAATTTGCCTATGCAGCACCTCATCTAGCCAAGAAAAACCTCCATGGTATTGCCCTTTTCTTAATTGATAAGACTGCCTTGATGACACCAAGCAACAAGCTTCTAGGCATCGCTTTTTTTTTCAGAGACACCATTTTTATGTAGCTGTTATATTGCATATCTTAAGTTTTTTTTTTTTTTTTTTAAAGCACACTCTTACAAAATGTAGATAGGCGGAAATGCCATTTCAGCTGTGTATCATGGTGAGCAAAACGTCAGGGTGCTCTAGCATTTCTCCTTCACAGATACTCTTTCAAAAGTTCTACACTTACCCTCACAAATACTAGTTCTATACTCTTTATAATGAAACATAGACGGGAGTGAAATTTGGAACTATCTAGTTGGTTAAAGAATCTTTTTTTTTTGAAAAACAAAAAATTTCATGTGGCTCCTACAATGACAGTAACATTATGTCATCATGCATGCACTTTTGTTTTCTTTTCTCCTTATATACATCGTCCTTTTCTAAATCTAAACACAGAATACAATATTTTTCATACACAGGTCCCATGTATGATAATCTCCCTATTCTATAGATATGAACCATACCAATGCAATAAGTTGTCTTTAGAAGGAATTTATATACCAAAAACTGCAAAAATTTCTAAGATGAAAAAAATCACAAGAAAAAAGTTTAATAATATAGAATGCAAAAAAACAGAAGCATAAGTATATAAAAAAATTAAAGAAGGAGCCAACTAACGAGGAGTTCTCTAAAACTAACCATAGAGAAGGATCTAGGCCTTCAACTTCACCCCTAGTTTGTCTCTAGGCACATAAACTATAGTCACAATTCATGGCCAAAGGAAATGAAACCATAATGGTTCCATGCAAAAATCTGAGACGTGTCGAGCGTGCACAATAGTTCTCGTATTTTCCTATAATTTGTAGTAGTGGTAAATGGGATATCGTCTCCACATGGATTTTGCAAACATCAAAGGAAAGATTTTTTTTTTCTTTTTTTTTCTTAATTTAGTTAATCTAATTAAACAGGAATTAAAATACCAAATAACTAAAAATTATAACTACTAACTTAATTAACCAAATTAACTAAACTAATTCATACAATTCAATGCAAACTAAATTAAACAATATTCAATTCAATATAATGTAAATATCTAAACAAAGATCTAAACAAACCCCCACTAAATAATGTAATATACTTGGATTGCATTTAAACACTAGAACATAACATTACTTCATAACATAGTTATAATCATAACACATGGAATCTTGGAATCATTAAATCCTAATTCATAATAGGTTGATAGCCTTTAGCCAGCCACCGATTTTCCTATATTCAATGGAAAAGCCATATTCTTATCATTGCAAATCTATCTATTAGATAAAATGCAATAACATAGAAATACGATAGCATTAACACTCAATAAAAATCATGCCTAATCTAAATCAAATATAAATCAAAATATGCTATTTAATTTGTCTTCACCTACACATTTTTTATAGGATTGTCCTCAGCAACACAACAACTAAGCTATACTCTAGGGAGGCCTTTGGGCTTCTATCAATCCTTTTTAAAGTTTATTAAATGCTGCTCAATAGACAAAAATCTACAAGAACATTCAGTAAATGCATAAAAGATGCATTTTGAGCTTTCTTCATTATTGTTCAAGATATGGTCAAATAAAAGCTTAAAATCAAAAGCCTCAAACATAACATGTACCTCATATTAAAACATATATTTATAAAATTGAATTAATTTTATGTCTAGACATCATCTCATCCTTCAAGAAAAATCACCAATGCATTTTCTCAATGCCTTCACTACTAGACTGAGATACTGCAAGTAAAATAACATAAAAGTTTCAATTACAGCCAGAAAGGACAGTAAGCAGGATTTCTATTTTAGGTAAGAGAAGAAGAGTTTGAGCTTACTATTCCCAATGCAACACCATCAAAAGCTGTGTGGTACTCAAAGCTTGGAGTTGGGCACTCAGGTGTTGGATATGCGAAAAGCAGTAGAAAACTAAGCATGGACCAGTAGGACATCACTGCAATAAAGGCAAACACGAAATAAAAGCATAAGAAATAAGGTAGCAAAAAATGACGAAAAGTTCACAAATTCACATTATAGTTACCATTCTGTCCAGAGACTACAAATCTGTCCACATGTTCATGTACCAGGAGCCAAAATGAAAGAACAACCATTCCAATCACAAGCCCACCTACGACATCAACAATGCTATGCATACCGAGGTAGATCCTTCCTATCAATAAGATACACTTCAATAAAAAAAAATGTTCAAGCTTAGAAGCAATAGAACAACAACACAAAAAGGAAGGCAGAAACCTACCTAAGCCAATTAGTGCCACAAGAATGCAAGCTAGCATGAACCAAACAACTATAGTTAGAGTATCTCTAGTCTGAGTGTAATTCAAAAGGTAGAACAATAAGTACCTGCAATATATGCAAATTCTTAACATAAAAAACAAAGATTGACAGTTATAACCAAAGTGAACTCATATTGGATTCAAATAGAAACAACATATGAAGAAGAAAGAGGGCGTCGATACCCAGATAGGCAAACTGTGTTAAGGGTGTGAGAAGACGGTAATCCATATTCCAAAGCATTTTCTTGCTCATCTTTGGTGGTTGTCACTCTCCTTACTGGTGGAGAACAAGGCCTAGGAGCTGATATCAAGTCCTACCCACCACCATTTAAGCCCAAGAATTAGAAACAATGAACTATAAATGATCATAAATAACCTCACACTAAATTAAATCATGAACTCATTTCCTTTTCTCTTTCTAATTTTCACTTTATACCCCCTCATCAACTTTAATTTTTACTCTCTACACCCCTCCCTAAATGAAACATTAAGCTCACCCCCAACTCTTATGTAACTCACTACACGCACCCCAAATTAAACATACCCCTTCTCTCACTTAATATTTACTTTATATACCTCACCCAAATTAAACCATAAACTCAGCTCATTTTCTCTTCTAGTTTCTAATCTCTACACCCTTCCCCAACTCTTTGTCCATAAACTCTACAACTCACCACCAAATGCAACATCTTGATTATAGTATTCAATTCAGATTTGATTCACATTCTTGAATAGTTAGAACATGTATTTGTGTAGAATCTTAGCTTTTAAGGATCAAAGAATCAATTTTGGAAGGCAACAAAGAGCAAATAATTGAGGTAAAAGGGAGAAGAAGATGATGCGCAGCTAGGGGTTGGTCGGGGATCACAAATTCGAAAAGAGAGTTTTTTTGGCCAAATTGGTTAAAATATCCTAACCTTTTGCAACTTTTGTTATTATATCCTAACCTTTTGAGATTTGTTACCATATCCTAACTTTTCTACATTGTTTAATTTGTATCATAAACCTTTTTTAAACTCCAAATTTGATGATGTGGCACTTAAATAATGAAATTTAAACCTTAAAATTAATAATTATTTTGATAATTATAGGTGATGAGGTGGTTTTAAAACTCATAATTAAAGTGTCACCTCTTCAAAATTTAAAATAAAAAAATTAATTGGGATACAAATTTAACAATCTACAAAGGTGAGGATATAATAACAAATATCAAAAGTTTGGATATAATAACAAAAGTTGCAAAAGGGGTGTTTAGTACATGAACTAACTTATTGGGGTTATAAATAACATTAAATTAAATGGGGGACTGATATAGGGTATAGGGGTGTTAATAATCGCTCCCGAAAATTTTTCGAAACTGATGCAAAAAATTAAAAAAAAATACCTTGATACAGTTCCCTAAATAATCACAGAAAGCCATCAGAATAGTCATCTGTCTCGCCAATTTACTATGCCCACTCTACAAACCCATCATCAACAAAGTCAATAAACCATTGCAAAACACTGAAACCCAAAACAACCTGGATGAAATAAACGGGAAAAATCAGGATTAATTGATCAATCAATCAACTGCACGTACCCAGAAGAGGAAAGGAAGGAAAGCAGTGTAAAAGGGCACAGAGACAACACAGGATAACCCAGAGAAGAAGGCGTCCAAAAAACCATTCTTGAATCTCTGCACACAGAACAGATTCCCCAAACCCCATTAAAATTTACACAAAATAGAACAAACGTAAGATATTTCAAGGCAAAAATATAAAAATAAAAAACAAGATTGCACACCTGAATCTGAAGAATGGAATGAGTCCCAGTAATGACTTTCTGGGTGACCCATGGTTGGGTGATTGATCTGATCTTCTGGGTCACACTGAAGAACGATGAGACCCAAATCCACACAACGATCCCAAACAAAGACCACAATTGCCAATTGGGTATCCCTTCCATTCCTCCGAAAACCTAGAAATCTGTTCTTCCTCCCCAAAAGGGATTCCACCCAGAATTGTTGGGGATCTGGGTTCGCGCAAAATCCCAGGACGTGCCCAGAAAAAGAGAGAGACCACGAAATTTCGCTCCTTGTTGAATATTAGTATTTGAACAGGCTGTCGTAACGCTCTAGGGCATTGACCCTAACAGTTGTCACATTAGAGAAACTAGTTATCTTAACGAGTTACGGACGCGCTTTTTAAATTAATTTAAAAATAAAAATATCTCTTATTTAAATTTGTTGTAAATTAGATCACCCATTTTATTGTACATGTTACTTATAGTCTCTTTTAGAGGTGGGCAGCTGTCTTCGCAAAACTGCCCAAACCACCCAAACCTTTACCAAACCGAGGGTAGTTTAGTAATTTTCCTCAATTTACTTAAAACTCTAACAATATAAAGTTATAACAACTTACTCCACACTATGCTTCCTCTCATGTCTCAACCGTTCATCTCTCTTCTCTCTCAAGACCATTGTTTGTCTCTCTCTCAACCGTTCATCTCTCTCTCTCTCTCAAGACCACTGCATGTCCGCCTCCACCCACCGCCACCAATCTTCGCCGCCTCCTCTCACCGCCACCAGTCGTCGTCGCCTCCTACCGCCGTGCCCACTAGTCGCCCCTCTCAGTTGTGCCTCCCACCGCCGCCGCCCCTCTCATTGTCGCCTTTCACCGCCAATGGCACCCTCCCACCAATCCCGCCTCTCCCACCGCCGCTCCTCGCACCAGTTGTGCCTCCCATCTCTTGTCCCCCCTCGCCACCAGTGGCCTCCTCCTACAGCACGTCCCACCACGAGTGGTTGCCTCCCCCACCAATCGCGCCTCCCACCGCCACCTCCCGACCACCATTTTTTTTAAAAAAATATACCCTAAACCCTAAAACCGCGAAACCAAACCGACCAAACCGCGGTTTGCACGGTCGGTTTGGGTGCGGTTTTAAAGGTTCACGGTTTGGTGGTGGTTTGTAAAATAACCAAAACGTGAACCCCCGGTTTGGTCGCGGTTTGGTTGTGCGGTTTGCCCACCCCTAGTCTCTTTGTATTAATTGTACACCACTTGATTAATTGTACTATATCATTGTTGCTTGTACACTATGTTTTACTTGTATTCTTTTGTGGCTTTTAGTGTAACTTGTACACATTATATTGCTTGTAATGTTTGTTCAAAATACATAAGCTCATCATGTATAAGGGCTTATATAAAGGGTTCCTTCTCTTGTAAATGACATACCAATGTATGAATACAATCTCTACATTCTCTCTAATTCTCTTATCTCTTGTTCCCCTTCTCTACTCGTTCTTCTAGTTCTTAGTTTTAAGTCTTCCATGTTTAAGTCTTTAACAAGTCCAACTTTAGTTTACAACACGTTATCAGCACGAGTATGCTCTACGCGAAAATGGATTTGAAGATAAGAAGGTTTTCAAGAAGAAAGCTAGGAAGGTATAACTTTTGTTAGTTCAAATAAGTTATCAACGCATTTGTTCAAATTTTTGTTTTAAAGGTCCATTCTAAAACTGGTAGTTTTTCAAACTATACTTTTGATAGTACACCTCTAATGGCTTAATCATATATGCTAGACTAATACTAGTCTTCTCGGCTACAATGTTTGAAGAAAGTATCCACTGTTTAGTTTGCCTTTCCTTATCCTTTAATTCAAAAAAATTTAATTCATTTACATTGTATTATGGTTAATTTATCTTATCATAATATGCATTATCTCATATTGCAATAGAACTTTTAAAGATATAAAACAAAAGGCTATATATCTTTGAAATGTTAAGTTCACTACACCAAAGCTCACGTGTCAACGGAGACACAACTTATACAGGCAAGCCTTTTACTTGAATTGCATATTATTAATTTCATAATGCACCAAGTCATGTGATCTGCTTTTGCCTTCATCCATTAATTACCCCTTATATATAATTAAGCATTCCAAACCAAGCTTATGTTGTGTTCTGGTGAAAAGTGATCAGGTGACATACTTTGCCACATGAATGAGCTATACATACATATATAATAATGTAGTACATAGTGATCAAAGGCATAAACCGGTTGTGAGTAGGGGTTTTATTATATTGTGTAATCATCATAGTATTTCCCTTTAATTAATGCATCGAAATCACCTGTAAGTTGTGCACTATCAAGATATTCTAGTTTGATAAGCCACACAAAGGAAAAAGAAAACTAAGATTTTATAATTTGATGCAAGTAATAAATTAATTGATCTGATTAAGATAAGAATACCAATACATTTGACTTGGGCGAGACTGCAGTACAAACTATTTGTTGTTGGTATTATATGCATACATCATTTTAAACAAAAAATAATAATATACTTTAACAATATATAAGCTGAAAACCCGAAGATGTAGAGCTATTGGCTCTAAGTTGTCCACAAGTTCATCTGATTTAACAATGCATTATATTTAACATCACACTGACTTCAGAAGTATGCTCTGTAGTTACGTTTTATACGATCGATCTTCTACATCAGAATCAAAAGTCAATGTGTGATATATAATTTTCCTCATAAAATTACTAACGATTGATTATGATCAATTCTTGATTTTTAGAATACAAATAATACTATAAGTTTGAGTTGATAGTGGTTAAGCCTTATCCAAGTAAAGCTAAACATTGAAAGGGAGATGGGTTATTCCGTTCTAGGAGGCTGGTTGTTAAGTAGACTTTTGTCTCGCCACCCAACTTGGAGGTTGTCCCACTAACTCATATATACAAGTAGTACATTTGTTTATTAACAAATCAAGTTGTGAACAAATTTAATCATACATTATGTATTTTTACATAAAAGAGCGAAATCTATTTTATGTTACCTATATTTTCAAAATATTATTCAACTATAGTTGAATTTGTTGCATTATTATATTACTGACAAGAATCATTTTTAATAGCAATTAGATGCTACAATTAATGAATAAAACATATATCTATGCAAGACTGTGTGTTATACACAATCGTTCTCCAATATCTCTTTAGAGACTTGAAAAGTGAATATTTCACTTTATATATCTTTTCACCTTATGGAGTTATATATATAAATACCAAAAAGGTAATGCTCCAAAAGCTCATAATGAGCGGCTGGGTCTCAAGCTACAAAATCTAATCAATCAAATATTAATTATAATTCCACAATCTTAATTACCTCTATGTTGAGGCTATGTGGAAATATGATTGATGAGACAATAATAAGAAGGTAGCGTGACCCGCATCAATTTATTACTGCAACAAATATCGAGTGCGCACGTCAATCCAATAAATATTAATGATTGATTTCTTGTCTCATGGTAGCCGAGTAAAATAATGAGCTCCGTCCAATTGGTTTAAATTCAAAATTAAGAAGTGTATGTTGCGTATGATGACCATGGTTGCGATAACAAATTTATGGACGTGGAAAATGTGAAAAGATCTAGTAAAGATCGTATTGACAATTTCACTAAGGGTGTGTTTGATAGCAAAGAAAATAAAAAAAATCATAGAAAATTGTCTAATTTTTTTATGTAACTGTTTTTTCCACTGTTTGATAACTTTGTAATTGCACTGAGAAAAAAAACCACATCCCCCTATTTTCCTCATTTATTTTCTCATCTTTTAGCGTGGAAAATTGAAAATCTCTCCATCTCTCTCACGAACTGATCATTTCTTCCACCCAAACAAACTTGGCCTCTACTACTCTTTCGCGGATACACACTCTTTCTTTCTCTCTTCGTCTCCGGCTTCGTCACCAACATCATTGTCGAGCCGCTCGACATCGACGATGATTTAAATGCGCACACGGGTTGAACCATAAAAGAAAATTCTTTCTCGTGCAATCAAACAACTATGAGAAAATTTTCTTTATAAAATTCTCTCGAGAAGATTTGCTAAAAAAAAAGTTTTTTCTCATTGAAGATTTTTTTTGCTATCAAACACACCCTAAAAGTCGGAATAAAAGTGGTGCACCACTAGAAATGGCAAATTAGTATTGACAATGAGCGCTCATAATTATGACATTTTTCGTCACGTACGAAAGGCTATGTTGCCTTAATATTGTCATATACATTATACCCAAATATTTTTGATCTTTTACCATGCTTTCATAATCAAGGCAAAATTATGAGTTTTATTATTGAAAATAGCTCAATAAAATTGACACTTCAATTCGCAATATAATATAAAAAAAGAAATTATTTCTCGAACCTAAACTTAACATAAGCTAATGTCCATGCAATATGTGGTATAACTATAATGTTGTCAATGCCTTAACTAGAAGTTACTCAGTATGATTTTGTTTCATCTGAGAATTTAAATTCCCGACTTTATATTCTGGATTTTATTTGAATAAGACATATTAAGATAAATGTTATCACATGATCTAATGACATTCATAAGATGAAATGACCGATTTGATTATCAATGATCATCAATTACGTGAATAATATTGAGAATTCGCGTGGGCATCAGTTGCAGAACTAAAAAAATTTAATCAACTGGTAATTACAATTGTGTTGTTAGTCTCGAAATAAATTGTTGGTTAAATCATTCCAAAGTAAAATTATTGTGGAAACGCTCGTTTTACGCTTATAATTTATTTATGAAAACATATGGCTTATTCATTCTATAAAAGAAATCTTTTCAATTTATGCGTCGATAGTAAATAGTCGCATACGTATTTATAAATTTTATTAATGCATAATGTTGCAATTACAATTTTTTTTACAAAAATTGATTATTTGTTTGAAAATGCTAGTTTTTATATTAAAACCTAGTTATTCATATTCAAAATATTCAAACTTTTAATATTTTTGAGACAATGCATTTATTTGATTGAGTTACTGATTTTAGTTTTGAGACATGAAGTCATTCACAAGATATTTAGTTAATTTAAGGATCTATACAACTCATTTTAGACAAACAACGAAATATCTCACATTTGAGTTTTCCGATTATAAAGTTTAAGTTTTATTTCATATCCTTAAAACTAAAATGAGCTCACAAGAAAAACTTTTGATTTATGTCGGTTTTCATCAATTGTATAATGCCTTGAGCCCCTAACAAAATATTTATTTACAATAAATTTTGTGGATTGTCACTTTGATGAAGTAATTCTCTCTCCATTAGAGGGAGATATATAAAGTCGATTAAAAAAAATGGCGAGAAATTGCTTGATACCCATCAAAATTGTTGCATTGTGATTTGAACTTGAAATTCAAAAGATCATTCATTAGCAACAAGTTATGAATCAATTACTTGATGGAATTACCAATATAAAAAGGTGACAACCGCATATGTTCCACCATTAAAGATTCATATATGAAATGATATATTTATGCAGAAAAATGCACAAGAACCAACAAAACGCTTAAGGCGTGAAAGGCATGTTGGTTCAAAGAATACAAATCCCTCGATAAAGGGTGGGAGTAAAATAATCCTTATAAAATAATATAATCCTTTGGTAAGGATTCAAAGTATTCTTTGGCAATGATGATCAAATACCACAAATAGTGAATGAATGTCAAAAAAGACATAATTATCAAAAGTGGTTATCCAAATAAAGCTAAACTCGTAGAGGAAACGAGAAGTTGTTGAACTAATAGTTCAAAAAACTTATGACATCATATAGCATGTTGGATTTAAACAATTTAGTCTGATGAAGTACCAAAACCTTAATGATTATTTACTTAGAAAATTATATGTCTTTATTATAATATAATTATATGTTGATGATTTAAATATTGTGAAAAATCACGATGGCATCATTCAAGATGGAAGATCCTTGAAAAATAAAACTTAGCCTTGATTTGGAAATCAAGTATTTTTCAAATAAAATAGTTCTCCATCTATTAATTTATTTTACCAAAAAGAGTAAATTTGAATTTGCAAAGATTTGTTGCAAAACAACAAAATGTTTCACTCATGTCAACTTGAGGTGGAGAATCAAAAGGAGTTATTGATTAGTGCATTGCACTCTTTTTCCCTTAGCTATGGTTTTATCCCACTGGGTTTTTCTAGCAAAGTTTCTAATGAGACAATATTATACTCTTCATAAAAATTTATGAGAGCAGTGCACTCTTTTTCCTTTACTAGATTTTTCCTATAAGGTTTTTCTAGTAAAGGTTTTAACGAGGCATCTATATATATTCTCTAAAAATATATCAATGTATTGCACTCTTTTCCTTAGTTATGGTTTTATCCCACTGGATTTTTCTAGCAAAGTTTTTACTGAGGCAATCAATAATATCATACTAAAAATTAAGAGTGATGAGCACAATATACTTTTTCCTATACTAGACTTTTTCCCACAGAGTTCTTCTAGTAGAGATTAAACGAGGCATATTATCTCAACAAGCGTCATCCAAGGAGGAGTGTTGTAAATTGGATGACCCATCTTATTATACATGTTACTTGTAGTCTCCTTGTATTAATTATACACCACTTGATTAATTGTATTATATCATTGTTGCTTGTACACTATGTTTTACTTGTATTATATTGCTTGTAATGTTTGTTCAAAGTACATAAGCTCATCATGTATAAGGGCTTATATAAAGGGTTTCTTCTCTTGTAAATGACATACCAATGTATGAATACAATTTCTACATTCTCTCTAACTCTCTTCTATCTTGTTCCTCTTCTCTACTTGCTCTTCTAATTCTTAGTTTTGAGCCTTCCATGCTTAAGTCTTTAGCAAGTCCAACTTTAGTTTATAACAAAAATATCATATTTTTAAATTATTTATGATCAAACTGACCGCATACACAACAACTTAAGAAATTTTAAAAAACACATGTAGACAATCCTTAAAAACCAGAGATAAGATGATCTAACTCATCACATTATAATTTTAATTGACAACCATCATCTCATGAAAATGCCAAAAAAATGCATATTCTATTTTGGAGACTTCAAAAAGAACCTGCATTGTGTTTCAATGGATCAAAAAATTGTTTTTACATATAAAACAAATAACTTTGCATGTTAGTACTTAGAGCACATGAATTAAACCCTATACAAGTGAATGGAATTTCATTGTGATTTATCATTTAAGGAGAATAGAGATACGAACTCCTTTTGTGTCTCTATATTTTGTTCTAGATTAAGCATTAACTTTAGTCTCCTCAAGTTCTCCTAGTACGAATTAAAAGTAGTTGTGATGAGCAAAGAAAAGAAAGATATTGGAAAGAAAAGAAAAGGCAAAATATGAACTTAAGACGGAAGTGCAAGTGTCTGTGCATCAATCATTTTTTAGCAATTCAAGCTCATATAACTAATAAAAGGTAAATACTTGAAATATATATTGAGTCATTGACTAAGTATTTGTAACAGGTATAATAAGAGATTTAAATTCAAAATAGAACACCAAAATCGTTCTTATTGGACCTTACTACAAGAACAATACCTGCACCAGAGATTGATTGTCGTTCATGCATTACCATCATCCTAAACTTCAACAATGAACTAAATCCAGCATAGTCTAGTTAAGTTAACATGATTCTTGTCAATATGAGTATGAACCCATCTACCATATCCAATGCCCCCAATTGTGAGCAAGCCAAAACTACACATAACCCTTAATAAATGCATTATAAGAAGTATCTCTCATATAACACATATCAAACAATAGACAAGCATTATCTATAGACCCACAAGAAGCAATGAAATAAACAAGTGAGGAATGAATGAACGAATCACAATCATCAAATCCATGTTTGATTATGGTCCCATGGAACACTAACCCCACAATAGGTTGCAACAATAGAGTGCAACCAACGATAGATTTTGACAGGGTCGTGAAGAGAGGCCAAGTAAGAGTTGGAAACGGAGAGCAAATAAAGAAAACTCAGTCACGAATTGGGTGAAATCGAGGGACAAATTAAACTGTAATTTTTTTTTACGGTTGATCATATATAGACTCACTTTGTTGATGAAAAGGTAGATGGGGAGAGACCGCATAAGCTAGCTAGAGTTGGAATAGGAGTTTTTTTTATGAGCTGGAGTTGGTGTTGGAGTTGGAGTTGAAGTTCGGGAAGATACCCCTTGAACTAGAAGTGACAACCATTCAAGCCCAAAACTAAAATAGAAGTGCGAGAATGAGAACATCATGTCACACCACAAAACACATTGACTCACAAGAGTCATCCATATATGTCTCGAGATGCGGGCATACACATATCTCGATGCATAACAGCAGGTTAAGGTCGCATAGAAGGCTCTTATGAGCCAATGTGTCTAGTTGTGTGACATTGCGGCTGTCATTCTAGTATTTTCTGAACTGAAATAGGGGTGTATTCAATTTGACAAATCTATGGATTTTTTCAAATGATGGATTTCCCTGAATTTTATGGAATTTGATAGATTTGGAAGGACTTCATCCTAATCCATCTAAATCTCATGGGCAGAGGTGGGATTCGGTTATGTTTACTTTTTTGTATAGAAATCTATCAAAATCCACTCAAATCCTAATATCTTTAAAAATCGAATACACCTACACTTTTTAGAAATCCATTAAAATCTTAATTGAATACCCCTTGACTTTTTAAAAGTCTATTAAAATCTTTTGAAATCTAAATTAAATACACCTCAATTTTAAAATACTTCAAACTCTTTTAAAATCCTTTCAAATTATCCAATTGAATATGAAGGATTTCCCCCCATTGTTAAGTTTCCCGTTTCGTAATGCGGTGGCTTCAAAAGTTGGAAGTATGTGGACCCCCACATGTTTTCAAATTGACAAAATCCTACACTCGGCTCGCCTTTTTACTTCTCAGAATTACCTTCAACAATGCATTAACACCCCACTGCCCGTTAGGCGCGGAACTAGGAGGGGGCAGGGGCAGCGGTCCCCCTGTTGAACCATATAGGCGCCCCACCTCAGTACCACTCTCGACCCGTTACATGCTCTCTGTTTCGCTTTTCGAACTCCGTAACCGCCCCCTTATTGGGGGTAAACATAAGTCGGATCGGTCAGGCCTTACCAGACCGATTTTTTTATCCAACCTGACAGGTCGGGTGATAAAATTCCTTACACAAAATTAGCCGATCGTTGGGGGAAGGGAGTTGTTACCCGAGTGGCGGGTCAGGTAATTTTACTGGCTTACCTGCTTACCCACCTACAGTGTACACCTTTTTTGTCTCTTGTTTAATCAATAAATTTCATGGTAAAATACAAAAATGATAACTTCGAGGTCTAACAATCTCCCTACCAAAAAATGATCTTCAAGTTCTAAAATAACAAAAAGCCACAAAATTACTAGTTTCTACAAGCCAAATCAAAGACAACAAATTCTAATAAAAGCCAAATCAAAGCCACAAAATTAATTCCAAGTTCATCAACAATGAGAGCTTCATGAACGATCTTCTGAAGTTCTCCCATCTTATGAACTTCAAAAATACTCATCCATGATTTGCCAACCTACAAGAAAGTTTACAATGAAATAAGAGAATAAGAAAACTTAGTTAAAAATTAGTAAAAAGTACAAAGATTAATAAATTAACTGAGTCGATAAGCAAAATTAACTTACCTTTAATTCATTTTGTGATTATAATAAAAAATAAGTGGTTCATCATCGTCTGATGGAAGATCTTCATCTTAAACAACAAAGAAAATTGTGTAAGGAAAAAATATAAAGCAATAAGAGTACAACTGCAAGTTTAAAAAACTACTTTCAAATAAATTACCTTATTCGCCTTCGATTGGGCCTTCAACTGCATCCTCAAGATCAAATGCTATTTTTTGGATTGAAGCCAATTTTTAGTACGAATAAAAGCTTCTACAGTCTTTAGACTCAATGAACTCCAAAAACATTCAAAAGTACGACCTCCCGCGTCGAATGCAGACTCTGAGGCAACTGTGGTAGTTAGAATCGCTAATATGTCTTTCGCAATTAGTGCTAAAACTTTGTATTGTGTAGAGTTTCCTTTCCACCAATCCAACACCTTAAAATCACCTTCGTATTTTTCACAAGCCTCCATCAAGTAACGATCGACCTCTGTTTTGTTTCCACTAGCATCATCTGCATACAAATGTTTTTTTAATTCTCCAAATGGCATAACAAAATCTTTCATTCTTTCATCTGCCACTTGGTCTGAAGATTGTCCAATTTCATCTTCAACAATGGAAACATTACTTTTGTATTCATCATATACCCTCTGATAGTGGTACATTTATGCCTTTATTTAGTGTGTAAATATCATATTTTGATGTGCCAAAGTCTCTTATTTTAGTTAATAAATACTTATTATTGTTTGTTTTGTGTTTTAGGCTTTGTTGGATGAAAAAAATAGAAATGGGGAGTTTTGGAGTTGTTTTGATGATCTGTCTTAGAGAACGTGCCAGCACATATCACGAGGCAGTCGTATGGGACCCGTGTCAGGCCATGGCGATGGTTGAATGATTGTCAAGTGTGTTGGAGCTTCAAAGTTGAAGAAAATCACCAAATTTGGCTAAGTATACAAAGCAAATCAAGTAAGGTTTAGCAACCTTCAGATCGGCCTCGAGAAAAGTATTTGCGTTTGATCAGAAGTGATGAAACAAGCTGAGTGACGCAAGTAGTGACACAAATGAGAAACCCATGCTCCAGCAATCGTCCAAAATTTCATCGAGATGCGAAGGAGTGAAGAGAGGATCAAGAGAAAACTATTAATGAAGCTTGAGCCCACCTCTTCATTCGTTTGTTCTCTTTATTGCCATCCCCACGATTAGCCTCGACTTACGCATCAGCTTCATTTTCATTCATCACCAACCATAGATGGTCCTAGGCGCACGAGTCACGATTACGCTCCATCACCATGCGTCTCCCTTACTCGTCCAGATCGTCCTCAAACCACGTGGTGTCCTTGCCTCTAGCACTCACAGCCATTGATCCTCCTAGGCGGACTCGTTAGCAACCCACATGGTCTCTCTCCATCGGCGATGTGCATCCATCATGCCTTGGATCCTGCTTTGAGTCACGCATCAGGCTTGCTTCAAGCATCCACAGTCGTTGATTGTCCTAGGTGGAATTGTCAACAACCCACATTTTTTCTCCTCCATCACGACATGATTATCTTGACTGTGCAGATAATCCTCGAATGGCGCATCAAAAGCCATTGACGATCCACAGTGTACGTGATCTCTCCAAATCAAAACAAACAAAGGGCTCCCCTACTCAACACCTAACGTTTACGCCTCTCACAATTGGGTAGGAACAAAGGGGGGAGGTTGGGCATCAAGGAAATACACACCAGAGAGAGACCAAAAAGAAAACAAGAACCCTTAACTCGATTTTTCATCTCTCCGTTCTCTCTCCCCCATTTTTTTAATATTCCCTCGCCAAATTTTCTCTATTTTTATTATTTTCGTAATTTGATTAATCAAGACAATCAAAACTTGGATTTCAAAGCCATGAGAGGCTAAAAAACTCCTCTAACCTAGGTTAGGGGAGGAGGAGCAAGTGAGACTCAAATACAACAAAGCAATGTAATTTATTTTTTTGGTTTTATACAAATTTTTAGTGATTTCTTTTATTCTTCTTGTTATTGTGTTGAATCATATGGTTTGAGCTAGGGTTTTGTAGTTATAGATACACTTGCCTTGGTTAGAACCTATTGCTAGTTCATCGATTTGCATCTGTAATTGTGCAGATCGTTAGACAACATGTAGTAAGCGAATAGTCCAATTGGTTCGCTCGCTTTTGGTCTATCTTGCATATCAAGAAGATCAAGATTGAATCAAACATGCTTATTGTTTTAATTGTCTAGGGCTAATGATTCCATCAAGCTTAATGCAAGCAAATGTAGTGAATCTTTTGTTGCTATTACTAGGTTCACATGTTTGTTAGGGAGTCTTTTACCAAATGCTCTCCGAAGCTCTATAGCTAGCCTAAAAGAACGTATTTGGAATATATTTTTGTGTGGAAATTGATGATCATTGCTTGTTAATTTTGAGTTGATCTTGTGAATCTCCGTGGCCTAGGTTAATCTTTTATAATTAATTTCATCACTCTATTTAATTCCTTTGTTGGCATACTTACTTGTTTTTGTTGCTTATTTGTGTTTAATTTGCATACCTTAGTTTAGGTTGATACATCCCTCATTGAAATTGAATTTTTCCTTATTTTTTTGTCACCTAAAGTAACCCAATTCCTTGTGGTTCGACCCCTTGACTTATCTCTACTACAAAATAATGTGGAAAATGATAACCTAATAAGAGTTATATTATTTTTGTTGCTCTCGGCAAGCATCACTCTCCTTAAATTGGCTTCCACCTTCTTTGAAAATTCATTTCCTAGTTCATGCTCATACATAAGGTTCAAACAGTATACCATTAGCTTCAACTTGTATCTCGGATCAAGAATAACCGCAACATATAACAAAAGGTTTGCTTATTCATTGTTACTCTAATACTTTTCAAACTTGGCCTCCATGCTATAAGCCATTGAAGACACCAATTGATCACTAGATATTTTGTACTTTTGAATCACCCCGTGAATGTGATAGATTTGTTCAAAGAACATATTTGAAATAGCATATAAGGTACCTGACATTTTTAACTGTGATTTCATTGAAAATCATAAGGAATTTCAAAAGCACATTAGCATTTACCCAATCATTTAAAGTAGGAACACCATTGTATTTCGTGATTAACTCATTTTTAAATTTGCTATCATCCTCCCCTGCTAGCCTCTCGAAAGCTTTATGATACTTATTAACCGACTCCAACATCAAATAAGTTGAGTTCCACTTAGTGGCAACATTAAAATAGACAAGGCCTTTGATATCAAGTTTTTTATATGCCACACATTGCTTAAACTTCTCCAAATGTGCTAGGGAAGACTTTACATATTTGACCACATCTCGAATCCTAATAATAGTCACCTCTAGCTCCTTCATTCCATCTTTCACAACGAGGTTAAGAATGTGGGTGAAGCATCTTACATGCAAGTACTCACCATTAAATAACAGTCCATCTCAATTCTTAATTTTTCATGTGAAGTATGAGACAACACCATCATTAAAAGAAGCATAATCAACTATAATCATGAAAACCCGATCTATTCCCCAATCAAGCAGACACTTTTCAACATCTTTCTTTAAAATCCTCTTCTTTATAGCTTACAACTTGACAAAAGTTTATGATAGTCTTGTGCAATTTCTATTCATTGTCAATGAAGTGCGCTGTGAGTGCCATGTAATTGATTTTTTGCAAGCTACTCCATGTATTCGTAGTAAGGCACAATTGTTGATTAGATTTCTTAAAAATACTCTTCGACTTTTTCTTTATGGCATTATACAACACCATGCAATCTCTTTGAACTGCCTTTTTTGACTAAGGTTTAAGTTTAAGCCGAGGCAAGCAGTAAGAACTGCTTGAAAAAAAGTTGCTTCACAAACCTAAATGGCAACTTTTCAATGATGATCATCTCACAAATCTTCCTTCTAACATTATGCTTATAATATGAAGCACAAACTAAATTGGTGTGACGACCCCCAAACCTACAAATTGGGCACCGCCTGACATTAAGTCACCATTAACCCTCGATAAACTAGTGAGGAGTTAATAAAGGCCTAGTCAGCCTTACAAATCGGCTTCAGTACATGATAGTCCGCATAACAAAGTATATATATATATATGTTGTGGAATATGGATGACCATGCATGTACACCAACATATTGTGTAGTCATGTAACTTGTATTTCTCACTTAATAGTACCTCCACTTGTCTATGTATTGTCATGTAACTTGTAATCATCTCCAATACACACCAACTCTTCCATGTATTGTCTATGTTGCTTGTGATGTGTTGTATGACTTGTGGTGTATGTATAACTTGTACACATTGTATAAGTACAATTATCATCATCACCAAATGACCTATATAAAGGGTGCCAACCCCATTGTAATTCACACACCAAGTTGAATGAAAACTTCTCATTCCAACTATCTCACTTCTTCTCTTCTCCTTTGTAGTAGTAGTTTGTAGTAGTAGAAGTTCTTAATTTTCTATTTTCCTTCTCTAGTTCTTAGCAAGTTCCAACTCAATTTACAACACGTTATCAGCACGAGTTTGCTCTAATATTAAGGAGATCTTGAAGTCAAGAAGGCTTGTTAAGGAGACAAAGCTAGAAAGGTATAACTTTTGTTATTTAAATAAGTTCAATTTATTTATATATTATCATGGTTGCTTCCTTTATTACATGCATCACTTCTATATGCATACTTTATTCATATACTATGCATTATAACGTCACCGATTGCGAAAGTATGCTCTGTAGTTGCGTCTTGTACGATCTTCTACATCAGAAATCAAAAGTCAATGTGTGACATATAGTTTTTCTCTTAAATCTACAAACGATTAGTTATTGTTCTATTCTTGATTTTATAATACAAATAATGCTATAAGTTTGAGTTGACAGTGGGTAAGCCTTGTCCCCGGTAAAGCTAAACATTGAAAGGGAGATGGGTTATCCCGTTCGAGGAGGCATGGTATTAAGCAGACTTTGTCTCGCCACCCAACCTGGAGGTTGTCCCACCAACTCATACGAATAGTACATTTGATTATTAATGAATCAAGTTGTGAACATATACTTAATCATATGTTATGTTTTTTACATAAAAGAAAAGAGAAAATTATTTTATATTAAATTTATTTTCAAAATATTATTCAACTATAGTTGAACTTGTTGCCTTATTATATTACCGACAAGAATTATTTGTCATGATAATTAGATACTACAATTTGTGAATGAAGCATATATGCAAAACTGTGTGTTATACACAATCATTCGCCAATTTCTCTTTAGAGATTTGAAAAGTGAATATTTCACTTTATATATCTTTTCACCTTATGGAGTTATATATATACATACCAAAAGGGTAATGCTCTAAAAGCTCAAAATGAGCGTCTGGGTCTCATGCTACAAAATTTAATCAGTCAAATATTAATTATAATTCCACAATTTTAATTACCTCTATGTTGAGGCTATGTGGAAATATGACTGATGAGACAATAAAAATAAGGTCACGTGGCCCGCCTCGATTTATTCTTTGCAACAAATATCGAGTGCGCATGTCAATCCAATAAATATTAAGGATTGATTTCTTGTCTCATGATATTTGAGTAAAATAATGAGATATTATAAATATAATATCGCTCCCGTCAATTAGTTCAAACTTCAAATTAAGAAGCATATGTTGCATATAATGATCATGATCGCAATAGTAAATTTATGGACGTGGAAAATGTGAAAATATCGGGTAAAGGTCGTATTGACAATTCTACAAAAATTGGAAAAAAGTGGTGCACCACTACAAAGGGCAAATAATTATTGACAATGAGCGCTCATAATTGTGACATTTTTTTGGTCATATATGAAAGGCTATTTTGCCTAAATATTGTCATATATATACTTGAATATTTTTGTGACCTTTACCATGCCTTCAAAATTAAAGGCAAAATATTATGAATTTTATCATTGAAAATGGCTCGATAAAACAAGCACATCGAGATGTGTTTAAATCGTGACCTAAATACGGGCGATGAGTTTATGTCTTGTGTATCATGCTACATGCATGTACATGATAATATAAAAGTGAATATTTCTCGAATTCGAACTTAGCGGAGGCTAATGTTCGAGCAATATCGATACAACAATTTTATTGTTAATGTCTTGTTCGAGGAAGAAGTCTACTCGAGAATAATAGAAAATTTATCTATATGAATATGATTTAATCGAGTATAATATTATCGGCTTTAACTTCTGTAATATATAAGACACATTAAAACGAATGTCGTCATAAATCAAATGACATTCATAATATGGAAAGATCTATTTGATTATCCATAATCATCGATAATGCGAAAATATCGTAAATTCGCACGGACATCCATCATCGAATTGATTTTTTTATCAGCTGGAGATTATCTCAAGGCAAATCAATAGGAGACGTATATTGATTTAACTCTCCATCAATCATATTATAAGATGTCTTGGATCCCTAATAGGGAAATTATTTATAGCAAGTTTTGCTAATTGTCACTTTGATGAAGCAATTTTCCCACCATTAGTGGGAGATATAAGCCAATTCAAAAGGAATGGCGTGAAATTGCTTAAAACACATCAAATTGCATTAAATTTGTTGTATTATGATCCATATATAAATTAATATGAACTCAAAGTTCAAATGATCATTCAGTAGCAACAAGTTATGAATCAATTACTTGATGCAAGTACTATACACAAAAGAGTGACAATCATATGCTTGACATTAAATGGTTCATATAGAAAACGATTTCCATTTGCAACAAAATGCACAAGATATCTCACCCATGTGAATATGAGGGGAGAATCAAAATGAGTTATTGGTTAGTGTATTGCACTCTTTTTCCCTTTGCTATGGTTTTATCCCCTTTGGATTTTCTTTGCAAAGGTTTTTAATGAGGCAATTCTAACAATATTAAAACTCTATCTAGATTGATTAGTGTATTGCACTCTTTTCCTTTCGTTATGGTTTTATCCCACTGGGTTTTCCTAGCGAAGTTTTTAATGAGGCAATCCTAACATTATTATGCTCCGTATAAAAAATTTATGAGAGCAATGTACTTTTTTTCTTATACTAGATTTTTTTCCTACATGATTTTTCTAGTAAAGGTTTTAATGAGGCATATATATATTCTCTCAAAGTGTATCAATGTGTTGCACTCTTTTCCTTAGCTATGATTTTATCCCACTGAGTTTTCCTAGCAAGGTTTTTAATGAGGCAATCAACAATATTATACTTCAAATCAAGTTTGACGAGAACATTGTACTCTTTTTCCTATACTAGATTTTTTTCCCACCTGGTTTTTCTAGTACAGTTTTACGAGACACAATCTCTAAGCAAGTGTCATCGAGGGGAGTGTTGTGGAATATGGATGACCATGCATGTACACCAACATATTGTGTAGTCATGTAACTTGTATTTCTCACTTAATAGTAACTCCACTTGTCTATGTATTGTCATGTAACTTGTAATCCTCTCCAATGTACACCAACTCTTACATGTATTGTCTATGTTGCTTGTGATGTGTTGTATGACTTGTGGTGTATGTATAACTTGTACACATTGTATAAGTACAATTATCATCATCACCAAATGGCCTATATAAAGGGTGCCAACCCCATTGTAATTCACACACCAAGTTGAATGAAAACTTCTCATTCCAACTATCTCATTTATTCTCTTCTCCTTTGTAGTAGTAGTTTGTAGTAGTAGAAGTATATATATATATATATGAAATCATACGCAGAGGAATTTAAATGCAGTGAAAACGTGATAACAAATATATTAAACACACAACGAGTTTTAGGTGTGGAAGCTAGAATGTGGAAACCCTGTACAACGGTTACAATGTACAAATTATAATGACGAGAGAAAATATATGTATCTCTCAACCCAAATACACATTTATAAAAATTATAATAAATGTAATGTAAATATATCAAATCACTTACGTATGTCACACATTAATGTTATCGACCTCGGAGATTTTGCCTACATTATCACCAAAAGCAAAGACAATTCCAGTGAGTAAATCCAGAAGAAGTTCAATAGTCATTTAGATTAAACAATAAATAAGTCTATAAATCATGTAAGAAAGAAACAAAACTGAAAATAACAATAAAGCGCATGATATACATACTACAATGGTCAACGATAGAGACCAATTAACCCGGAAGCAAAGGATAGGCGCATAAGTGGTCTTGACAATCTACACGTGAGCTCAAAACCACTTGACTACGGGTAAGTGTCAAATACTGGTACGACGAGACCAAGTCCGCTTCCACCACACCTAATTCGTTCACACTGTTGGCTCACTTGAACCGCAACCCAAGAAATTCCCAAAGGGAGTCGCAGTCGCAACCGGATGGTCAGCCGCAATAGAATTCTTGAAAGTCTGGTGAGGAGCCACAACACTTGGCGGATGCTCACTCAGAGGATTTAGTCTCGTCTAGGAGCCATGAGCACGACTCGGATGCTCAACCCGCGAGTAAACGACTCAATTCAACCACATAGACCCTAGGTCACTCGGTAGGGAAGTAGAGTCCACCGATAGGTATCATTTCATCAAAATATGCAAGGAAATGAAAATAATTAATCTTGAATTTCTAATTGGTTTACTTACAACAAAATCGCATAAATCAGTACATCAAATCAATCATTCGAATAGCCTAGTTGAATCCTTCTTGCGTATCTACAATCATACATAGTATAGCAAAGTTGTTTTAAGAACCATTTGCTAAATAGAGGCCTTGTGTAGCTCAAATGAACTAACACATCAATTAGTTCATTTAAAGACTCACATCATTATATAAAAAGCTTAACATATTAAGGCAATCTTATATTAGTTTTACTATTGAACTTAATGAATATAAGTCTAGGAACTCCAAGTTCATAAAACCTTTATTCTAGTAATTTAAACCAAAACAATGCAATTTTCTAAACATTTGATTATATAAATTAAGTCTATTTAAAGGTGTTGTGTTTCTTACATTCATCGATACATCAAATATATCTTCAATAAGTTGGGTTCATTTTCAAGAAAATAGATTAAAGCTCCCTTTTTTTTTGTCACACACATTGTATGCAAGAAAAATAGTTTTACTCAACTTAATTCAAAATTCGCCCAAATCACTTCGAAGCTCAAAATCCACGCAAATCATACTCGAATGGTGATCAAGACTCAAATTCCATAGCAAATAGGTCAAATGCGACAATAATAAAAAGAAATCCATAATTCATAGCTTCGACCAAACTTGACTTAAAAAGATTTACAATCTTGTCGAGCTCAATTTTAGCTTCCAAACTTTAGAGAAAAAGAACAAAGCTCTCGTACAAGCATTTTATCAAACACCGAGAGTGCATTCATTTCCAATACTATTTACAAAACTTAGAAGAACATAGTAAGTTCTCTTTAAGGCGTTTAAAAATGAATTTACCAAACCCAATGCAAACTAGTCACAATCATTTCAAGACTCCAAAACTATGCCAATGACACTCGATTAATCGAATCATATAAACGAAACTTGAAAAAGAGTCCGCGAGGCTTAAAATTCATACTTTTCCATGAATTTTGTTTGATAATAAAAAATGAATGGGAACTTAGTCTACATATACGTCTCCATATGATAATCTGCATTGGAGCACTTGGAAAAGTAAAATTTGAGAAAATTGGTAAAGTAACATAATATATCGAGGAATGCAAAAAAAAGGACGAAGATTTGTGAGACAAGTGGGTTAACGCAAACTCTAAGGAAGCAGAGTGTTGAGACGACTTGAGAGCTAATGAGTAAAACATGCATGAACTACCTTAGCTTTGACGAAGCTCTGGAGCAGTGGTGTTGTGGGCTCAAAGCCACTTGACTATGGGCAAGAATCAAATAATGGTACGGCGAGACCAAGTCCTCTTCAAACACACCACATCTGTTCAGCACTGTCGACTCACTTGAGCTGCAGCTCGAGAAAATTTCAAAGGGAGCCATAGTCGCAACAAGATGCTTAGCCGCAATGAAATCCTTGAAGTCCTGTGAGGAGCCGCGACACTTAGCGAAAGCTCACTCAGAGGATTCAATTTCGTCTAGGAGCCACGACCGCGACTCAGATGCTCAACCCACGAGTAAACAACGACTCAATTCAACCACTCAGACCCTAGGTCACTCGGTAGGGAAGTAGAGTCCAACAATATGTATCATTTCCATCAAAATATGCAAGGAAAGGAAATGAATTAGTATTGAATTTCTTACTGGTTTACTTACATACAATCGCATAAATCACCCCGTCAAATCAATCATTCGAATAGCCTAGTTGAATCCTTCCCGCGTATCTACAATCACCATAGTATAGCAAAGTTGTTTTAGGAACCATTTGCTAAATAGAGGCCTTGTATAGCTCGAATGAACTAATACATCAATTAGTTCTTTTAAAGACTCACGTCATTACATAAAAAGCTTAACATATTAAGACAATCTTATATTAGTTTCACTCTTGAACTTAATGAATACAAGTCCAAGAACCCCAAGTTCATAAAACCTTTGGTTTAGTAATTTAAATCAAAACAATACTATTGTCTAAACATTTGGTTCTATACATTAAGTCAATTTAAAGGTGTTATGTTTCTTAGATTCATCAAAACATTGAATATAGCTTCAATAGGTTGGGTTCATTTTCAAGAAAATAAATTAAAGCTCGTTTTTTTGTCAAACACATTGTATGCAAAAAAAGAGTTTTACTCAACTTAATTCAAAATTCGCCCAAATCACTTCGAAGCTCAAAATCCATGCAAATCATACTCGAATGGTAATCAAGACCCAAATTTCGTAACAAGTAGGTCAAATGTGACAATAATAAAAAAGAAATCCATAATTCATAGCTTTGACCAAACTTGACTTAAAAAGATTTACAATCTTGTCGAGCTCAATTTGAGCTTCGAAATTTTAGAGAAAAAGAATAAAGTTCTCCTACAAGCATTTTATCAAACACCGAGAGTGCATTCATTGCCAAGACTATTTACAAAACTTAGAAGAACATAGCAAGCTCTCTTTAAGGCGTTTCAAAATGATTTTACCAAACCAAATGCAAACTAGTCACAATCATTTCAAGACTCCAAAACCATGTCAATGACACTCGATTAATCGAATCATATAAATGAAACTTGAAAAAAAGTCCGCAAGGCTTAAAATTCATATTTTTCCATACATTTGTTTGAAAGAGCAAGTTAATGTCTCTTTTGATAATTTCATCAAATACATGGTGTCCAAGGACAAAGGTTTCCCCAAACTTAACCCAATTTAGTCTTAAGTTGGCAAAATGAACTTAAAATCATTCATAGATTCATTTCCAAAAGCAAATAAGAACCAACCCTTCTAGATTTGACTTGGATATAAATTTTAGATGTGGTTTAGAGCCTCACCATGGCCTTCAATGGGGTTCTTCAATTCCAAATCTCATCAAGAGTTCGACTCTAGCAAGATCCTCTCTTTTCTCACAAATTTGAGGCTAGAACTCATCTTCTTCGTGAGCAATCCACCACTGGAATCGACGCTGCTTCTCCGCAACTCACTATTTTCCATGCCGGCGTTGTCTTCACCGTCATCCCTTTTGGTCGTAGGTGCTGGTTAGCTCCTCCGCGTCACTGGTCCGCCGCTGCAACCACGCGCCGCGCTGCTGGTCCGCGGCTCTCTAGTTCGCGCTGTTGTTGGAGCATCATCAGGGAAGCCGTCCGCCACCGTTGGCTATCTGTGCCACCGTCATGCTAGAGTGCATCTCTCCTTTTGTGCGTCCCCTCCTTGCCTTGCACGGATGAAATAGGGTGAAAGCCCTATTTCATTATGTTATTTATTTATTTTATTTTTTTGTAAATTACCTAATGCTCTTTTTACTTATAATTTGATTAAAAATTGGATCATAACCCCTTATTCAAATCAAAGGTATAGTTAACTTAATTTAAATCAAATGAATTTAGTTGTACATCACACAATTGACACACTAAACACAATTTTCTTATTCTTTGAGCACATCGATTAACCGCAACTCTTAATCTATTTTGGACCACTAATGACTCATGATTAGCGATTAATTAACGAATTAATAATACAAGTCGTTACAATTGGTAGTCGTGTTTTCTTTGCCTTCACCTTTTTCGATTTGAAACTTAAGTATAGATTGTCTCTTTTCTCTCAATTCAAATTTATGGGGATGGTTCTTACATCTTTCCATATGATAATGCAAGTCCGTCGTTTCATGCACCTTCGACTTGCATGCATATTCATTCTAACAATAGTTACATGTAACCATATTGGGATTGTCAGGGAGACTCTTAAAATGATCCCATATTATAGATGATTTCCTCTCAGTAGGCTTTGTTGGTGGATTTGTAGGCAGGATACCTCCATGATTTCCTCCATGATTTCCACCATCATCTTCATTTAAAGCCATCCCCAACTAATTTCAACCAAAAACATGAAGTACCAAGTGAGGTGCAACGTAAAATTAATGGTTGTGGTAGTAAAGCAGTAGACACCAAATTTTTGCATTGATCTAAAATAACATAAAAATGAATGGTACCAAAGACAAGTAAAACATCCTCGCTGATGAAAACATTGATGTTGAGTTACAAATTTTAAAAAAATTTGTTGGATGCTTATAAGAACAATAACCTAATCAAACAAATCACAAAAGCATTTAAGCCAATTCAAATATTATCAATGACATTTGGTATTTTGATGTTTGTAAGAACAATAAAGACATTGATTGTACAACAAGGAATTGATTGCAAGAAATTGCAAACAAACAACTCACAACAAGTAATAGTTGTCACAAATATACTATTCAAATACACCTCCCCAGCATCATTTCCCACAAATGCAACAGTTGGGGTAAGCCTTAACAAGAACGACAAATAGAACAAGTAACAAAAATAGCTCCACCGAATACACTATTCATACCTAAATTGATCATCATCAGTTTCTTCGATTTTACACAATTGAAGATCAAATACACCTTGGTTGGACTTCAATTGACATTAAAATTGAAGAAAAAGAAACATAACACGCTAATTTGTTGTTACAACATCCAATGAGCCTAAAATTCAGTTTGTCTAAATTATACAAATGAAAAAATCGACCACATTGACATCCGTTTTTTTTAATTCATACATACAATTGAACATCAATTCCTTTTGAAATTGAAAGAAAAAACTCTACTTTTCTTTCTTAAAAAATAGCAAAAAAAAGGGTTTGTTTTACCCAAATTGTTCATCAATTTCTCGTAACTTACAATCTCAATTGAACATAAAATACACCTTGATCTATATTACACTCTAATTGACATTGAAACTCATTAAAACAACACACATACCCTAATTTCTTTCAAAAAAAATTCAAACTCCCCAATTTTTTCTCCCAATTTGATTTTCCCAACTTGTTCTCCAATTAAACATCAAATAGTAAACATACCTTTTTTCATATTTGATGATCAGCATTGAAACCCTAACATAACATCATCAGTGACCACAACCGCAACCCAACACTTGACCTAACTCTCCACATGGTGCATAAAAAACCTCAAATTAGGTGATTATTTAGTCTCCCATAGAAGACGACGAGGACGATTAGTACATTATTAACAAGGTTGTTGTTTACTTGGAAATGGGAAAGGTATAATTTTGAAAGTTGAAACATTTATAATACATCACATTTTGTTGCAGAAATTTGGATTTCATACATAAATTTGACCTAAAAACATCAACTTTGATTTTTCGAAAGCAAATTCAATTTGTCACTTCAATTGTATGGGGATTTGATTGATCAAAAACTATTCTTTATGATTATGATTAGCAATTTAGAATTATATGAGCACAATCGAAGAATAATTAGATGCATACATGAACACAATAGTTGAGAGAGAAAGGAGAGGATACCTGTTAAGATATCGCAGACGTCGATGACGACGATGTCGAGGTGAGGTCTAAGCGAGGTGAGGGAAAGCGACGGAGCGATGGTGAGGCAAGGTGATAAAAACATAGATCTTATACTTTTGTGAACAACACAAACCCTAATCATGGCCCCTACCTTTTTTTATTTGGTTGTATTGCATGCGGGTCGGGTCGGGTCGGAATGCATAAAAAAATTATTACCCATCACCCGACCTTTGTTTGATGGGTAATATGGGTAATTACCCGACATATACTCGCCAACCTCATATACCCAACCCATTACCCATCGGGTAGGTCGGGTCGGGTCGGGTCGGGTCGGGTAACCATGTATTTGGCCAGCCCTACTGGCAGACCCCATCTAATTAGGGCATCTGACCAACCAAGATTACCTTAATCCCCTAATAATCTAGTTAGCCTTAACATCACCATCAATAAAAATCAACATTATCAAGGCCTCGTAATCATCAAATATAAACTTTATCAGTCTTATAGGATTATAAAAGATAATTTGAAACCTCGAAGTTCATTTAGATTGATTAATTAATCCTAAAGATTGTGTAAAAATTTTTGACAGCACCTCTTCTGTTTTTAAGACTAAACTCGGCCTTTAAAAATCTTTAACAAAACCTGCTCAACTTGGTGGAAAAGCCGAAGGACTCACAATCCACCCCATAACAATATATATACATTGTATCAAAAGAATACATATATTTATTCTAACCTAATTTAGGATATCGAGATCCTTAAACCAACATTACCTTAGCTCCACAATTATTCTGATTCGTCTTAAAACTGTTACAACCATTCAAAGAAAATCCTAACCTCACATAAAACCAAAAATCCATATATACAATATATATTAAAAATAATACATATATAGAGAGAATGAAATTGAGCAAGTCACAGAAAATTTGACGGCTTTCTCTTTCCTTTGTCACTGCTCAAACCTATCATTACCCAATTATAAAAAATCGATAATCTTAGATAAGTAAATTCCATACTATCCAATACACATATAAAAGTGGTGGGTAAAAAGTAATAAAGATTAATGAGTTTGAGAGGAGTTTGAGAGAAAACCCCCGAGAAGCCACGTCCTCAACTCTTCATGGAATATGATCTTGGCCAGCATCACAAATCCTTCTAAAATCTTTGAAGTGTCTACAATGATTAATGACTCCAGCCGTAGAGCACCACGGTATTCACCTTACCACACATATAGCTAGTGAACACACTATGACCCCTAAAAACCTCATTCCTCTCGTGTTTGTGAATGCATGACAATTAAATATACAATAATAAATAGTGCATGCAATTAAATTCGAGAAATACTCCTACAATGTAAAGTTTACTATGGAATTTACTTATAATACAAATGGAACACAACGACTCCCTTACGCTTTGGGTTAGTAAGCTAGTCAATACGGGGTTCCAATTGCGGTCCTACAATTCATTTATAGGTTCGGTAAGTTTCCACTACACAAATTTTATCCAATTTATTACATTTTAATTGGTCACGCCTCAACTAGAAAACCCCATAATTAGTCCAAATTAAATCATCGGATGTCCGAATTCGATTTTGACACCAAATATTGTTCCGCATTGAAAATTAACCTTGACTAGGCTTTAAAATAATTTCGAATTTCGGACATTTTCGGGTATCGTAACACGCATTACGAGATAAAACCTCAGTATAAAAATCTTCGAGAAAATCCTAAATTTATCATTTTCATATAAAATCCACAATTTCTATTTATTTCCCCAAAATTCCATTTTTATGATTTTTCCCTATTTCCTGGGATTTTTGTATTTAATTTTTGATTTTTAAAGCATTTTTTATTTAAATATGGGGGAAGGGGGGGCCTGGTTCGGCCTAGTTTAGAGGTTATCGCTTACAACCTCCCTTTTGAAATTGAAATAGAGAAACCTGATTTCTCAGTTTCAATCATTTTTTATAGGGAGCTCCTAAACGGACCCCCAGTTTTTGTTAAACGTACCATATTTTTGAATTTTTACTTCGTTGTACCCCACTTTTTGCTTAGTGTACCCCAACGTTTTTGTCAAAATTCCAAAAATACCCTTGTTGTACCCTATTACCGTCACCCTCACCCCAACACCCCTTCTGAAAATGTTTCGAACACAAAGAGCCGATAACTCTGAAGAGGTGTCGGACACACATGAACACACATGACCGACATCTCTAAAAAGGTCTCGGTTAGATTCCTCCATCACCTACTGAAACTTTGTTATTTTTGTAGTTTCAGTTGAAGTCGACTGATACCTTTTTAGAGGTGTTGGTCCTGTGTATCCGACACCTTTGAAGAGGTGTCGGCTATGTGTGTCCGACACCCACGGGACAATAAGAACGAACACAAAATTTTAAAACTCCTAAAAACACATAAAAATGACCAAAAAATTGTAGGTTTTGCTTAGAATTGTTTAATATCTTCGACTCTATCAAAACTTTGCACTCAAAATGCAAGATTCAACTCCCAAATTGATGCCTTAAACCCAACAACAATCTTATAAAATACCAACTCAAAAAAGTAAAAAACCCAAAAAATTCGAAATCGACACTAAACAGATGAGAAATGCACCCACGGCGTCAAATCGACGTGGTTTTACTCGAACTTCGTGGGATTCGGGTTGGTGATGAAGTGCAATGGGTGAGTGGGGCGAGTGGGGTACGGGGTAAGTAGGGCGAATGGGGTATGGCTAGTAAAAACCATTTTATATAGAGGGGTAGTTGTGGTCATTTCACTAAGGTGGGGTATGTTTAGCAAAAACTGGGGTCCATTTAACTGCTCCTTTTAAATATAAACTGGGGTGCACAACCCCATTGGGGTAGGGTAAAGGAGCTCAATGTTCCTCCTATCTTCTTCCTCCCTCCTTCCCTCTTTGTTCTTCGTTTCATCATTGTTTTTTTCATCAATTAATCGTACTCTCAATTACCTATCCTCATCCTTTCAGCTCATACATTCAACACAACCTCACCATTTCTCTATTTGATTCCAAAATCCAGTCCCCTAATTTGTCTTATACATTATAGACTACAAATCAAAAATTAAAATCAAGTTTTTGCTACCTTACTTTCCACCGCCCCTATGGTCACCAACAATAGTCTCGGCTCTCAATTTGATCTAAACACAATGACGAGAGAGAGAGAGAGAGAGAGAGAGAGAGAGAGAGAGAGAGAGAGAGAGAGAGAGAGAGGAGAATTGAAAACGATGATATGAAGATGGAACCACCCCTATTTAATTTCGTTCTTAAGGGGTTAGGTTGCCAAAAGACCATTTTGCCCCTCTGTATTTATCCTCCACTATACAACATTAATACCCTTATAGGTTATTTGGTTTTTTTTTTTTTTCTATTTTTTCATATTTCTCTTCATTTTTTGTCCAAATTAAACCCAGAAAATACCCCAATTTGACCAAAAATTGGAGAATTTACCAAAGCGCTTCGAAACTCCCAAACAACTCGTCTCGCTTGCAAATCGATATGCGAGGCCCACGTCAGCTTGTTAAATCCATTTAAATGTACTTTTCAATTTTTAAACTTAACCGCATTTAGTTTTTTTACAAAACTCAAAATTAAACTTTGGGTCAACATTTTAATTACCTCGGAACTCATTTCGACACGTATCTCAAGATAAAACCATTTGTATTTCAAATTTATACAATTAACTTTGAATTTTGCAAAATAACAAAATATATTCTGCATAACAAAAGTCACACATCACCCGATAATAAAATAACCTATAAATCTCAATTTCACTGGTCGTTAGCCCTAATTAAGCTATTTTAATCATTGATTAGCCCTAATTATAGGTTTAAGAACTTTATGATTTGATAATCTACCCAACTAATAAAAGTTTCATCCTCAAAATTAAAATTGAAACCAAATTTAGCTGGACTATAAGAGATCCGAAAAATGCTCTCATGTATACTTCTCGTTCCCATGTTAACTCTGAATCACCATGAAATTACCATTTAATCAAAACAAGTGGAATTTTCTTATTTCGAAGCTTTTGGACCTTCATATACACAATCAAAATAGGTTGCTCTTCATAGAAGACATCGCCCTACAAATCAAACTGATTCCATTTTACTATATGGTGCGAATCAGGTTCTTTCCACCTGAACATAGACACATGAAATACATCATGAAATCCGGCTAATTGAGCAATAACACAAGTCTATAAGCAACCTTCCCAATTTGTTTCACAATCTTAAAAGGTCCTATAAATATGGAGAGAGCTTTCCCATCAGTCCAAATCTGTAATGGCCTTTGTGATGGGAGACTTTTAGATAAACCCAATTTCCTTCACTATATTCCACAACCAGGTAATAGAGATCATAATAACTTCTATGTCTTTCCTGAGGCGCTTTCAGTCTTAAACGAATTTGCGGAACAACCTCAGTGTGATCTCGAACCATCTGTAGCCCCAACTTCGCGAAATCCTCTTATTTTTCGCAACCGACATGATAACAACAAGGTCTCCCAAATAATGCCTCAAACGGAGCCATCTTGATACTCAATTGATATCTCTTATTGTAAGAGAACTCACACAAATGTATGTATTCTTCCCTTGAACCTCTAAATTCCAGTACACAAGCCTTAAGCATGTCCTCCAACACATGGATCAACCTTTCAGTCTGACCATCCACTTGTGGATGAAATGCAATACTGAAATGAAAGTGAGTGCCAAACTATTTATGTATGCTCTTCCATAACCTTAGGTGTTCAGGGCATCTTGATCATAAACTATCATCAATGACACTCCATGCAACCGAACAACCTCTCACTCATACAACAAACTCAAGTGTATAAAGGTATCGGAAAATAATAAGAAGAAAATGAGCAGATTTTGTCTGTCCATCAACAATAATGTAAACCGAATCAGGTTTCTTCCGTGAACTAGATAGATAGGTAACAAAATCTATCGCAATATGTTCCCATTTCCATTGAGGTATGGGAAGTGGCTGCAATGTACCTCCATGTTTCCGTCGATCGACCTTAACCTATTGGCAAATTTCACATCTCCTCACTTAATCACCCACATCAGCTTTCATCCTTGGTCACCTATGCAACTGCTTTATGTCATGATACATCTTGGTCATGCCAGGATGAATATTATATTTGAACTGATAAGATTCTCTCAATATCTCACTGCGAACTAACACGTGTCGAGCGTGTACAATAAGTTTACCGTATATCCTTATTATTTATAGTAGTGATAAGTGATCGTCTCCACATGATTTATCAAGATTTTCTAAAAAAATTCTTTAAATGGTTTTTATTATTTTTTACTTTAATTTAATTAAAACTAGAGTTAAAAATCACTAATTCAATCAATAATATTATAATAACTAACTAAACTAATTATACTAACTTACTTAAATAATTAACTTAACTATCACATTTCAAATTCACTAATATTCAAATAAACTTAATTCAATAATAAATAAATATCTAAACAAACATCCATAATAATGAAATATCAATATGTATTGCATCTAAACATGTTACTCCAATCATATAGTCATGAGCTACTTTATAAAGTGTCATTGATCATTAAACTTTAATCATACGTAAGTAAAAAACCCTTATCAAGCAATTTATTCTCCTTATACCGGTGGAAAATCCACATTCTAATTTTATTGAGCAAACCCCTTTGAATACACAAAGACATTAACTTCACGCAATAAATTTGCGTTACATTTTATGAAAACTTTGAATTACTAAATCTAATACTTTCGGAAAGCCACTTCAATATCAGACTTAGATCTCAAATTCACATGGACATCTAAACATATAGAACTTTCAAACAATCCTAGTTACTATTTTAAACTAGATAATAAATCCAAATATCACAATACACATTTTAGAATATGCATGCAATACAAAGTTCATGATTAAAATCAACAAATAATAATCTATTTAATCAGTGATTCAAAGAATAAGATTGATTTAAAGCATTAAGTACATAATCATCACATCATGACTACATTGCAAAATAGATCTAGTTCATGTTTGGACTTTGTTTAGATTAATAAACTACTCACTCATTCACAAATCACAATAATAATGAAAATAAAAGACATTGACAAATACCTCTGGAATAAAGACTTTGAATCTTCAAATCTTCTCCAAAAGCAATAAACAATAAAACAATAAAACAAAACAAAAAACAATGGATCCTAGAGTAATGAAATATTGATCTTAGTACTCAAGGGCAGCTGATTTTGTAACCCTAATGTCGTATTTAAAGCATTCTAGGTTGTACACATCCCAAACTAACTCAAACATCTCATTGTAATTTAAAATCCTCGAAATCAAACCCAGCAATTCCTCAGTGATTCGGGTTTTAAGTGGAATCACTAGGAGAATCATTCGAAATCAACCTTAGTGTTCCACCGATCTGAGTGGCGATTCTTAGTACAAATGAAGAATCGGTCAGGAATCGCTGGCAAAAAATTCCAAGTCTTCCTTGATTTGTTGATAATTCTTTGCATACTCTTTTAATTTGATCAAATCCATCATATTCTTCTTGTTTTACTCCATTTCTTTATATATTTCAATTATCACCTAAAATATCTAAAACAAGAGAAAACCCCGTGTAATATAGTTTCTTACATCTAAAATCACCTTAAAATGTATTATAAAACATGTCTAATTATTGACTTATGAAATATCCTCAAACTCATCACTTTGCAGTCTGAGCAAAGGAATACTCTCAATCATATTCTTTTTTCTTCTCTCATTTTTATTTCATAATTATATACTCTTATTTTTAAACAGAAGTGATCTTTAAATTGAAACATGTTACCTTCATAAAAGTAAGATTCATGATAGAATAGAAATAATTAAAGAACAACCCCTTTATTTGACAACTCAACCTCTAGTTATGCAATACACCTCATAATTTAAAGTTAAATCAATCACCAAGGTCAAGCCACTAAATAGTTTTTCTCAATCTCCACTGATAAGTATCAGGTTTACAATAACTAATATAGAATCTCAAGATACAAAAATCACTAAATCAATCGCATTTTCAAACAATATTGAAAATATCACCACAATCAAAGTCAATAGGAATTTTTAATCACCAATAATCATCAGTGCATATTCTTTTATTGGAATAAAAAGATATATTTCACTTAACTTAGCTATAAGCACTCGAGCTAAATCTTTTTTTTGAAGAGTTTTTTTTAAACTTTCTTTCATACTTTTATATATCTCTCTTTCCTTCTTCTTCAATTATTTATTCATTTTCTTTTTTATCTTTGTATTCCTACGGTTCCCTGCTCTATTTTCTTTGGAATCCGTTATTTTTTTAAAAGAATTATTCCTCTCATTTTTCCCACCACTAGATTCTCTGCTCCATTTCCTTTGGAATATGTGGATCTCTCTATTTTCTTTTAAAACTCTTGTTATCTTTTCTCACTTTCACTATAGTCAAGGAAGCATTCTTTCCAGCTAAGTAAAATTTATTAGCTATTTTCCTATTTTTCTTTTCAATTGTGGGATAAACTCTTTTCATAATATATATAATATATATATATATAACACTTGATCAATAATCTTTGTATAACAAGATTTTTAGAAATCTGTCTTGTTTATCTTGCACTATTGTTTCGATCTTCTACCCATTATAATGTCTAACAAGAAGTAATCAATCATCTCTAAACTCCTCTAGCGTGTACACAATCTAGGTTGAGTCAAATAGGGTATAACAATTCATTTCCATCATAAAATTTCTATTTTTATGGGGTAATAAAAATATCACTTCTATTTAAACTTAAATTATATTCACTTCCATATATTCCTAACTAAATAAGGTAAAATGAAATGGAAAAATATTACCTGTATTACAATTTTTTTTTTAAAATTCATAATGTTCAACCTTTAAATAGATTTTAGCTCTCGTTTCTTCCATACATCGCTTCTTTATACTTCACTTAACCTAATACCCCTAAACTCATTCCAAACCTTGTCATCAAGGTTTAAAAATAAAGTCAGATTTTGAACAAAACAAAAATACCTCATGAAGCATAAACGAATAAAATAAATAAATAACTATATAACATAAGAATGAATTTCATAAGTAAGGAAAACATGATTAATTGAAAATTTTTCAAACATCCATAATTAAAGAAAGTCATATCAAACCAATGTAATAAGATGGAACACACTATAACAATTGTATCACCATTGCATACCGCATCATACATATCAAATTATTACCAACGAAGACCTTTCACAACATCACTCATAGATAGATTACACATAAAAGAATGAATAGATCAGAACCGCCCTCCAGAAGTCGAATCATCTCCACCATCCCCTTGGTCTTACTATTGAGATTGGAAGCTCCTAGTAGGATCATAGAACCTTTAATCCACTCCTACCATTGGAGTAATTTGTAAAAAGACTCCCTGGTTATGCATTCTAAATTTGGTGAATGGTATTTGAATTTTAGCTCCCCTTCCTTGCAACCTCCTGGTCATGCGTCTCTCAAACCCGTGTATGCTCCCAGCATCTCGCGTTGGTTCTGAAACACTAACTATTGATTTCTCTGAGTTCGCATCTGGTTCCGCAAAATGGACCTCATCATGGCCATCAATATCTCATTTGCATACATGCCAGTAAAAGCTTCCGCAGGTGGCTATGACGACCTAAAAACCGAATAGACCCACCCTAAGGGCAATTAAGTAGTTTAACGAACCCTATATTAATTAACTCCACTATATAAATCAAAATTTGAAACCTTAGCCATCTTTTTGTTTGAAAATTCAATCACGGGAAAGAAAGGGAGATTTAGGTGTTGGAAATCTAACTCAAGGAGAACTCCAAATCGAAGGTACACATATCTCATCCCACCCTCTTAATCTTGTTTTAAAGGAATATTAAATTGGAAATCGACAAAAATAGTGGGAACCACCTTGTTGGTGGTTTGCAGCATCGACGAGGCAACCGACGGCCACAACGACCAACGGTGGCTTCGCTGTCAACACCAGGCTGCCCCTACCATCTATACAAAGGAGGAGGGGGATGGGTGGTGTAGTGACCGCCCCATCCCCTACGGGCACGCCAATCAAGGGCTAGCGGGGGCGCGATTGCACCCCTAGCCAGCCCTGGCTGGGGTGGGTGCCTAGCGCCAATCGGGAAGGGGTCCCCTCCCTCTGACGACCAGACGATCAGCCAAGCTAGGGGCTCTTGGCCTCTAGTTTGGAAACTAGGGCCAAACAGCCCCTAGACCAGTCCACTGTTGTTGACCGGTTAACCTAAAAAAATAAAAAAATAAAAAATAAAATGAAATAAAAATAAAATGTAATAAAATAGAAGCAAATATTTGCTTTCAAACGGGGCTCTATCGCGTTTTCGAGGGAGACCGACCGTATCCCACCCCTTGACCCTCGCATCGGGCGACGGGGGACCCGCAGGAACCACACTAGTGGATCCCAAAGGCCAATAAATGGAAGATCTACTTAGCTTTAAACCAAAATTTTCATTTATCATATATGTTATGGTTTTATAGTGTCGCGCGAAGGTTCACATCAGGCCCCGGCGTACCAGGACTTGTTATAAGCATCGCGACGAGTCGAGGTAAGTGGGGAGCTTCGCTCACGCATTAAGTATGGCTTGCTATTAGATAATTAAGTATAATGCTTTGAATGAAAGTCTCGGGTTAAGGGTTGCATTGGGGTATTCGCTTGAATCTCTAAATCTATGTAATGTGAATGCATTTGTTTCCCCATTTATATCATTTATTGCCCCAGGATGTTTATGGAGTTCCCACCGATGGCCTAATTATCAAGTTATCATATTTAAATGCTCCAAGATGTTTGTGGTGCCACCGATGGCTTTACTTGTTAATGCTCAGGATGTTTTATGGAATTCACCACTGAGGGTTTTTACTTGTCTAATTGAATGCATAAATGTATCACATAAGTATATGAGTTGGAGTTCCTACTCGTGTAACTTGGTGATAGCGGGACATGTATCGATGACGACTTTGGATGAACTCACTTTGTTGTGTTGCTACTAGTTGGAGGACGTAATGGCCGTTGCGTCCAATAATGGTTTGCATTAAGTCAAACGTGAGGGATTCGGTTACCAGATTCCTACCCATACCTAGCATGCATTGAATGAACCAATGACTTATAATTATTATTATTATCTTTTATGGTATATCTCTTATAGACCCCTTGCATTAATGATTTAAATTCCATTATGCTTTAAATGAATCTTGGAACTTGTTTCAAAAGCTATGAATGAATGACTCTGTCCTTGTTTATGAAGATGAACTATACTTCCATGTTTATGCATATTTTAGATCTTATCTACATGTTCAAATTTGAATTTGATCAATACCTATATGCTTTCTACTTAATGTTTGAGATTCGGTTTCAACTTCATGTTAGACTTTGCATGAATAGTAGGTAGTACTTATGTATTTAATGTTTGAGTGAGATTTTCCTCTTATTGAGATTTGTTGTCCATTTTAGCTCACCCCACTTACTCTCCAGGTGCGTCCACATCCGCATTAGCTCATGATAAGGGAAAGACACCCGCTTGAACTCTTTCCTTGCTTGTGAGAAGTTGCATACTCCTATTATCTATTTATTTAATTTTGAGAATAATAAAATTTGGGTTGTAACTTAAAGTAGGTTATTTGGGCAATTTGAAGTCCTCCTTATCTATTTTGGACTATTTAGAAGCTTTATGGTAGTATTAGAAGCTATTTGGGATGATTGAACCTACTTAAACAATTGAACACTCATCATGTCAATTTTATGATATATGAAATTCTAGTTTTGATTTTACTTTCGCATTTATTATTCCATATGGTTAGTATATCATTCCGCAAGTTGAAATAGGCATGTCAAACTGCTATTTGGGCCTGATTCAGGTATCGGGCTTGAGTAATGGTTTGGGCTGGGAAACCCGACCCTAGTTCAGGTGAGGGTCGTCTCAGTGGCTCTAGGCTTTGGTTCATTATATCATTATACGTGAAAAACCGCATTTCTTCCAAAACTCGTCGATTCTCTGCCTATATTCTTCTTTTTTGTAGTATATCTCATAAGTATTTCATTCCTTTCCCATTCCACCTTCAAATCTTCATGTCTTTGCACCTTCTTGTTGTTTTCTATGAGTTCATCGGTGATGGTCCTATCAGGGTAAACATTTAGCCCTGGACCTCTCATGGGAACTTGGTCTTATTTACAAAATTCAGTGATTATTAAGGGAAAAGCAATTTTCATTTTTCTTTGTGGTCATGACATTCCTAATTGAATCATAAATTATTTTGCCAACATCTGTATAGCCTATCCCTTAGACAATATGGTACAAAAGTGACACCTTATAGTTCACAATCTCGTAGTGTTTGCAAACTTGGTTGTAGGCTTGCATTTATGAAAAAAGCTCCATGCTTTGGAGGTTTTCCTAAAGTATTTAGTTGTATATGTTTTAGGTACTCGTACTTATCAAAAAGATATCCGTTCCTTGGAATTGTTTCTAAACCATTTCTAATGGTTTCGTGAGGAAATAGGTGTCTATAACCATATTCGGGTTTACTATACTCATCGTTTTGTCTCCTATGAATTTTCGCTAAACCATATTGCCGGTTTATTCTTGCTGGTGAGTAGTCCACTGGTTTTCCTCGTACCATGGCTACCGCCTTGTCATCATTTTCGTGCCCATTTGCACAAAATTCTCGCCCTAAGATCTCTCAAGACATCTTTACCAAGGACCTCGCATCGTTATCGACGTAATAGTCCCTAGCCAACTATCCCCAATTCATTTCCTTTATTATGTTTAAAATTCTAGGTCTTTACTTAATTTCATTTTTTACGTTGAAACCTTCTTCGATAATGATCTTCCTATTTTTACAAATGTCGCTCTTCATCCTGTCAAGAGCTTTGGCGTTTATGAGGTTGTGGGGTGAGAAACAAATTCTTGGTGTCTCCTGAACCTTTTCCTCTCTCTCTGACTCATCGGTAAAATCTAGGGGTGGAGAAAATACTCTTAATGTTCTAGTTCGAGGTTATTTATTGAAATCCCCGTTGGCCTAATAGGTGTGAGTGGAACTTTGGATTTTTTTTAGGTTTCTCTACTAAAGGTGTCTTTGTCAGACCCCACCTAGTTAGGGCATCTGGCCGGTCTAGATTACCTTAATCCACTGATAATCTAGCAGCCTCAACCTCACCATAAATAAATAATTAAAATTTCTATCAAAGTAATAATCAAATATGATTCTAAATAAACCACAAAGGGATTCTAAAACGAATCTTGTACCTCAAAATCAGTAATGATTAATTATATAATCCTTAAATATTCATAAAAATTTTTCGCCAGCATATCCTCTATTTCTAAGCCTATACCGAAAATCTCGGCCTTCATAAATCTTCTATAAACCTGCTCAGCTTGGTGGAAATGCCGAAGGACTCACAATCCACTCCATAACAAAATATATCACATTAATAATAATTATTTATTCATTCTAACCTATCCCAGACTTTCAACATTATTAAATCATTAGTACCTTAACTTCTTGGCATTCCCATCCATCCTAAAATCATTAAAACAATTCCAATCATTCTCAAAACCATTTCAACACTTTTAAAAGATGTCCTAACCTCACATGAACCTTAAACCCCATTTATGCAATATTTTATATTCAAAAGTAATACAAACATAGAGAGAAAGAAACTGAGCAAGTCACCGATAATCGAAAAGCTTTTCCTTTCCTTTGTTGCCGCTAAAACCTGTAATTATCCAATTATAAAGATTTGAAAATGTCAGATAAGTAAATCCCATACTATCCAGTACACCTGTAGTAATCAAATGCATAATAATCCAAGGAATTTGAACGAACAATATAATCCAAAGAATTTATATACAACCGTGAATCCATCCCGTTTCTGTTATCCTACCATAATTAGACGATTGGTCTCCGAAAGTGGTAAGTAAACAGTAATAAGGACTCATGCGCGGGGAGGATAACCAAATGAGTCTCATTCCTCTTGACTATGGGAGTATGATCTGATTCAACGTGATCTCATGATAACCACGTGATGCAAAGTATTAGTGACTCCAGCCCCTCAAGCAAAATATAGTGTTCAATAACCCCGATATAAACACTATAAGGAGACTCGTAACACCTTACCCTCCCAAACCGTGTATGCATGTACAACAAAAATGCAATTCAAGGATCAATGCAATTTATATGAAATATAATCATACAATGTAAAGCTTACCATGGGATTTACTTAACCTTACAAACATCAAACTTCAAGCTTAATTCTCGAGGTTCCCGAAGCGTCAGATCACCTTGAAAATGGTTCCAATAGCTTCCCTGCATACCTAATTATATCTTTGGTCAAGCTTCAAGTGAAACGAAATCACGAAGCCCAATGAAATCCGCGATCAAAGTACGCTTGAGAACAATTTCCAAAAATATTAATTTATATAATTATTTCAACTAGCCAACTTGGGGTAACTTTTTAACCTTGAAAACCTCAATATTTGTCATGATGACCTTAAAGGAACTTGTAGTACTCATGTCCTACTTTCCATAAACTCCAAGAACACCCAAATCGGATCATCGACGGAGAAGTTATTAATTTTCCCATATGGCCTGTCGACTTGGCAACTTTATATATTTTGAACTCAAAAAAACTTCTCGAAATTAATATTTTCGTAATTAAATCCTCAAAACTCGACAATAAACACCACGAAACCACCCGATACCAACACCAAAATATTTTCAAAGCCCGTGGAGTCAAATTGGATTAAAACCAATAATCAATATCAACTATTAAAACATCTCCAAAATAGTTATCAACTGAATTGCATTAGTTTACTTCATCCAAACCCTAACCCACGTCGGTGCAATTTAACCCAAATTGACGCAAATCAATTTAATATACCAATAAACAACAATCCCAACCAATTTCTCTCAAAACCCCGCGAAAGAAATCGAAAAATCACGAGAATTCAAATTGAATTGAGGAAAAATGCCTAGCATTAAGAATTTACCAAATTGTAGGTCGAATACCTCGTTTCTATCACAAGCAACTTAGCTCGAACTAACCATCTGGCGATGCTCTACGATTTTAGGAAAAGAAACTGAGTGAAAATTGGATGTCGGGAGCTCGACGGGCGATATATCAAGTGGATAGAATTAGGTTTTTAGTAAACCATTTCGTTTGATCCAACCAAATCAAAATTTGATTTTGTTTTGATTTGTTTTTATGTATTTATATATCCCTTAGCTGCCTGCTTGAGCTGCTTAATTTCTTTTTAATTATTAATTCCTAAAAACCTTATTTTGACATGCTTTAACATCCGGTGCTCATTTTCTATTCGACTTTTCACCAAGTTTAACAAAATTCTCGACAAAACAGTCCATCTTCATGAAATGTCCATAACACTGCTTTTGGTTACACAAAAATCCCTAAAATCTTAACTTTGTCCATGACATAATGGACCAATCATTTTGCTATACTTATCCAAACTTGCACCAGTTTGGACCAAATCTCAACCTCGACTACTGTCAACCGCACCAAACTTGAAACAAGATCTCACACATCTTCATCTCATTTCACACTACCTCCATTATTGACTTACACACAAATTGAGGCAAATCCCCACGTCAGCTCATTAAGTCCATTTAAGGTCCAAATTTCAAATTTTTAATTTAAATTCAATTATTCATCGTGAAATTTGAAACTAATATTTATGTCATTATTTTGACCATCTCGGCACCTATCTCGACAAGTATCTTGAGACAAAACCTCGCGAATCTCAAATTTACTCAATCACCTGGATTTTACAAAATAAAATAATATATAATACACAACACTAGACAAACATTACAAATTAATAAAATTAATTATAAATCTCAAATTCACCGGTGTTTAATCCCGAATCGCGGCAAAAACCATAATTAAGCTTCCTTAATCTCGAATTACCTTAATTACCGATTTAAAATTTTTGGGATTTGACAATCTTCCTAACTAATAAGAATTTCGTCCTCGAAATTAAAATTTAACCAAATTTACCTGAACTCGAAGAGGTTTGGAAAATGCTCTCTCATACACGCCTCTCATTTTCATGTTAGTTCTTCATACAACATGTTACTGTACAAATCAAACTAATTCCATTCAACTATATGATGTGAATCAAATTCTTTCCACCTGAGCATAAACGCGTGAAATACGTCATCATTTTCGGCTAACTGATGTGGTACTACCAATCCATACACAAACTTCCCAACCCATTTCACAATCTCAAACGACCATATAAATCAAAATGAGAGCTTTCCTTTCAGTCCAAACCTGTAATGACCTTTTGCAAGGGGAGACTTTCAGAGACACCCAATTTCTTTCACTATATATGACAAACTGATGATAGAGATCATAATAAATTTTATATCTTTTCTAAACCGTTTAATATCCTAGACGAATCTGCTGCACAACCTCAGTTTGATCTCCAACCATCTGTGACTCCAAGTCCACCCAATCCTCCGGTTTAACCCCACCGACAGGAGATTGACAGGGTATCTCATACCATGCCTAAAATGGAGTCATTTCAATACATAATTAACAATAGTTATTATAAAAGAACTCATACAAAGGTATGTATTCTTCACATGAACCTCCAAATACCAGTACACAAGCCCTGAGCATGTCCTCCAACACATAAATCCACCTTTCAGTCTGCCCATCCACCCGAAAATGAAATACAAAACTAAAATAAAATTGAATGTCGAAATAATTCTTGTATGCCCTGCCACAACCCCGATGTGTACCGAGAATCAAGATAAGAAAATATCATCAGCGACACTCCAAACAAGCGAGCCACCTCTCGCCCACAAAATAAGCTCAACTGTGTAAAGGTATCCGAAATGTACAAAGAAAAACATGAGCCGACATCGCCAGTCCATCAACAATAATTCACATCACATCATGTTTCTCCCAAGAAATAGGCATATGAATAAAAAATTCTGTAATGAATCGTATCCTTAACCTGGTGATTAATGTTAATCTGATATCTAATTAACCCGAGTTAGACTCATGGATAAGCCTAGCTTGTCTCGATTAGCGTGTGAGTGATATTGTTGTGGTGATTGTGTTTGGTTGGTGTGAAAATAATAAATAAAATTTACAGTACACCTGGGGTGACACATGTAAATCATGGGGATCACACAGGGAAACATGGAAGTAAAGTGTATGTTTGGGTGTACTCATTGGCGTACATGGCAAACAGAAAAGCCGTAAAACATAATAGGTATATATATTTATATATGTTGATATATATAAATATATATAAATAAAATTTAGTTGGAATTAAATAATTGGAAAATCACGAGACACTTTATACCGTGTGTTGGTCAAGGGTGACGCACATGGGTCGTGGAGTAACATGCACGCCCAAGTGTACTCGTCGGCGAGCACGACGAAATTATAAATGTATAAATACATATATTTATGTATATATATATATATATATATATATGTTGTATATATAAATATATATATTTAAGATAATAAATAAATTGGTGGGCATCTAGTGACACACGGGGTCGAGGGTGACACACGTAGTGTGTACACTAGTGGGCACGTCCGAGGGAAGTTGTCGGCTTGCGCAGTGAATTTTAAATGAGGAAATACATAAGGGTATATATTTATATATTATTGGCATATATAAATATATAAATAACCTATAGTTTTGGTTTGATTTATTTCAACAATTGGATTTGTCTCGGGATGCGCGTAGCACGTGACTCGAGGAATGTTTGATCAAACTTAAGGCGGTTGTGAAAGGGTAGGGGTTATTAGATTTTCTTGAGATTTGTGTTGCACGAATCTCGAGGAAATAAAACCTTTATCTTTAAAACCTAACAAAACCTCTCTGTTTCATCAATCGAAACTGTGTGAGAGAGAGGGACGAACATGGGTTCCAAAGCGAGAGAGGGGAAGATGAAATCGCGTTGAGGAAGAAGGAGAGCTCGAGACCGAGGAAGGAGAGAGAGATCTCGAGATTGAGAGGTGAGTTGTGGGTGAGTTTATTGTTGTTTGTGAGTTCGGTCATGGAGGTTTGGCTGAGGGGTTGGAGAAGATGGTTCGATGGTGAGGAAGAAGATGGCCGTGAGGTCATCTCTGTTGAACTTTAAAGGTTCTTTGAGTTTGTATTGTATCCAATTTTTAGTCCCACATGGGAAAGAAACTTTTTGTTTCTTTCCTTATAAGAGATCTTCCACTTGAAGTAAGTGGTTAAGTGAATGTGGGGTTGGAGGAAAAGACCATGTGTATTCTCTATTGATTAATACACATTAAATACTTAATATTTAATATGTCTTTGATTGGGCCTTGGGCCTTGGGGCCTTTGGGGCTAATGATTAAATAACTTAGCCAATTCACAACACAAATTTTTTACTTTTTACATTAAATTTAGCTAATTTCGTAGTTGGTAATTAGTGGTGAACAATTACAACCTTTAGCCTGTGAAAATGTGTTTAATTAGTAGGATAATTGGTGGTTAATAAACCACACCACTAATAACCTCATTTTGAACAATTGTAACTGTTCAAAAGAGGCAGTTTTTGGTTTATAAATGAAAATGGTCTAAACTTCATTTTGGTAAAAAGAAAATTTTTCGAAATAGAGATTGTTTCATCTGGTTTTTGAGAGAGATTTTCGTTGTTGCAGAAGAAATGATTTTTGGTTGGTGTGTAATCAAAGATCAATCCAGTTTTATCATGGAGACGAACCTCTTGCAGTATTCATACACCGAATTGGAGGAAATTTTGTCTTGGGACATTGCCATTAAGTGCAAGCCTTTGGTATTGTTTTATCTAGTTCTTTGCAATTGAATTAAGCATGATATGTTATAGTTCAGTAATATGCATGTTTTTGTGTATGATCAATCAATCTAAGACGAAAATTATTTTGCTTAATTAATGTTATCACTGATTTACGTACAATGGTTGATTGCATATAATTTGTCACTTATTTTGGAAAAATTAGTCACTGATTTATACAAAATTTTTGTTTGCATACTAGTTTGAAATGACATCTCTTGTTACTAAGAAAACCACTTCTGCTACCTCTGCCAATCCAAAAGATGAAAGACCAGAGAAGCTCAAAGGTCTTGATTTTAAAAGGTGGCAGCAGAAAATGCTCTTCTGGCTGACCACTATGAATCTTGCCAACATAGTGAAGGAAGAAGTTCCGAAATCTGATGAGGACTCTCTGTCCAAGGAAACTCTCCTTACTATTGAAGCATGGAGGAATTCTTACTTTCTGTGCAGGAATTATATTTTGAATATACTTGATGATACACTGTATGGTGTCTATTCAGAATAAAAAATTGCAAAGGATGTTTGAGATCTTCTCAAAAAGAAATATCAAACTGAAGATGCAGGGGTTAAAAAGTTCGTGGTAAGCAAGTTTCTGAAATAAAATATGGTGGATTCGAAGTCCGTGGTAAAGCAAGTGGAAGAACTGCAAGTTCTGGTACATGAATTGCATGATGAAGGGTGCATTGTAAATGAGCATTTTCAGATTGGAGCCATTATTGAAAAGCTTACACCATCGTTGAATGCCTTCAAGGTCTACCTAAAGCACAAACGAAAGGAAATGTCCATTGAGGACCTCGTTCTGCGACTTCGTGTTGAGGAAGACCACAGGAAGGGAGACAAAAAGGAAATGGCTGATGCTAATGCTAACATGGTGATAGGACAATCAAGCAAGTCCAAATTTCAGAAATTCCAGAAAAAAAATTTCAAGAAAGATTTCAAGAGAACCACCAAGTCGTTAGCACCAAAGGGGAAGGATTACAAGAAAATTAAGGGAAGTTGTTGGGTTTATGGAAAGCAGGGCCATATGGCTCAAGCTTGTCGCCACAAGAAATACCCGAATTCTGATAATTTTGGTTTGAACAACCAAGCGAATGTTGCCGACATGAAAATTGATGATATTGACATTGATCTCACTGTAGTTGTTTCTGAAACCAATATGGTTTCTGATGCCAAAGGATGATGGATCAATACTGGTGCGATAAGGCACATCTGCAGTGACAAAAATTTATTTTCTGAGTTTCATCCGCTGATAGTGAAGAGAAACTTTACATGGGAAACTCGTCCTCCTCCATGGTTGAAGGCAAATGAATAGTAAAGATGAAGTTCACGTCTGGAAAAGTAGTCACTTTACTTAATGTTCTGTATGTTCCTGATATTAGCAAGAATCTTGTATCTAGTCCTTTACTGAATAAGAAAGGGTTCAAACTTGTTTTCGAGTCTGACAAATTTGTATTGACCAAGGGTGCCATGTTCATAGGGAAGTGGTACCTTACTGAAGGTCTTTTCAAGTTAAGCATTATAATCGTTAATGGCACTGGCAATAGAATGATTGTTTCTGCGTATATGACTGTCTCTGCCTATATGACTAAATCATTTGATATTTGGCATGCTAGACTAGGGCATGTAAATAACAGATTAATTAATACATTTAAGTCTGTTTAAGAAAGATCAAGTGAATTATTAGATTTAATTCATAGTGATCTTTGTGACTTCAAGTCAAATCCTACGAGAGGAGGAAAAAACTACTACATCACCTTTATTGATGATTGTAGTAAGTACTGTCATGTCTTTTTGATCAAAAATAAAAGTGTGGCCTTTGATGTATTTAAAATATATAAGGCAGAGGTTGAAAATCATCTTGACAAAAGATAAAAGTGTTAAGAACTGATCGAGGTGGAGAATATGATTCCATTGAATTTGCAGAATTTTGTATTACAATTGGAATTATTCATCAGACCACCGCGCCATATACACCTCAACAAAATGGTGTGGCAGAGAGGAAAAATAGAACTCTCAAGAATATGATTAATTCTATGTTGAATGATTCTGAACTTCCCCAAAACTTGTAGGGTGAAGCACTACTGAATGCAAATCATATCTTGAATAGAGTTCCTTTTAAGAAATCTGATAATTCTCCATATGAGATTTGGAGAAAAAGAAAGCCCATTTACAAAACTTTAAAAGTGTGGGGTTGCTTAGCAAATGTTCAAATTCCTTTACCAAAAAGGACTAAATTAGGACCTAAAATCGTAGATTGTATGTTCATCAGTTTTGCTAAGAATAATGCAACATATAGATTCTTAGTAGTTAAATCACATATTTCAGATATGAGTGAAAATACTATTATAGAATCTGCTGATACTAAATTTTTTGAGCATATTTTTCCTTTCAAGGAAAAACAAAATGGTTCATCACGAAAAAGGACGGCTGAAGAGAGTCTAGAAAAACCAACCACTTCAAGGGTTCAAGAACAAGAATTGGAACCTAGAAGGGGAAAATAATTAAGGTTCCAAAGAATTTTGGACCTGATTTTATAAGTCTGTTAACTGAAAATGAACCACAGACTTATAAGGAGGCTATGTCTTCACCGAAAGCGCCTTGATGGATGGAAGCAATCAATAGTGAAGTTGAATCCATTTTACAAAATAATACATGAGAATTGGTTGATCTACCATCCGGAATCAAACCAATTGGATATAAATGGATATTCAAAAGAAAGCTCAAAGCTGACAGTACTATTGATAAATACAAGGCACGATTGGTTGCAAAAGTTTATAGACAAAAGGAAGGTGTTGATTACTTCGACACCTATTCTCTTGTTTCGAGAATAACTTCCATTAGAATGTTGATTTCCATAACTGCTTTATACAATATGAAAATACACCAAATGGATGTTAAAACAATGTTTCTAAATGGAGATTTAGAAGAAAAAATCTATATGGACCAACGTGAAGGGTTCATAGTCAAAGGCCAAGAGAATAAAGTTTGTAGACTTGTTAAGTCGTTATATGGACTTAAACAAGCTCCAAAACAATGACATGAAAAATTTGATCATACTATGCTAGCAAATGGTTTCAAAATAAATGAACGTGACAAATGTGTGTACATTAAAGAAATGAAAAACTTTTGTGTCATAGTATGCCTATATGTTGATGACATGTTGATTATGAGCACAAGTAAGGCTGCCATAATGTCAACCAAAAAGATGTTGAATTCCAGTTTTGACATGAAAGGCTTAGGTGAAGCAAATGTTATATTGGGAATTCAAATTAAAAGAAATAAAGATGGTTATGTTCTTACACAATCTCATTATGTTGAGAAAATCTTGAAAATATTTAATCAATTCGACTGCAAGCCTACAGTAACTCCTTTTGATGCAAATTGTCATATTAAGAAAAATAATGGAGAAGCAATTTCTCAATTAAAATATTCTCAAGTAATTGGAAGCTTGATGTACTTGATGAACTCTACTAGAACTGACATAGCTTATGCAGTTAGCAGGTTGAGTAGATACACAAGTAATCCTAATGATGTTCATTAGAGCATTAATAAGAGTCATAAGGTATCTTAAACATACCTTAAATTATGGACTGCTTTATATAAAATATCCACCTGTACTTGACGGGTATAGTGATGCAAATTGGATATCTGATAATACATAAACCAAATCAACAAGTGGATATGTATTCACATTAGGTGGAGCAGCGATTTCTTCAAAATCAACAAAACAAACGTGTATAGCACGTTCCACCATGGAATCCGAATTCATTGCTCTTGACAAGGCAGCTGAAGAAGCTGAATGGCTAAGAAATTTCTTAGAAGATATTCCTTGCTGGCCAAAACCAGTCACAAAAATATGCATACATTGTGATAGTATGGCAGCACAAGTAAGAGCTAAGAACAACATATATAATGGTAAGTCGAGACATATAAGGCGCCGACATAATACTATAAGACAATACATAATACTATAAGACAATTACTCACAAGTGGAGTAATTAGTATTGATTATGTTAAGTCTAAGGAAAACATTGCGGATCCTTTCTAAAGGCTTACCAAGAGATCAAGTGAAAATATTATCGAAGGGAATGGGCTTAAAGCCTATAGAGTAAGTCAAGTCTAGCGGAAACCTAACCTAGCTAATTGAAGATCCCATGGTCTAGGTTCAATAGGCGAACTGGTTAGACTTGACTTAACAAACAAGACACATAATTACCTGTTCCTATAATAAAGTAAGTGTGTTGATAAGACGCTTAGGGTATGCAATATTGCATTTAATGACTAAATATAAGTCACCTATATGATAGTAAATGTGGGGTGACATTTATGAGAATGAATAGGCTAAATTCTCTAAAGCTATCATGAACCCAAGATATGTTCATGACCAAAATGAACAACATAGAATAAAGTGCATAAGGAATCATGTCATAAGTGAGACATATTGTCTTAGTTTACTATAAAAAGTGAACAGTTCAAGATACATACATCACTGCGTCATGAAGTGAACTCGATATGATCTTACTAGGGTAAGTTCAAGTCTATAAGACACTTTCTTGATTAACATGACATGATAATCTCTCTCTCAATTGTTTTTGAAATAATGTTGTTTTTTTTTAAAATTTTGTGTTTGTGATTTGGCAAAGTAAACCCAGTCAGGGTTGACGATGGCTACAATACAAATGTGGGGTATTGTTGAACTTTAAGGGTGTTGAACTTTAAAGGTTCTTCGAGTTTGTATTGTATCCAATTTTTAGTCCCACATGGGAAATAAACTTTTTGTTTCTTTCCTTATAAGAGATCTTCCACTTGAAGTAAGTGGTTAAGTGAATGTGGGGTTGAAGGAAAAGACCATGGGTATTCTCTATTGATTAATACACATTAAATACTTGATATTTAATGTCTTTGATAGGGCCTTGGGCCTTGGGGCCTTTGGGGCTAATGATTAAATCACTTAGCCAATTCACAACACAAATTTTTTACTTTTTACATTAAATTTAGTTAATTTCGTAGTTGGTAATTAGTGGTGAACAATTACAACCTTTAGCCTGTGAAAATGTGTTTAATTAGTGGGATAATTGGTGGTTAATGAACCACACCACTAATAACCTCGTTTTGAACAGTTGTAACTGTTCAAGAGAGGCAGTTTTTGGTTTATAAATGAAAATGGTATAAACTTCATTTTGGTACAAAGAAAATTTTTCAAAATAGAGATTGTTTCATCTAGTTTTTGAGAGAAATTCTCGCTGTTGCAGAAGAAATGATTTTTGGTTGGTGTGTAATCAAAGATCAATCCAGTTGTATCCTGGAGACGAACCTCTTGTAGTATTCATACACCAAATTGGAGGAAATTACGTCTTAGGACATTGCCATTAAGTGCAAGCCTCTGGTATTATTTTATCTAGTTCTTTGTAATTGAATTCAAACATAATATGTTATAGTTCAGTAATATGCATGTTTTGTGTATGATCTATTAATCTCCTTCCTAACGTCGCTCTGGGAGCAACTCCAGCAAGCCGAACCAGTGAACAAACGAAGAAGAAAACAATGAATGGAAAAATAGAGAGAGGACTGGTGTTGATTGAGAAAGAAGAAGGAAAAGGGGGTTTGGCCTCCCTCGAACCAGATCAGAACCTATCCAGTTCAGGAGAGCAAACCCCATCCTAAAAAATCATTGCTTTTCCACAGGAGTCTCCATAGGTTGACAATTGCACATTTGGTATCGTTCAAGCAGCTTCTTGATGTTAGTCTCTTGGGACAAACTAAGAAGTCTCTTAGATTGATCTCTGACGATCTTGACACCAAGCACATAGCTAGCTTCACCCAAAATCTTCGAAGACACAACTCCTCCAATCCCGACATAATAATAAAAATAATACTGGAAAATAGAAGAAAAGAAAATAAAATGCCAGGAATTTAGGGAAAATTCCAGAAAAATTAGGAAAATATATATATTTATGGACCAAATCAATAGAAATTCGATATTTCTCTTAAAAATGGAGAATTTGAGATTCTCACTAGACTTTACTTTATAACCAAGGTTTTAGTCTTAAAGTGTGAAATAGTGAAATTGACCTAAAAACTAGCAAATTGATTTCTGATTCAAATGGGATCAATTCAAGACTGTTAACCAATGAGAATTAGACTTGAAAATTGATGATTATCAACTTATTTTAGGTTTGTGATTGATGGAAAATGGATTGAGGATCACGGGAGTAAATAAGCGTTAAAAAGTTAGTAAAGCTCAATGTAGGTAAGTGGGACTCATATTTTTTTTTTATCAATTATGCAATGTAAATTTGTATTTAGTAGGGCATGTAGTGTTATGGACTGGGAATGGGGCAATGTACCATTACTTGACCTATGTTTTATCAAAAATGTTTTAAGACCTCAAAATAAATTGGGGAAGAGGTTCATCAGGAGCAAATCCGACTTGGGCGGGATCTTGGATTGGGTGGCCACTTAGTACGAGTCCCCAACATCGCGAATACTCCGTTGATGCTTTCCATTTAAGAGTGGGTTGCTACGTTTGGCCTTAACACATTACAAAATTATCGGCCAGTGATTCTATGGTGGGGTTTTGGGTGACGAGAGTATACAACTCTCTTTACCAAAACAAAAAAAACACAAGTCATGAGTACAGTTGCAATTGACCAATGAACATGCATCTATTTTTGCATTGTTTACATTATTTCAATGCCCTATTAATTATGATTTAGATGCATGTTGTTATATATTATTCTTTGATATTTAATTGATAATTGATGGATTTATGAGAGTTACTTACTTAGCATGTAGGAGCTCACCCAACTTAATATTCCAGGTAATTGGCGTGTACTTCAACTTGGGAAGGGAGAAGATTCAAGAATTTGGTATCTTCTCTTCGATGTATTGAAAGACCTTATTATATATATTGTATGGACTTATTGATTTGTAATAATCAGGGTTATGATTTGGGTTTTAATACCGAGATTTATATTGGTTTTGTATATCGTGTTTATATCGAAAAAATTTCTAAATTTTCACTGCATTGAATAATTGTTTTAACTCAATATATGATATGCCAGTTTATGAACAAGTATAAGCGTAAGGATGTTGGCTTTAATTGGGTCCGATCTGGTTTACCGGGGCTTAACTAGGGTTTCAAGCCGAATGATTCCTTAATTAGGATGGGGTCGTTACGGTTGGTATCAGAGCCAAGGTTTATAAATCTTGGTTTCATTATTCTGAGATTTATTAGAATCAAGGAATAGCTCTGATACAGTTAGTATCAGAGCCTAGTTAAAACATGATCAGAAACTAGTCAAAACAATATTTGGGACTTGTCAAAGCCTACCTTAGTACTTGATACCTAAAATTATTAACTCTCAGAGTTGTCTCGAGTTACATCGAAACTTAAGACGTAATAAACGGTTTTTATCATGATTTTTGGGGGTAATTGAAAGATAAAAGACTGAGTTATGTTATTTGCTAAATGTTATTATATCTACGAGATATATATAAGTGCTATGTTTTTCCTAAATAGTAATAAGATGGTTGAAGTCCATCTATTTCTCATGATATGAGAAACCATTGAAGGTAAGATCTCAAGAGAGTCTTAACCTCATTAAACGTGAAAAGGAAAGACATATGAAAAAGTTATAACGATAAAGATTAAACTCATTCTTTAAGTAACTATCTTCAATTTTCTTTATTCTCATTGATGTCATTGCAATAATAATAGTCAGTGAAGAAGTATCTATTGGATCCGGACCTTGAGATGTGTATTCGGAGAATGGAATTTATGAAGTGCAAGAGTTCAAACTGAAATAGTGTGAAGATGGTTCAATGTCGGACATAACAATGAGATAGTGAGATATCATGATATGATGTTTTAGATTGGTGCAGTCAAAGTTGGGGAGAATGAGTGGTCAGTGAAACAGAGAATTAGAGGAGTTTCAAAGAATAATATATAGTAATGAGATTCAATATTTATTGCCCATGAGTGACAACTTAGTCTGATAATAAAATGAAACCACTTGTCTTAAGAAACAGCTGAGATCTGGTTGTCATTGCAATAAGACCAGAGTTAAGGATATGTAAAGATGATTTCAGACGATGGCAACTGAGTCACTTTAATTAGGTAGTGTAAAACCAGTAGGACTTGCTAGAACTCATGCTATGTTCGTTAATGAATAATGTAAAGTCTTGAACCTTATTCTATTCAATTTGTTGTCGTATTATCGATAACAAAGTGAAATCTTTGAAGAATTAGGAGGAGCACGAGAATTGCTGTAAAAATTTTTAAAGTTGTGACGGTAAGTAGGTGCATGTCAGATTTTGTACGTGCAAGTACTAAGTTTCAAAGATAAATTAGTGATATAAGTGTTGAATATTAATTGCAAATCAAGAGATTTGACTGTGAATGAGATAATTTAGAATTGTCGTATATTCAACATAAAGGTGGGAAATAAAAGAAATCTTGAAATAATTGAATAATACACATAATTGATCCAAGGATCCATGATATAGTTGTGTAATTTATTCAGTTAACTCAAGCAAGTGTATTATTGTATAAATTATAAAAAAATAGGTACAAGGATGCCCTGGAGGAAAGTTGAAGTACATTCTGACTACAATAATTGCTGGATTATATCTGAATTGTGGAAGAAGTTAGAGGTTCATCCTAAGCTTCTTATCCAGGTAAGAATGTTTGTAAACACAATAAAGCAAAATTGTAGTATATATTTTTGTTTATGTATATAGTTCTAGATTTGGGAAAAGAACAATTGGAGATTGTTAATATCAAAATAATCATTATTTTGGTAGTTGTACCAACTATAAAAAGGCATCACTTATACATAAGAGGAAAGGTTTATTGAGAGTCTTTTAATTATTCTTAGATGTTGTTGAGAATCTTAGAAGGATCATTAAAAGACAACCTGGAAATATAAATCCAATAAATTGGTGTAAGGTTAAGAAGTGAATTTCAAACTGTAGAAGTTTGAAAAAAATAGAATTGGCAGAGTGATAGAAATTGAAGGTAAGATAGTTACCTTAGATTTCTCAAATATTAGAAATTCATTCTGAAACGTAATTAATCAAGGTGATTGTGATGACAATGCCTTGAACAGAAAAGAACAGAGGTTATATAAAGCTGCTTAGTAATATCTCTTAATTAAGATGTGTAATGGTGGACAATGGAAGTCCTGCGCAGGCACATCACCAGCTGAGTTGTCAGAAATGGTAATTTCAAATCTGTTCTTTATAGCACAGATTAGAACTGGGCTAATGATAATTGATTGAGATTATCTAGTAGGGTACCAAAGCTTGACTACTAGTTATCGATAATTTTGTATGGATAATCTCAAATCACAATAGTGAGCATGAAAAGAAAGTTCTTGGAACTTGAATCGAAAAGCAAGATAAGAATGTTAAGAGAATCTCATAGATTTTTATTCAAATATTCATTCAGGCAAGATCCAAAATCATTGTGATAAGAATGAATTATTAGTGACCTGGAATGAAAATTTACGGTGTCAATTATAAAGAAATATGAGATACATCAGCAAGTAGAAGCTGATGGTAATTAACTTGGAGGGTTATATTACTTTTGCCTTATATGAATGAAAAATTCATGATCAAAAATTCATAATGGATTAACTTAAGTTGTAATGGCAACTGAAGGTTATTAATATTGTAATTGTAGGACTGATAGAATCTGTAAATTTTTTGCCAGTATTATTATTTAATTCTCGTGGAAGAGTGAGCGATATATATGTGGGTAGAAAGAGTTGAGAGTTATGGAGAACCAGGATTATCATTTCGGTAAGGAACCGAAAATCTACTTTTCGATGGGGAAGAGATGTATAATAGCTGGGAGGGACGTTTCTCAATCTTAACACAATATATTTGTAACTAATTTTAGTTTTAGAGAATGTTATTTTTGAGCTTGTGACTTAGAATATGAGAGTATTGAACTAAGTGGTTAGTCACTTTTATTTCACCCGAGATTTTGATGGAAACAAACAAAGTGAAAGTATACTAATAAGATTATCAAATGTGTTTCGGTTGGTCAAAGTTTGTAGAATATCACATCTCAAGTGTTCAAGCCATACAAGTTCAAGATTCGGTCCACACGAGGAAACGAAAACGAAAGATCATATTACATGTTGTAACATTGATGTAAGGTACAAAGGTTCATTTACGCAAGCCTAAGGCATTAGTTCATGCATAACATGTTTTTCAAATCGTTTTTCAAATTTCAAGTGATCATTTGGAGCTTTAAATGAAACTCACCACTTGAATTGGTCTTATAAGCTCAAACTATGTGAAACCATGTTTTTATATTCACATCGTACTTTAAAAACCATTGTGGAAGTTTTCAGAAATGAAAAACTTGTTTTGAAAGGTTTTTGAAAAGAAAAACTGTGTATTTGCAGAAAAGCCCCTGTGTAAATCAAGAAACCGGGATTTTCCATTTTCGGGATTTGTGAAAACATCCGGACCCCTTAAATAGGTTCTATGACCCTTAAAAATTATGTATAACATGTTATAAGAGGTTTGGTAGGGTCCCGGATGCGATAAAGGGTCGCTAACTCTAGGGCCAAAAATATTTATTTGGAGGCCTCTGACAGTTAGTGCGCTAGCTTAGAGGATTAGCGCGCTAATTGCCTTTTTGATAGCTTTTTTATAAAGCTGGAAATCACCCTTTAATTTGAATATATGATTAAATCTAAGCCCTTAGATCTCTAGAACGTTCAAAAATTGTTAAAAAAGAATGTAGAACATTTTCAAACCACCAAGAACATTTCATTGTCTTGTTAAGCAAGAAAACCAAAGAGTGCTCATTGTTTTCAAAGAAGAAGCTTGGATTTTTGTGTGCTATCACTTGTAATCTTTCGAGGCAACTGAATCACTCTCGAAACCAGCGTTATCGAGGTGTTCTAAAGCTTACAACATCCAGTCCAAAACTATTTTTCAAATAATTCTCTTATGGTTGTAAGAAAGTCCGATTTCCTAGCTTTTCTTGTGCTTAAATTTCATTTTTTTTGTGTGCTTGAATTGTGGAAATCATTTGTTGTGTTCTTGAACACATTTGTCTTAGGTTTTACACTTAAACTTGATTTATTAAACCCTATGACTGGTTTGGACAAGAGTTTGCACTTAAACTTTATTTTTATCAAACTTATTGTTATTTGGATTTGAAATAGGATTTGTTTTAAGTGATTTGTTTGAAACAATTTCATATTTGAGATTTGCAAAAAATCAGTGATATACTTGCATTTCTCATTTGTTCTCATACTTGCATGCATTAGAGTGGTTAGGCTCTAGGAGGCTTGCTTGTATTTGAATTTGGTGTTGCTTTACTTTGTAAAGTGAATTTGATTATTTTCATCTATTCTTTGTAAGTGGCTGATTGTAAGACTTAGTGGGGTTTAAGTTGAAGGAAAGACCTAGTTGAGGCTAGGCATAAACCTTAGTTGCAGCTAGGTAGGAAGTCCTAATTGGCGATTAGGCGTTTTAGGCTTGTATGCTTAGGTTGTAACATTTATTGGCAATATAAGTGAGGGTTTGAAAATCCTAACCAGGGAGGTTAGGTAGTGGATGTAGATCGTTGGATCGAACCACTATAAATCGCGTGTCTCTTTCAATCTCTTCTATCTCCTCCATCTTGCATTGCATTCATACTTGCACTTGAGAGAGCATATAGCATCGTTATTTTTGAATTATATTAAAAAGGCAATAACTTCTTGATACACCCAATTCACCCCCCTCTTGGGTGTGGTTTCATTTGGTATCAGAGTGGGTTATTGCTCAAAGTGTTACTAACGTATCTTTGAGTGTTTTTCAAGGATGAAAACTTTAGATCCGGCTCGCCTTAGGGAAGGCAACTCCTCGAGTAGGCCTCTTATTTTGATGGAACCAACTATGCTCATTGGAAAGTAAGGACGAAGTTCTACATTAGGACGCAAAGTAAACTTTTGTGGGACTCAATTGAGAATGGGTACACTCCACCGGACAACCCCTTGAGAGAATACACCGCCGAGGAGACCAAGATTGAGCTCTCAAATGATCAAGCCATGAATCATTTGTTTTGCGCGCTAAGTGACAACGAATTCAACCGAGTCAGTGTTTGTCAAACGACCAAGGAAGTGTAAGAAAAGCTTGAGGTGCACTACGAAGGTACACTTCAAGTTAATAAGACAAAGTTGAGAATCCTTGAGAAGCACCATGAGACTTTCCGAGTTGGCTCCGATGAAGACATAGCCACCGCCATCACTCGGTTCACTAAGCTCTTGAATGAGATCAAGAATCTTGGAAAGAACTATGATCAAGAGACTTCGATGTACAAATTCCTTAGAGGCTTGCCTAAGGAATGGGATGCCAAAAATTATGCTATCCAACCGGCACAAAACCTTGGAGAGTATACTTTTGATGCCTTATGTGAAGAGCTAACAGTCAATGAATTTGAACTAAAGGACCGAGCTAGATTGGAAGCATTGAATGGGGGTACTGAGAGCTCAAGAAAAAATATTGCTTTGAAGTCAAATTGCCCACCGACTCCATTGGTTGAGATCGTTGAAGATGAGAAATCTAGTGATGACAATGATCTTGAGGAGGAAGTAGCCATGCTCTCAAGAAAGCTCAACAAGGCTATGTACAAGTGAGACAGGTACAAGAAAAAGTACAAGAGTGGAAGCAAGGGAGGAAAGTCAAGTGAGACCATATGCTTCGGGTGTGGCAAACCGAGCCACATCAAGGCGGAATGCAAGTCCAAGAAGGTGTTGGACAAGAAGAGCCTCAAGGCGACATGGGATGATTCATCTTCATCAAGTTCCGAATCCGAATTGGAAAGTGAGAAAACGATACTTTGTCTCATGGCACAAAGTGAGGTAAACTCTAACGATTTCAATTTTGATGATGTTGATGATTTGGATGATGTTCATAATATTGATGAGCTTAGGAAAGAGTTGGAAAAGGAGGTAAAAAAGACCAAACAACTCAAAAAGAGCTTGACCATAACAATTAGTGAGATTGAGTCACAAAATGAGACCATTAATGATCTCCAAAGCGACTTAAATGAAGTCCTAAAGGAGAGAGATGCTTTAGTCAAGGAAGGAGAGGACTTGACTAGCATGGTGCACAAGTTCACCAATGGTAGAGAGATGTTTGATATGATGTTGGGAGCACAACGACGTGCACTCAACAAGAGAGGCATAGGCTATGGAGCAAACTTGTTGAGTTACAAGAAATTGCTAGATGATGCCCGTAGATGCTCAAAATGCAATAGGTCTCATGCGGTTGGGAAATATGCCTTATAAAAGGCCAAAATGGGTAGACTAGCATGGGTAGTTAAGAATGTTTATGATACTAACTTTCTCGGACCCAAAAGGTGTTTGGGTACCAAAATCTAGTATGTTTCCATTGCGTAGGATGCGAGAAAGAGCACCCCATGGTACTTGGATAGTGGGTGCTCAAGACACATGACCGGAGATGCACAACAATTCATTGGATTAAAGTGGCATGATGGTGGAAAGGTCACATTTGGGGACAACAACAAAGGAAAGGTTATAGGCCTTGGAACTGTTGGTAACGATTTAGTTTCCATTTCTAATGTTTATCTTGTTGATGATTTGAAACATAACTTGCTTAGCATTAGTCAATTGTGTGACAAAGGATTTCATGTCATGTTTGAATCATCAAAATGCACTGTTAGGAATGAGAAGCATGAAACTCTATTTGTTGCATATAGAGATAAGAATGTTTATGCCATTAACTTTGATGAGATGCATATGCAAAATGTTTCATGTTTGAGTGCTCAAAGTGAATGTGATGCATGGTTGTGGCACCGTAGACTAGGACATTCTAGCATGAAAAACTTGTCCAAATTGACCAAATATGATCTTGTCAAGGGTCTACCTAAATGCACTTATAAGAAAGACAAAGAATGTGAACCTTATATCCTTGGTAAGCAAGTGAAATCGTCATTTAAGACGAAAGTAACAAGTGATGTGACTAGAGCATTGGAACTTGTCCATATGGATTTGTTCGGACCTACCCAAACACAAAGTCTAGGAGGTAAATCATATTGCTAGGTATTGAGTTTGTAGCCTGAAGTGTTTGATGTGTTTGTGAAATTTTGTGCTTTGGTTGAGAATGATTTTATCTAGAGGATCGGGGTGGTGAGTTTGTTTTGTGCTAAACAAGGATACACACACCAACTATCTTCTCCTAGGAAACCACAACAAAATGGAGTTGTAGAAAGAAATAATAGAACCCTCCAAGAGATGTGTAGAACCATGCTAAATGAGTACAACATAGCTAAACACTTTTGGGCCGAAGCCATTAACATGGCATGCTATGTTCTCAACAGGGTAAATGTCCGAAAGCAAGTGAAAAAGACTCCTTATGAACTATGGAAAGGCCGAAAGCCCAACATAAGTTATTTCAAGGTGTTCGGTTGCACTTGCTATGTTCTAAATATAAGGATCATTAGGACAAATTTGACCCAAAGTCAAATGTGTGCACTTTTCTAGGCTACTCCATACATAACAAAGCATATAGGGTGTTCAATAGATCGACCAAAGCCATAGAGGAGTCTATTCATGTCAAATTTGATGAAGTAGATCCCAATGTGAAAATGATGCATACCTTTGAAGAATTGAGGATGATGATGATGATGATGATGTCACCCGAGGCCAAACATCCAATAGTCAAGAGGTTGAGGTAAGAGTGGAACCCGAACCTAGTGCACCTAAGAACTCAAGACTTCTTATAGGCCATCCCTCCCAACAAATTATAGGTGATCCAAACAAAGGAATAACCACTAGGTCATCATTGCACCCAGATGAGGGACACATAGCTTTTGTATCACAAACCGAGCCCACCAAGATGCCTTAGGTGATGAGTTTTGGATTATGGCTATGCAAGAGGAACTAGGTCATTTTGTTAGGAATAAGGTATGGACACTATTACCTAGACCTAAAGACCATACTATCATAGGCACCAAATGGGTTTTTAATTCAAAAAGAATGAGAAAGGTGAAATTGTAAGGAACAAGGCTAGGTTGGTTGCACAAGGCTATAATCAAGAGGAAGGAATTGACTATGAGGAAGCCTTTGCACCGGTAGCAAGACTAGAAGCAATTCAGATGTAGCTTGCTTATGCTTGCTACAATGGGTTTCTACTATACCAAATGGACGTTAAAAATGCATTCTTAAATGGCTTCATCAATGAAGAGGTATATGTAGAACAACCACCGGGTTTTGAAGAGCATAATCATCCAAGTTATGTCTATCGTCTTCGAAAGGCCTTGTATGGATTAAGACAAGCTCCTCGAGCTTGGTATGGCCAACTTAGTGCATTTCTTCTTGACAAAGGGTTCAAGAAAGGAACGTTAGATCCTACTTTGTTCATTTTGATTAAAAAGCGTGACAAGCTACTTGTTCAAATTTACGTTGATGATATTATTTTTGGGTCATTAATGCATGCTTATGTGATGAATTCTCATCATTGATGACCAATGAATTTAAAATGAGCATGACGGGTGAACTATCATACTTCTTAGGCTTCCAAATTAAGCAATCCAAACATGACATTTTCATAAACCAAGCAAAGTATGTGAGGTACATGCTAAAGAAATTCAAATTTGAAAATTTGAAAGCATGTGACCTCCTAGTAGCTCCACCGTCAAAATGGACAAAGACCAACTAGGAAAATCCATAGATCTTAAACTTTACTGTTGCATGATTGGTAGTCTCCTATACTTAACCGTGAGTAGGCCCGATATTATGTTTAGTGTGTGTTTATGTGCTAGATTTCAATCAGAACCTAAGGAATCTCACTTGAAATGTGTCAAACGTATATTTCGTTATCTTAGTGGGACACAAGATTAAGGATTGTGGTTCAACAAAGCCAAGAGTTTCGAACTCCAAATCTTTGTTGAGTCCGACTATGTGGGGAGTTTAGTGGATATGAAAAGTACTTTGGATTTTGTCATTTGCTAGGAAATTCACTTATATCATGGTTTAACAAAAAGTGAAATTCCGTTGCTTTGTCTATGGCCGAAGCCGAGCATGTGGTTGACGGAAGTTGTTGTGCTCAAGTCTTGTACATGAAACAACAACTTGAGGATTACCAAATCCAAGTTGGTTGTGCTAAAATTTATTGTGATAACACAAGTGCAATCAACATATCGAAAAATCCTGTGTTACACAACTCGCACCAAGCACATTGAGATTAGGCACCATTTCGTTCGCGATCACGTCCAAATTGGCGATGTTAAACAAATCCACGTGCCCACGGAGGACCAACTAGCTGATATCTTCACCAAGCCATTGCCTAGAGACCAATTTTTAATGATTCGGTGTGAATTAGGCATGTTTCGTGAATCAGACCTTCTACACATGTTTTAATTGTTCCAACCCTTTTTATATGTTGTTAGTGAAGTGTCCATGAAGTATGAGGTGAATCTGAGTTGTCCGTCAAAAACTCAAAAACTTAATTTTCAAATTCCAGAGAGCAATTAGCGCGCTAGGTCTGAGAATTATCACAGTAATTATCTCTGATTAGCGCGCTAATTTAAAGACCTAGCACGCTAATCGTCCCTGACCCAGATCACTTATCGGCATCATTAGCGCACTAACTCTGTCATTAGCGCGCTAATGTCGTTTGGCCAGGACCAATATATCACTTTTTGTTACCCTAAATTTTTCTTTTCACACACCATTCCTCTCCTCTTGGGTCTTCATCATCTCCAACGATTCTTTCACGATTGTTAGGTAAATTCAATTACTTTCCTTGTCAATTTGGGTGTTTCCTTTTACTTCCTAGCCCTAGGTTTGCACCACCATTGTTGTCTCCATTATTGAGTTTGTACACATGTCAACCCGTCGAACCGCTGCCCGTCCCGCTGTCCGTCCCCCGTGCGTCGTCCTCCCATCGTCCACCCACGCGTCGTGTTGTCGAGTCTTCATCGTCGAGTAGCGAGTTCGAGTCCGCCCACACCGCTTCCCAATCGTCACCTCGTCGCGAGACTAGGTCTTCTAGTCATCATAGCGACACCTCGGTCACCGTCTTAGCCAATGCCCCTAAAAAAGGGTCGGTCCAAGTCCCAACACGAGTCAAAGTCCATTTTGGCGTCGATCAGCCCACGGCTTACAGATGCCAAAATCCTTAAGCCTGTCGTTGTCGATTTCGCGTTCTTCGAAAAGGCCCATCTCCCAATATGAGAGGTCCTCTCCAAATCGGGGTGGGCTACTTTCTATCATTATAAGGATGACTATAATCCTCCATTAGTTCGAGTCTTTTATTCCAATCTCGTAATGGCGAATAACTTCGTCATTTAGTCATTTGTCGGTGGTTGGTCTATTGAGATTACACCAGAGAGCCTCGCTTAATGGTTTGACCTTCCTCTGCATCCTCCCACCACTACCATTGGATGTAAGTTTCTTAACTAGCCATTTAATCGGCTTGAGATGTTAAACTCTTTCACATGGTCTGACAGGGAACTTACGGTGTATCCATCTAGAGTCACTGACATTGACTTTAAGCTTGTGCCTCACCTACGTCACAAAGTTTTGCATAAGGTTATTCTTCCTCGTGGCGGTAGTAAGAACTACGTCACTTTGCTTGACATGTTTGTCCTTGGGCACCTACTTCGTGAGATCCCTCTTAGTTTGCCTCACCTTATCATTGGCTACATGACTAGCACGTGTAACTCCAGTCGATATCTCCCGTACGCTCACATCATTACTTCTTATCTGGAGTCAGCCCAGGTGGATATTAGTTTAGGAGGATGTCCACTCTGAAGGCCATGAAGTACCGATATATCCGTCGCGAGCATATATGGATTCGAGAGGAAGATATCCCAGATGGTCAACACTATAAGGGATACGAGTTCCCACTTCCCACCGATCCTCCAGTTGCTTTTGATGAGAGAGACTACCTGGAATATAGCTTTTTGTTCCTTCATGGTGATGATGGTGATGATAAGGTTCACCAGGACTTTGCGGTTCCACCACCTCCACACTAGCAATCACAACAGTAGTCGCAGCAAGAGCATCATCCTCCATACTATCCAACTTTTCATGGCATTGCCCCTCATCCCGAGATGTCTCCATCGACGGCGTACCTCTCTGCGCAGTTGCGTTATATGCATGAGTACATGACTTAGACCTTCATAGCTATCGACACCCACATTGAGCGTCATGGTGATCGACTTCGTCGCATAGAGGGCCATCTATTGCCAGCCAGGCCAGCGCGAGATGACCCTGCCTCCGGTTTTGCGCGTCGGACATCGTCTCATTAGGATGATTATCTAGGCATAACATAGTTAGGGGAGCACTAGGCTCATATATGTTAGTCTTCAGTGTTATGATGTACATTTGCTATGGTGTATACTCAGCTGTTTAGGCCACAACTATGTTAATGTTCATTTGCAGCATTTAATATCATGAAATTTTTTTTTGCGCATCTCTGAGTTCCTGTTATGCTTTTGATCACTGCCATTTATTGATTGCATGTGAATGACTTTCTTTGATATACCTGTCTATGACTCGTAATATGCTTGTTGTGAGGGGGAGCTTGGCCCCACTTTTTGATGTTATCAAAAGGGGGAGAAATGTATGCGTTGAACTTGAGATTACTTGAGATTGCACTACGAATATGAATACACATGAATTTCATTTTTTTATTGTCAAGTTCACATTGTTTGTTATCATCAAAAAATGGGAGATTGTTGGACTAAGTGGTTAGTCACTTTTATTTCACCCTGATTTTGATGGAAACAAACAAAGTGAAAGTATACTAATAAGTTTATCAAGTGTGTTTCAGTTGGTCAAAGTTTGTAGAATATCACATCTCAAGTGTTCAAGCCATACAAGTTCAAGATTCGGTCCACACGAGGAAACGAAGACGAAAGATCATATTACATGTTGTAACATTGATGTAAGGTACAAAGATGTTGGTGCCATAGACGTCGCCAACATCGCTGAATAGAAGTTTTGAGACTTTCTAGAAAGTTCTTATTCCCGAGAGTGGCTATTCTTGTACCCTACAACACCTATATAAAGGATGCACCTTTATGAATAAAAATATATTGTATTTAAAGTGATTTAGGAGTAGAGCAAGGTAGAGTAGCTGTGAAATTCGAGAATCTCATAAACTTGATAAGATGAATAATTAGTATTTTTAGATTTTAATTAGAGTTTAGGTATCCGAGGTGAGACCCACATATTAAGGACTGGAGATCATAAGGTAAAATAATATTTTTTCGGTGATGAATGCCTAGTGTGTGTATTATATGGTATTTTGTTACGAAGTCGGGGTGTGCTGAGGTGTATCCTCAATTTGTCATAATTAAGGTTGTAAGTGTATGTCTGAAAGGCATAAGTGCAATAAAAATTATTGGTTGCTCGAAAACTAGTAAATAAGGGTTAATTATTATAAACAGATTTTGTCTCGATTTACTCGATTTTCATGCAAGTTAGGATCGGTAGTAATAAAAAATGACAATGAAGTTGGTATAAGACTTTGCCTCGAGTTGCGTGTCAGTTGGTGATGGCCAAGGTTGAAATTATGTTCAAATTGGTGAAAGTTTAGTTAAGCATTGCAGGAGAATTGGTCCCCGAGAAATTTTGGTATGTGGTGTTCAAAGATAAGATTTTGGGGTTTTAGCATAACCAAAACCATTATTAAGGACGTCTTATGGAGTTGAACTGTTTAGTCAAAAGGTTGGCTCAATTTGGTGAAAAATTGAATGAAAAACGAGCGCCGGAACTCAAAACATGTGAAAATAGGGATTTTGAGAATTAATAAATAAAAAAAGATTAAGGTGCTGACAAACAACTGAGGGTTTATATATATAAACAAAAAAAATGAAAAAAAAACCAAACCATCCCATTATTCATTTTTAACAACAGAATGTTTCAAACGTTCTTCACTAAGCCTCTCAACTTAGTTTTTCATTCCGCGGTCTCTCGACGTCCGATTTTCCCCTAGTTTCTTTCTGCAAAATCGTAGAGCATCGCGAGACGGTCAGTGCGAGCTAAGATTTCGTGGTGGAAATGAGGTATTCGGCTCGCATTTTGGTAAATCCTCAATTTAGGGCATTTTCCTCAATTCAAATTGAATCATCGCAATTTCTTGATTTCTTTTGCGAGGTTTTGATAAAAATTGGTAGTGATTGTTGTGAATTGGTATATTAGATTGATTTGCATCAATTTGGAATAAGTCCCACTAGTGTGGATTAGGGTTTTGATGAATTGAACTAATACGGTTCAGTTGATAACTATTTTGGAGATGTTTTTATAGTTGATATTGATTTACATTGTATTTCTGGATGAATTGATTATTAGTTTTAATCCAATTTGACTCTACGGGTTGTGAAAATATTTTGATGTTGGTATCGAGTGGTTTCGTAGTATTTGTTGTCTTGTTTTGAGGATTTAATTGCAAAATATTGATTTGGAGAAGTTTTTCAGTTCAAAATAAATAAGTTTCCCTAGTTGACAGGCTATATTGGAAAATTCATAATTTTCCATCGGTGATCAGATTTGAGTGTTCTTGGAGTCTATGGAAAGTAAGACATGATTACTATAAGTTCCTTTCAGGTCATTATGAAAAATAATGAGGTTTTCAAGGTTAAAAAGTTACCCTAATTTGGCTAGTTAAAAGCCAGTTCAAATAGTTATATAAATAAATATTTTTGGAAACTGCTCTCAGGCGTACGTAAGCTGCATTTTTCATTGGGTTTCATGATTTGGTTTCACTTGAAGCTTGACCCATAGTACAATTGGTTATGCAGGGAAGCTATTGGAACAACTTTCATTCTGCGATCTCTCGATGTCTGATTTTCGCCCAGTTTCTTTCCTCGAAATTGTAGAGCATCACGAGACGGTCAGGTTGAGCTAAGTTTTTGCGGTGGAAACGAGGTATTTGGCTCGCAATTTGGTAAATCCTCAATTTGGGCATTTTCCTAGACTCAATTTGAATTCTCACGATTTATCGATTTCTTTTACGGGGTTTTGATAAAAATTTGTAGGGATTGTTATGCATTGGTATATTAAACTGACTTGCGTCAATTTTGAATAAATCCTACTGGTATGGGTTAGGATTTTAATGAATTGAACTAATGTAATTCTAGTGATAACTAATTTGGAGATGTTTTTATATTTGATATTGATTTGCATTGGATTTTTGGATGAATTGATTATTTATTTTAATCCGATTTGACTCCAGGGCTGGGAGATATTTTGATGTTGGTATCGAGTGGTTTCGTAGTGTTTATTGTTCAGTTTTGAGGATTTAATTGTGAAAATATTGATTTGGAGAAGTTTTTCAGTTCAAAATAAATAATGTTTGCCTAGTTGATAGACTATATTGGAAAATCCATAACTTCTTTGTCGGTGACCTGATTTGAGTGTTCTTGGAGTTTATGGAAAGTAAGACATGATTACTACAAGTTCCATTCGGGTCATCATGACAAATAATAGGGTTTTCGAGGTTTAGAACTTACCCCAAGTTGGCTAGTTGATAGCCAGTTCAAATAGTTATATACATTAATATTTTTGGAAACTGTTTTGAAGCGTAATTTGGTGGCAGTTTTCATTGGGTTTCGTGATTTGGCTTCACTCGAAGCTAGACCCATAATATAATTAGGTATGCATGGAAACTATTGGAACAATTTTCATGGTGATTCGATGCTCTAAGGACCCCGAAAATCAAGCTCAAAGTTGGTTGGTTGTAAGTAAACCCTACAGTGGCTTTACAATTTAAGGAATTTATTTTTGTACCTGCATTTGTGTGTAGTTTGCATTGCATATCACATCATTCTTGGTCATGCATACATGACATCCGGATAGAGTCGCCCCTGCTTCGGTCGTAAGAGTGTGAGGTGCTCCACTCCAGACTAGAAGTACTACAAGCGTCTAAGGCGGGTAATGTCACTCCGGGGTAGCATGCATTGAACTCATATGACTGTTATAGGTTCATCATGAGTGGGCCTGCTTGTTATGAGCTTAGACTAGGAAATGAGGGATCCACGTTGTTATATAAATTAATTGTTATTTGGAAATGCATTTACATGTCTCTAAGTATTCGGACTAACATTTGCGGGAGGATATAGCAATGTAGGAGTTTACTTACCTGACATCTAAGAATTGTTTTTGATGATGTCAGGTTCACTGTGAAGACAAGGAAGAACGACAAAAGTTCGAAGATCTTCGGTGAATGTTTTAAGTATAAAAGTTTAAAATTCTTGTTGTAATCACTTTATATATATTTTTTTGGGTTTTTAGTTGAGTGTAGATCGTGAAATACTTTTGAATAGGTTATGAGAGTCTCCTAAATTAGTTTGAAGTAAGTTAAGAGATTTATGATTCAGTTTTGGTTTATTTTGGGATCGTAAACTTGTAACTAAGGTATCATACACTCTAAGTTAGTATTTAAAGTTTGAATTTAATATATATTATAATGGCCCAAATTAATTAAACTAGGATTAGTGTTAATATCAGGGATTAACAATCGTAATTCGAGCGTTACGTGGGAAAACTCGGTTGACTCGAACACGAGAACAGAGGGAATATATTTTTTGTGGATGATGGTTGCTTAGGTGTAATGTTTAAAACATTATATTATTGTCACATTGTATGTGTGTACGTTGTTATCGAGTGAGTTGGTGTGACGGGGAGTTACCTCGAAATGCGTGTTGAGGCCGCATGCACTTAGTGCTGGGTAGTTGAAGGATTAGTGGAACCACTAATGTATCCATATGAGTTTCTAAAAACACAAATCATATGTACTATGATGGATATTAGCTATGTTAATTAGATCAAATAAATGAGGCCTATAATTTGGATAAATTAATTGGAGCCATACGATTATCCTAGAGATATGTATTGGCACATCTAGAAACAAAATAAGTTTCAAATTGGTGTTACTTGGAGGAAGTTAGTGGAGAGTTAGTGGGATAAATGTCAAGTGGTAGGCCATTAGATGATTCTCGAGATATGTATATACATTAAGATTAATGGCTAACAATCAATCCTACTTTAATATATAAGGATGACTTGATCAACACATGCAATAAAAACCATTAGTGATTCTAAAAAATTAGAGAGTAGAAGAGGTGATTTTGGAGCTGCAATTCATCATTTAGAATTGGAAATATGAGATCAAACACTAGGTAATCATCTTCTTCACCTTTTACACATTCAAATATGTTAAAATTTGATGTTTTGATGAAAATTCATATTTGATGAATGGATCACTATTTTTGGGTGAATTCTTGATGAATTACTAGTATAATTAACAATGTAATGGAGATTATTAACTTATTTTGATGGAAATTGGGTTTTGGTGAAAAATGGGAAAAACTAGTGAATGCATGAATTTGATGATTTGATCTAATTATTATGGGTTTTGTTGTTGTAAATGATGTTTTGGAGTCCCCATTGAATGGATAATGAGTTTACAGGGTTTGATAAGCTAATTGGGGTGTTGGGAACATAATTCTCAAATTGAGAATTCTGTCACCTGACGCAGATAGAGAGATAACCAGACTGCCTAGCTCGCAATCCAGTCTGGGTGCTTAATTGTTTTTCAAAATGAAGAATAGTAGCGCGCTAGATATATTTTTAGCGAACTAGATAGATTTTTAGTGTGCTAATCACACCTAGCACGCTAATGAAAGATGAAAACTGAATTTAAGGGTTGTTTTCTGGATTTTTGACTCAATACATATTCCAAAATTTGTAACAAACTTAAACTTATAGAATTGGACTTTAAGGACTTAGGGAACCGAAGTTTGGTATCGGGAAGCTAGTCGGGTCAAATCCGACAGTTCGGGAAGTCGGAGAGAGTTTTGAGGTCTGTAAAATCTAATGGAACATCACTTGAGTATTTATTTGCTTTTATTACTATTTTACTCTATCTTGTTCAATGTATTCGTATTCTATTCCTTATCTACTTCAGTTATTTTTGTCGGTGTCACTATTTGAATGGTTGGTTGAGTTTACCTCCATCGGGTATTCTGTGTGTCTATGGCACTCTAGACCATAATGTGTATCAAAAGTCCTCGGTGAATAACGACCCAAACTACTTTGTTGGTACATGTATCGGTGCGTCTTAGGTCTGCGCCGACCATCGAGAGGACCAGGTGATGGGCTAGTTGGGTGCGCCCACTGGTGAGATCTTAGGGAGGGTATTCGAAGTATGGTCTAGTCTGACTAGAACAGGCACACATATTTGCACTTTATTGTTATTTACGCATGCGATGATCTATTTATAGTTGCCTGTTTACATTCTGCATGTTTATTTAACAATATTTATTGGATTTCATTTACTTTATCATATTAATGCTCAGTGAATTTCCTTGGGATTTCTCTTACTGGACTTATCATCTGTTTTGTTGTGATGGCTGAGTGCAGATCCTTTTATGAGTATGGGTAAGGGGATTCTTGGCGATTATCTCTAAGCTCGCCCATTGTTCGTCACACTACTCATAGGTGTTTATTTTGGTATATTATGGGAGACTGGTGAGACGTGTGTACTTGTATATATTTACTTTTGTCATTTTATATACACAGTGTGCTCCATTCCGGGTTTGCCAAAGTTGGACTGATGCTCTATAAAACATAAGAGTTAATGAAAATAAATATTTATGTTTACTTTAAGACTTCCGCTGTGAAATACTGATTATCTACTTGCAACTCTGTAAAATACAAACCACTAGCACGGCTAGAACTTGAATAATCTACAGAAAATTGAACTTACGGGATTTAAAGACTTTAGAAAAATATGAATAACATATTAACTAATATAATATCATACACGTTGGCACAAATATCAATAGATGAGATGGATGGGCAGGTGCCGGTCACGTGTAGTTGGGCCTACTGTGCAAGGAGCGCATGACACGACGACACCTCGGGGCGGCCACAGGGCCTTAGGCCGCCACATATATTGTGAACTGCGGGGAGTTGTATGTCCTTTTAGGCCTCTCCCTAATTCTGCTGTCTATTAGGTGAAAGTCTTCGGCAGGCCATTTTTAGGGGAGGTGCTGCCAGGATTTTTATAAAAATATGGAGGATAATCCGTATGATTTACTAATTTGCTCTAATTGAATAAAACAAGTATTGAGTTTTGTTGAGGATATAAAATTTAGTTTTAGAGCTTTACTAAGGATTAAAATGGAAGGTATTTTGAAGTATATAGTTAATTGTATAGTTTAGGTGCCTAATTAGAGTAATTAGGCTAAGTAGGTACTTAGTGAGAAGGGTCCTGACAATAGCCATGTTCGACTAGGTTCTTTAATACCTAGGTCGTAGATGAAGTTCTCTAGCAAGTAGTAGGTTGTTTTCTATGTTTTATTCATATTTTCAATAATAATAGTGTTTTATTTCAGTTCTTTATCTTTGTGTTATTGTTTTAATGATGTCTCAATGGTAGTTTATAGTTTGTATATTCATTGCAAATTTCTAGGCGTAAACCCATTGACCTACTATTAATTAGATTAAGTCCGTAATACCAACCGAGTAGAGAAGTGGCAATTATCTAGAACAAGAAACATGACACACTTGTGGCTCTAGGTGAGTAAAATCGAGTAAGCTAAATCTTGAGAGCGGTTTCCTAAGGTTGTCTAGAGGTATTCCTACAGAGCTGTTAATGTTACTCACGTGCTAAATCTTGAGAGCGGCTGACCAAGGTTTTATGGTGGAGTAAGAGAAGTATTTAAATAGCGATTATCCTATCTATTAAGAATAGGGGGACTAAGGTGTTGGTGACCCTAACACCTATAGCCTATCAAAGGAAAACTATTTTGAAACTCATCTTTTAAAGTTAATGATACAAGATATGGAAACAATGCAGGGCTAGATTGTGGATTCCTAGACTTAGGTATGTCTTTATTCTCTGTTTTACAATTATTTCACTTTCTTGTTTAGTAGGCTTTTAGATAAAACTATTTCTAAAACCCCCCATATTTACTTTTTCTTTTTGTTGAACCCAGTTTGACTGAATCTTGTGGATTCGACCCCGTTCTTACCTCTACTACATTCCAATAGGATTTGGTAACTTATAATGTGTTATATTTGACATGCATGACATGTGATCAACAACATCTGTATATGTCATAGCAGCAGCAGTAGGAATAAAAGGTACAGGTTTAACAGTAACATCAATAGTAGGTATTGGTTTTGAAGTGGTAGGAATGGCTTGATCGACTTCAACATCCTCAAGCTCAAAGTGAGTAGGAGGATAAACTGACATACTTGACTGTGATTGCAAATCATCATTCACTAGAGCCTCAATAATATGTTCCAATGTTGCAGTAACCGAATGTGATCGAATGCCCTCAAGGTTAACAGCAGTCGAGTCCTCGACAAGAGTAGTCTTTCATGTTGCTAAAGAATCTTCCTTTACAAATACATTCACACTAGGAACCTTATTTGGTGTTACAACATCATCACCATCAGTTACATAATTCATTATAAGGGACTTAAGTGGACTAGTCCTAGAAGTGTTAATATGAGTAATAACATTTAGATCAAAGTGTAACTCAGTAAAGTTACCTTGATTATCTCTAGTATCGCGAAACTTAGCTTGCAAGGTAACTTCCTCTATTCGATTAAGAAGTAGAGCAGATAAACTTGCACCAAGTCACAATTTAGTCTGTGTTGCAGCAGTAGGAAGAGAATCTTCCCATCTTGCAATTTCCTTTCCTGAAGATTGCACTTCGATAGGACTAGTATCCTCATTTTTAGTAACTTCAGCAATCTTTCATTTCAAAATCCTTTTTTACTGCCATAAAGGCTTTGTGACAGGGGTCTAAACAAGAGCATTAGCGATTGGATTGATAGTAGCAAGAGTTGTAGCAGCTGAAGACTTCTTTTGTAGGCATTAGAAGCCAATATCAACAATTCTATTGTTAGACTTCATTTTATGAGTCAGTCTAACCTCCACCACCTTTTCTAACTTGTCATCTTTCTGCTCAAAGATAAAGTATCTTCCAAACAGTGAAGTTAGGAAGCACTGTATATATAGCTTGTTCTGTTTCTTCCCTAAGCGCACCATGGAGTCATAGATTTCCTTCCCAATGTTGAACTTGTTCCCCAAGGCAAGTGCATATAGCAATAACACTCTCTCCTTAAACACGTGAGTCTGGTGAAAAGTAGCCCACTACACTTGTAGTCAAGACCCTTCCACAACATGTAGGTCTTGCAAGTTAGCTTTGCAACAAAAAGCCCAAAAACGTTTTCAGAGGGCCATGCTTTAAGTATCCCTCCAGTCAGCATAGAGACAACATCATCAAGCTCGAGCATCATACCCTGCTTATTAGCAGGCGCATCTAATTTTAAAAGTCCTAGCATGCAGTTGATTGAGGTATGACTCAATGGAATATAATACCTACGAACAAAAACCTTGTCCGCAACAACGTCCCCTAAATTGTTAGGAAGATTGTTGTAGAATTCCTTGACAATGGAGTCGTTGTAGAAGCCTTCACGATTTACCTGACCATAAATACCATTCTGTACTAGCAACCTTTTTAAGCCAGTTTCATGAAAATAGGAAACATTGATCGATTGATCATACCAGTATTTTCTATTCAACGTAGATTTGAATTTCTCCGCACATTCCAGTGACCGAAAATGACCAAATGCAGATGTAGTAGGTACATTAGAGTACCGTGAGGCGAAAATAATCTCTGTCTGGTCAGAGGATTTGCTGATAGCCTCGGCTTCATCAAGAATCCTCCCAATGAGTCAAAGGAAACCTTGTCATCATCAACTTTCTTCTTTCCCTTGACAACAGTTCTGGCTTTCTTGAAAGAGCCAGATTGTCCTGTAGATTGCTTTCGGTGGACAGCCTCTGATTTAACCCTTGTGCTTTATGTGGAAATTTGAGGATCTAACGACATATCAATGTTAAGTTTATTGGATGGAATATGATAGTATATGCCTTTTGTCTCTAGTGGCAGAAGATCAACCATTGCAGTAGAGTCACCATAAGAGGTCGATGAAGATGATTGAGACATTCTTGGAGTAACTCGAAGCAAGAAAGATACGAAAATAGCAGAGAGGGAAAGGAGGTCACAAAAAAGAGAAGTGCGACGACCTCGTTGTTGCGAGGCCTCAAGGTAGGTGCTACTCTTCGCCCTGTGGGCCTGTCGCATCGTCCACATCACTGACTTAGGGTCCCACGCTTCGCTAGCATCGCTTGCCACGCCTGCATCTTCGGTGTGCGTGCTAACCTTTCGTGTTGTCGCTATATTGTAAACCAATTATGCAATTTAACTTTTTAAGTCATAGATATTTAGGGTTAACCATGTTTTAGTTTCGAAGTTTGCGAGTTATACATATGGCTTGTATTTTGCAAATTTCAGTTAATAAGCTTAAGATTAACCTCGGAAGTCTTAAACTAACATAAATGCATAATATATATATGTCATGTGTCATAGAGCATCAATCCTAATGTGGAAAACCCGAAAATAGAATACTCTATACATAAGGTGACATGATAACCAACATATGAGAATATATATATGTACAAAGTCTCTCTAGTGTCCCTGATACCTAAAATAAATCAAAATATCAAAAACTAAACATGTACGAGAGTGTCCTGGACAGTAGGCGATCAGAGATTGTTGCGTAGGATCCCCTTGACCTCCTCGTACTAGAATCTACACGCAGCCATCACAACAAAATAGATGACAAGTCTAGAGAGTAAAATCCAAATGAAACCCACTGAGCATTTAAGTAAATAGAGAAGCTAAGAAAATGTTAAATAAACATGTGAAAATATAAACAAGCAACTGTAAAAGGATCATCGCATGCATACATAACAAGTGGATAAACAAAGTGTGTGCTTGTCCCGGTCAAATTAGACTATACTTCCGATCCCAAGGATCCCTTCAGTTAGTGCCACCACTACTCTTTCACCTCGTTCCTCGCGCTGATTGACCTATTCCTACAATACACCAACACATGTACCAATGAGCTGCTCGGGTTGCCATTCACCAAGGGCTTGGTCACACGTGGTACAGTCTAGTGTGCCATAAACACACAATGAATATACAGGTAGGAGTAACCTAAACCAATCGTCCAAACAGTAATGGAATAAAATAATATACTAAGAGTGGATATAAGCAATGTAAAACAATAATTAAGTACTTTAGTGATGATCCAATGGTTTTTACAAACCTCAAACCGCACTCCGATGCCCCAAAAACACTCTGGACAACCCCCACCCACTCCCGACTGTCGTACCACAATCCCGTAGCCCCCTGGGATTAGTTATAAGTGTTTTTACATTGAATTACATATATTTGAATGATTTTTATTACCTAAGTCCCCAAAACAGTCTTTTAACATTTCATTTTAAAAACCCATATGTACTGTCTCTAGCGCGTTAGAGGAGTTGCCTAGCGCGCTTTGTGTCATAGTGCGCTAGGGAGCCACCTAGCGCACTTGTGTTCTTTAGATTGAAGAACACCATCATGCCTAAAATAGATAGCGTGCTAGCGACCCTATCTAGAGCACTACCTGCATCGAATGACATAATTTCAAATTCTGAAATTCTGCCATTTGACATGTTAGCTTTCTTCATCACCATTTACCCCACTCTCTCCTTGTAGGGGATCAATAAAATTCTAGCAAAACCTCAGAAACATAGATATAATTCATCAATTTAAAGATTCATGCATTCATCGACATAACACCCAATTTGACTATTTGATGTGGAAATTAGTATATAACCATCATAGGCAACATTAATTTTCTAATGATTCATAGAAACACCTTAAAACCAAAAATCACAGTTGCAAATTTGGTTTCATCAAAATCCAAGTTTTTAAACTCATTTTGAAGAATTGTAGGAGATGAGGTTGCTTTACCTAGTTTAGGTCTTCAAATAATGAGTTTCCTAGCTCAATTTTCCCCAAATTCAGTTTTCAATTACACTAGATTTTCTGTACTTTGCATGAATTTATGAGTGGGAATTCAAAGAAACCACTAATTGAGGTTTTTATAGTTTTATTGTAATCAAATGTGCATTCATATCTCGAGGAAGATCTTGTGGTCCTTGTTAAGGCTGTCACACATAACTTAATGATCTCATTAGGACACCAAAAGCCTAGTATTACACATTTTAGGATCATCTTAATTTCTATTAAAGGCTTAGATTATCTTGATTTAACTATAGGGAGAATCAAATCAAATTTGTTTAATGTCTTTTAAATAGCCAACTTTTGGTTCAACTATCTTATGTTAGTATATGTGATCACCTAATTAACCAAATTGTGGTCCTACTAAATCTCGACTTCGCAGCACCCAATGCCTCGTATCCCGACATGCATCACGAGGCACGCCAATCCTTGGTGTACCCAAATATTATGACTTAGCCTAGAGTTTTCTTGTCCGTTTTATGTCATAATCACCTTGGTTTTAGTCATTTAATTCAAGTTAGCATCATAGGATTTTATGTACCCGTACTACAACAACCCAATGCCCGTGTCGACATGCTTTTCGAGGTGAATCCCTGTCACACAGTCTCACACAAAATATATGATGTATGTATACAAACTTGCGATGAATTATGTAATAATATATTAAAATACACCACAATTAAACAATCAATCAGACAATATAAACTATTATTACTTAGTCAGGCGTGCCCGTAGCCTATCTGCGATGTCCATTGGGTTCAAGCTAACGTCCTAGTCGATAATTAATAAATAATAACGACATTAAAAATTGAGCCATTACAATTCTTCCTAACTAGGAAATATCTCGTCTCGAAATTTAGGTGAAACTAAATGATCGTACCATGGAATAGCTAAGGATTACGCTCCCGCATAGTAGACTCGAGCTCCCAGGTGAGTCATTTAGTCCCGTGATGTTGCCAATGGACCAACACTCGAGGGATCTCCCTATTCCGCAGAGTCTATATCTTGCGATTCAAGAACTCCAATTATTGCTCCTTGTAAGTCGCATCAGGCTGAACCTCAATCTATCTCAAATCAATAAACAGTCTCGGTCCTGACCTAGCTAGCCTCAATATAGAGATGTGAAATATCGAATGAACCCCAGTTAACTATGGAGGTAAGTCTATTCTATACGCCATACTTCCAACTTGTGCTGCGACCTTGAATGGTCCAGTGAATCTTGGCGCCAGTTTCCCCTTAATCCCAAATCTCTACCGACCCTTCCAAGGGGAAACCTTCAGATATACCATGTTGCCCCCCTTATAGCTCAAACCCTTGTGATACTTATTCGCATAATTTTTTTCTATCTATCCTAGTCTACCCGAAGTCTTTGTCTGATTTTCCGAATCTTCTCTATGTGGTCAACAACTATCTCTTGCCCAAGGATTGTTGTATCCTCTAGCTCTGCCCAACATATGGGTGATCTACAGAGCCTCCCATACAACGCCTCAAACGGAGACATCCCGATACTTTCTCGATAGTTGTTGTTTTATGCAATCTCATACAAATGAAGATAGTCATCCTACGAACCCCCAAATAGCAATATATAAGCCCTGAGCATGTCCTCTAAAATCTTTATCAATCTTTTCGACTCGCCGTAGATCTGAGGGTGGTAAGCCATACTAAACTGCAACTTCGTGCAAAAATGCTCCTGCATCATCTCCTAGAACCTAGATGTGAACTTGGGATCTATGTCAGATATAATAGAGATTGGCAGCCCATGCATTCTAATAATGTCCATCTCGAACAGAATGCCCAGGTATGGGAATGTGTACCTCATAGAAACCGGTATAAAGTGCGTTATTTTCTTCAATCTATCAATCACTACTTGTCACAACCCAAATTTCTAAATCTTAGTTAATTCCTTAATCATGATCATTTACCCGTGACATGGGACCCCGCATCGAGATATGTGCACTAACCAAGGCGAGGTGGCCGAGGTATTTGTTAGTTCTATTTTGATGTATGCCTAGTGTATTGTATATGTGTAGGCTTCTAAGTCACTCTTATTTGTGTTTAGGAGTCGAGACGTGAGTGAGGACGCGCCTCGAGATGGGTGTCAGCATGGGACTACAGTAAAGAATGATGTGGTAAGTTGGTTTAAAATTAGTGTAGCTTAATTAGTTGAATTTCATGTGGCTATTGTTGATTTACATTAAATGTAACATAAGTTAGAAAATTAAAACATTAGTCATTGATATTCCTCGAGATACGTGTTGACACATCAAAAGACCAATTGAGTTTAAATTGGTGTTATTAAGATGAAATTAGTGGAGAATTAGAAGAATTGTCAAGATTAAGGTCATTAGATTGGTCTCGAGATACGTATGTACATTAAGATCAATTACTATTAATCAATCTTAACTTTATATATAAGATTGAATAGATCAACTCATGCAAATCATTTCATTATCGTTTCACAAACTTAAGTGTTAAGAAAAGTTGGAGAAGATGATATGAGGTGATCAGCAAGAATTATTGTAAATGAGTTTTAGAGGATTTGGTGTAGGATTGATCAAGCTATAGGTGTTCATCAACTAGGTAATTTTACTTCCACTAGTAATTTAGTTTAAATTGATCAAACTACTAAAGGAAAATGTTTGGAATCTTGACTTAGATGCTAAAACAATGTGACTAGAAATGAGTAGTTGCATAAGGATATTGAGATCTAATGTATTAGATATATCTAAAGGCTTGGGACCACCAAAGAAGGAAACATGGTGGTGGAACGAGGATGTCCAACGAGCAATTAAGACTAAAAGAGAGATGTATAGGAAAATACATAAGTGTCAAGATGAAGATGTGTACAATCAATATAGAGAAGCTAGAAAACAAGCTAAAAAAGTAGTTAGTCAAGCTAAAACAAATTTCATGGAAGATCTATATACAAGGTTAGGTAATAGAGATGGCGAAAAATATATATATAGGCTAACCAAATTAAGAGATAAAAAAAACAAGACTTAAGTCATGTAAGATGTATTAAAGACGAAAATCAAAATGTTTTAACGCGCGAGAAAGATATTAAGGAGAGATGGAGAAGTTACTTCGATGGTTTATTTAATGATGGCCAAGTTGATACTATCATAGATGAACACCCACACCAAGAAAGAAATGTAAACTATACACACAATATTAGAATTGTAGAAGTTAAAGAGGCATTGAAAAGAATGAAAATAGGGAAAGCATGTGGGCCATATGAAATACCTATAGAGGTTTGGAAATGTTTAGGAGAAATTGAATTGACTTGGTTAACAAAACTTTTCAATAAAATTTTAAAATCAAAACGAATGCCAATAGATTAGAAAAGAAGCACGTTTGTGCCAATCTTCAAAAACAAAGGAAACATTTAAAGTTGCTCAAACTACCGGAGAATTAAACTTATGAGTCACACTATAAAAATTTAGGAGAGGATAATTGACAATAGGCTAAGGAGAGAAACAACAATATCAGAGAACCAACTTGGTTTCATGCATGGGAGGTCAACTATGGAGGCGATTTTCCTTGTAAGATGATTGTTAGAAAAATATAAAGAAAAGAAAAAAGATCTTCATATGGTATTCGTAGATTTAGAAAAAGCATATGATAGGGTCCCTAGAGATGTTATTTAGTGGGTTCTAGAAAGAAACAGAGTGCATGCTAGATACATAGACACTATTAAGGATATGTATGATGGAGTAGTAACGAGTATAAATACATTTGGATGAGCTACAAAAGAATTTTCCATTATAATAGGACTACATCAAGGATCGACTTTAAACCCATATCTATTTACTTTAGTTATGGATGAACTAACTGGACATATTCAAGAGGATATACCATGGTGTATGCTCTTTGCAGATGATATTATCTTAGTGGATGAAACTAAAGATGAAGTGAATAGGAAATTAGAACTCTGGAGGAATACATTAGAATCTAAAGGCTTTAAGTTGAGTAGGACGAAAATCGAATACCTGCACTGTGAGTTTAGAAACACTAGACATCCTGATGACGGAGCGGTAAAATTAGGGGAAGTAGAAGTTTCTAAGGTAAACCACTTTAGATACCTACGATCAATCATACAAAATGATGGTAACATTGAGAATGATGTTACACATAGAACTCAAGCTGGATGGAAGAAATGTTGGAGTGCAACATGGGTGATTTGTGATCGAAATGTTCATACTAAGTTAAAAGAAAAATTTTATAGGACCGCAATTAGGCCGGCTATGCTCTATGGAAGTGAATGTTAGGCGGTAAAGCAACAACAATTAAATAAAAGGAACGTAGCAAAAATGAGGATGATTAGGTGGATGTGTGGTAAAACTTGTAAAGATCGAATAAGAAATATAGAAATTCAAAGACAAGTAGGAGTAGCAACAATTGATACAAAGATTAGGGAAGGGCGGTTGCGGTGGTTTGGTCACCTGCAAAGACGACCTACAAATGCCTCAACTAGAAAACTTGACTCAATAGAAACTGTAGAAATTCGACGAGGTAGGGGCGGACCAAAGTTAACATGGGATGCATTAATTATGAGGGATTTGAATGGTTTGAAAAGCTCACCATCTATTGCAGTTAATCGAGCACAATGGAAAAGTTTGATCCATGTAGCCGATCCCAGTTAATTTGGGACTGAGGCTATGTTGTTGTTGTATGAAGTATGGTTGTTCTTATGTTGTCGGTGGGTGTTTTAGGGCCTCTGGTAGGTGAGAACAGGGATTCCTAGGTGTTGGAATTGATCATGTATGGAGAAAACTCAAAATTTAAAGTGCAGAATCATGGGTTTTCCTACACACTGCGTGCTAGACGTGCTAGCTAGTGCGCTAACTGCGTGTAGTGGGCAAATGAAGTCTCTAGCGTCCTAGGTGCTTTGACAACATAAAATTTGCAATTTCCTAATTATAACTTAAACACTTAAAACAAGTCTAATATCCCAATTTGAGATATAAACACACTCTGAAACGTATGAAATGATATTAGGAACTTAAGGAAAGTCTCGAGGATTTGGGTATGTGTTTTGAGGTGTCGGGAGGCCGGATTAGCTAGGAAATTTATGTGGATTATAAGTAAACCGATCAGAATATTTATTTACATTTCATTCTTGTTTGTTGTTCATTTACAGTCAGTTGGACTGAGTTAGCTATAGTACTCTAGATGCCATAACTTGTTTCTGCTCTCATTATATGAGTTTGTTATCATGGCAATGGTTGTTGGTTAAATAGTTTCATTGACTCTAAATCATGTGCTGTCATTTTTGATTGTTGAGATATTTGATCAAATTAAATAACATGCTATTAGATAGGTGTTAAATGGTATTGTAATTTATTTTCCTTAGTGCATTAGATATGCAATTACATTTGTAGGATTCCCAAACCATGTCATTTCTTGATTCATGAAAGTAGTTCTTGTATCTAAGACCATGATATGACAGACATGTGCACAGACACGGGGTCACTAGATTTTCGGGGTTGTCGAGATCTCACCACTAACTTGTGCAACACACAAGGTATGGGACCCGGGGTTGTTGACAAGTATACATTACATGTGAGGGGCACTTGTAAGTATTTATATATGAAAAGGGCATTGATGAGGATGTGAAGACATTCATAATATTGTTTACGCCCTAAATAGTGGAATAAGATTGATGTGATGTAACTCACGGCCGATCGTCCCTAGATCATTATTGCTTAGCCGAGTGTCAGTTTCACATTGTTTAACTGGAGTATCTTATAACATGGTTCTTTTTCAGCATAGTTGCTATTGTTATGCTTTCAAATACTTGTTGTATATTTGGAAATATGAACAAATGTCTCTCAGTGTTACTTTCTACTTTCCTGTACTTACCATCTTTTTTATGACGGTGAGTGTAGATAATCGAGTAGTAGACCGGGCAAGGAGAAGATTGGCAACTACCTTTGAGCCAGTGGAGTGCTGCTACATCAGATTTTGTAAGTTTTTGATTTTGTTGTATGACTTCTATATATGTCTTTCTTATACTTTTGAGGTTGTATATATGGGATGAGAAATAGTACCTAGACTAGATATATGTTAAAATATTATTATCGCTGTTTCTTTTTGTTGTATATATATGTGATATTTGTTTCCTGATTTTCCACATATTTAGAATTTATATTAAAAGCTTTCGCTAATTTGTTAAGAATTTCGCTAAATAAAATTTAAATTGTATATGTTTTAATTAACTCTGATTTATTAATTGACACATGATAAGAAAATATTTATTTGAAAAATTAATTGAGAATAGGAGAAAGGTTTCGAAAAGGCTGACTAATATGTTGTTAAGTCCTACGTGGCAAGATTAGGGCTTAATGGTGAGATTAGGTTAAATTACGTATATTTGAGTGAGTTTTATTACCTAAGTCCCCAAAACAATCCTTTAACATTTCATTTTAAAAGCCTATATGTACTGTCTCTAGCGCGCTATATGTTCATAGCGCACTAGAGAGCCACCTAGCTGGTGTTCTTTAGATCGAAGAACACCATCGTACCCAGAACATATAGTGTGCTAGCGACCCTGTCTAGCGCGCTACCTCCATCCAATGACAGAATCCCAAATTCTGAAAATTTTCCATTAGACACCTTAGCCTTCTCCATCACCATCCACCCTACTATCTCCTCGTAGGGGATCAATAAAATTCCAACAAAATCCCAGAAACACCTTAAAACCAGAAAATCACAGTTGCTAAATTTGACAATTTGATGTGGAAATTAGTTTATAACCATCATAGACAACGATATTCAGCTAATAATTCATCATAAACACCTTAAAACCAAAAATCACAGTTGCTAAATTTGTTTTAATATAAATCCAAGTTTTTAAACTCATTTTGAAGAATTGTAGGAGATGAGGTTGATTTACCTAGTTTAGATCTTCAAATCATGTCTCCCAGCTCAATTTTCCCCAAACTTAGTCTTCAATTGCTGTGGATTTTTTGTACTTTGCATAAATTTGTGAGTGGGAATTAAAAAAAAACCACTAAATGGGGTTTTTATAGTTTTATTGCAATCAAATGTGCATTCGTATCTCGAAGACGATCTCGCGATTCTTGTTAAGGCTGTCACACACAACTTAATGACTTCATTGAGACATCAAGCAACCTAGTATTACACATTTTATGATCAACTTAATCACCTAATTAACCAAATTATGCTCCTACTAACTCATGACTACCCAACACCCAATGCCTCGTGTCTCAGCATGCATCACGAGACGCACTAATCCTCGGTGTACCTAATTATTATGACTGAGCCTAGGGTTTTCTTGTCCTTTTTATGTCATGATCACCTTGGTTTTAGTCATTTAATTCAAGTTAGCATCATAGGATTTTGTGTACCCATATTACGTTTACCCGATACCCGTGTCGACATGCTTTTCAAGGCGAATCCCCGTCACATAGTCTCACACTACATACATGATATATATATATCTATATATACAAACATGCGATGAATTATGCAACAATATATTAAAATACATCGCAGTTAAACAATCAATCAGACAATATAAACTATTATTACCTACTCAGGCATGCCCTTACCCTATCCGCAACATCCACGTGGGTCCAAGCTGGCGTCCTAGTTTGTAATTAATAAATAATAACGATGTTAATAAAATGGGCCGTTATAGAAGAGTTTGAATTGGGAAGACTGATTTTTGGGAACAAGATAATCGCACAAAATTAGCAACGATAAACCCAATTTAGAATCAACACTCCCTTAAACCTACCTAAGATTTGATCTATTGTGTTTAACGAAATAGAGCTTACTTCCCCTCACCAGGTGTAATGGCTAGTTTTTTACAACCAACTTATTAGGAGCGACACGTGTTACAGCGAAATCTGAGTAGCAACTTCTTGGTCAAACATGAAAGCAGCTCATAATAAAATGTTAAACACATAAGTATCTGCGTGTACTTACATAACTGCCAGGTTACAGTAAAAACCCATGCTAGTGAGAGCAAATGCCAATATCTAGGTACAATCTCTCAAAAGTTTGTGTGTCAAAAGCCTTTGTGAATATATTAGCTAGCTGCCTTTTAGTAATAAAATGTTGAATTCTAATTAAACCTCTTTCCACTAGATCCTTGAATTTATGATGACGAATATCAATATGCGTCATCCTAGAGTGTTGAACTTGATTTTTCAAAATATCAATGGCACTTTTATTATCACAATAGACTGTTAACTAAGATAACACTTTACTATAATCATTAAGCATTTGCTGCATCTATATTGCGTACAACAACCGCCTATAGCAATATATTCGGTTTCAGTTGTAGATAGTGAAATGCAGTTCTATTTCTTACTGTTCCAAGCAACAAGATTAGAACCCATATAGTAATATCTACCAGCAATACTCTTTCAATCATCAATATTTCGAACCCAATCAGCATCACTATACCCAATTAAATCACTGCCACCACTTTTAGCAAATAGTATACCAAAGTCGGTTGTTTCGTGTACATAGTGCATAATCCTTTTTATAGCAACCAAATGTGACTCTTTTGGACATGCCTGATAGCGAGCACAAACACCAACATTGAAAGCTATATCTAGTCTTCTTGCAGTAAGATATAATAAACTACCAATCATGCCACTATATAATATAGGATTGACATCGACACCTTTGTCATCCTTATAAATCTTCTCATTGTAGCTCATTGGTGTTTAGATAGACTTAGTAGTGTCTAAACTGAAATGCTTAGCAAGAGCTTTAGCGTATTTATTTTGAGATATAAATATACTATCGTGAGACTGTGTAATATGTAGACCCAAGAAGTAAGTAAGATCTCCAACCATACTCATATCAAATGCTTTCTTCATCAAATCAACAAATTCTGAAGCCAGCTTTGCAGATGTAACCCCGAAAAATATACATCGACATAAATCTGCATAACCACAAACTGGTTATTCTATTTTTTGAGAAATAGTCTTATCATTAGACCTTTTATTATAACCATATCTGTAGCAAATAGGTAGCCAACTTTTCATACCAAGCTCGTGGAGCTTGTTTTAGACCATAAAATACTTTTTTCAGATGATAGATGTTATTAGGTTTATCATGAACATCAAATCCTTTAGGTTGTGCAACATAGACTTATTCTTGCAAATACCCATTTAGGAAAGCACTTTTAACATCCATTTGATGTAACTTGAAACCTCTAATATAAGCAACGACTAACAGATTAGACGGATATATTCCAATCTTGCAACTAGAGCAAACATCTCATCAAAACCAATACCTTTAACCTGTATATGCTTGTGCACCCAATATTGCCATGTTCCTGTAGTCAACAGGAGGAATATCTATAGTTTGCAGTGGATCGTTAACTGAGACAATAATTTGCTCAATTGGATGATCTTTCAACATCCTTGATTGTAAAGCAGCAGATGTAGAAGTAGAACCAGGTTATATAGTAGATGATTTTGGATCATCATCATCATTATCATCTTCATCATTAGATGGAGTAGTGATATGTGAATCAAATATTTTCGTAGTAGGCTGAGTAACAGGTGTTGAGCTTATTGGTGTTGGAAGCTCATCATCATCATCATCATCCATTCGAGAGGACAATTGTTCTCTTCTAGCACAGTCATCATCCATAACCTTGATGGATCCTATTATAGTCATAGTTCGCTTATTGTAAATTATATAAGCTTTACTATTATGAGAATATCCAAGAAAAATTCCAACATCAACTTTGGAATCTAACTTTCTCAGGAGATCTCTATCATTCAAATGAAGTAGGTACCGCCAAAAACATGAAGATGTTTGAGAGAAGGCTTTTTGCCTTTCTAGATTTTCATACGAAGTGTTTGTAGTCAGTGGCCTGAAATGAACTATGTTGGTGATGTAGGTAGCAGTGTTCACTGCTTCCCCATAAAGATTTTTATGCATATTTTTCTTAGCTAGCATGACCCTCGTCACCCTTGAATTGTGTGGTTTTTCCTTTCGACAACACCATTCTGTTATGATGTCTAAGGAGCAGTAAATTCATGCTCAATCCTAAATTAAACACAATAATCAATAAATTTTTGATTCTCAAACTCTATTCCATGATCACTGTCCAAATCCCATATATGATGCATTGTCTTTCTTCATTGATTGTCTAACAATGATCTTTAATGAAGTTAGCAAACAGTTCCTAATCACACAAGTGACTTATGCTGATTAGATTAGATTTCAACCCATCAACATGTAGAACTCCTTTAAGATTAGGCAGTCCCACAACATTAAGAGTTCCTTTGCCAATGACCTTGCCTTTCTTTCCGTCACCAAACGTAACAACACCTTCCTTAAATGACTCATAGTTCTTAAGAAAGCTTTTGTTAACATTCAATGTTTGGAACAACCACTATCCAAATACCATAACTCAGTCATAGTTGTTGAGAGTTGTAAATGTGCTGTCATTGCATGAGATTTGAATCTCAAAAACTTCTTAGATGTTTTCTTATTCTGAAGTGTACTAAAATCTTTAAACACTTATAGCATCGGGTCCAATATGACAAATAATCCCGTAATAATGACATGTAGGAGGAGGTTTGTTGTATGCAACAACATTCATTTTTTTTGCATTTGCAGTAACTTTTGTTGGTAAAATCTTCTTTGTCTTTGTTGTGTTAACTTGAGTCTTACTTGATTGACCCTAATTAATTACAATGCCTTTGACAAATATGGTAGGAACATTTGCAGATACCTCATTATAGCCAAGTCCATGCTTAACTTATGAAAATTGACCAATTTGTAGCATTCTATTTAATTTTTGAGAACCAGAATGGAACTTTGTAATAACAACCTCAAAATCAATAAAAACTTTCTTCAGTATAGAGATTTTAATCTCACGCTATTTCAACAGTGCATGACACATCTTGTGTTCTCTTTCAAGATTATTATACTCCAATTTAACAAGGAAGAACTTCATCTTCAAATAAAAATTCAAATCATAAAGAGATGTCCATTCAACAAATAATAGATCATAAGAAGCCTGAAGATATTTGCAGAATCCACGTCATTGACATCCACACATTTTTCCTTAGCCCTTTCTTTACTCGTTTCCATGTCTGATTTTATAGAATCAAGTTTAGAAACACTAATAGTAGATGGATAAGCAACAACAACATCTAACTTAGTCAATATAGCAATGAGTGCAGTAGTAGAATTATTTGACTCTTTATCATTGTCACCAGAGTCATCATTACTCCAAGAAGCATTTAGGGACTTCTTCTTCTTATGAGTAGGACATTCAATCTGAATCTTTCCAACTCCTTCATACTCATGACACTTGATGCCCTTGAGTTTATTCTTAACTTCTGTCTTCTTATCATCAGTAGAAGGCTTGTTGCTCTCGTAACTTTTCTTGTAATTTGTTCCAACAGAATTTCTACTATATTTTTTTGAGAAATTTTGAGAACTTTTTTGCCATCATAGAAAACTCATCTCTCATAGAATCATCAAAAACATTTGTCTCAACATGATAAGCATTCTTTGAATAAGTGGGTTTTTTAAAGCATATTCATCTAATATCTTTGCAGAGACCCCATTAGTTCATCAAGAGACATCTTAGTAATATCACAAAACTTTTCGATTGCAACAATCTTGGAGTCAAATTGTAAAGGGATAGCATGAAGAGCATGTCGTACTAACTGCTCGTCAATATACGTTTCTCCAAATTGAAAGGCTTGATTAGCAATGTCTCACAGATGACCATTAAAAGAGTCAAAATCTTCATCCCCTTTCATCTCAAGATGATCAAGCATATAACTCGATTGCTATAACCTAAAAATTTTGATATAATTCATACCATTAAGGATTTTCTTCAAAACATCTCAAGCTTGCTTTGCAATTGTGCAATTTGCAATCAGTTTGAAGCGTTTAACATCAACAACATTGAAAATAGAATTGATTGCCTTTTGATTAGCAACCTTCTCCTTTTTCTTAGCATCTCTCCACAGAGATACAAGTTTTAGAACATCTTTTCCATCCGTATGTGGTTGCGTTGGAGCAGTGTATTCTCTTTCAAGCAATTCTTTAGCAATTTAATCCATGGTAGAGATAAAATGAACCATCCGAACCTTCCAGTAGGCATAGTTGGTTCCTTCAGCAATGGCGATTCAGTTATCGATCCACCTTCACGTCCTTCACCAGTTTGTTATCCTAACAACTCATCAATCGATCCCATGGAGATAAAACTCTCAAGAATCTCACTTTTCTACGGTTGTAGAAATAACAAAGTGACAAAGCTCTAATACCATTGTTAAAGTTTTGAAAACCAGAGGAACTGAGGAGATTAACGAATCAATGATGAACTAATAAACGCACTTCAAAACTAAACATATAATTGATATCGCAGTAAGACTTGAATGTCTTCCGCGTAGGCTCAACCTAAACAATCAATTAATCAAATCGATAATGTGTACAACCACTATAATGACCTCTAGTTATCACAAAACTCAAGTAAAAAAAGATGATCCACACAGTGGCGATCTTGAGCATTTATAGACTAAGTCTATCTACCCTATTAAGAAATTCAATCCTAAATACCATACAACTCGGAATACCTCATCGGTCTCCAATTGTAATTCCTATTGGAATTATCCAATGTTCAATAACTAATTCTTCTATTCCTTTAAGAATCTTGACTCATCTTTTCCTTAAAGTTCTTCAATCCTTTATGACCTTTCTCTAGGATTTTGTATTTGTAAATCAATCTCGAAGTTCATTGCTTATAAACCAATGTGTATTGCCTATCATGAGGGATTTCCTGAATTTGAACTAAGACATCTAAACATTGTTTACCTTGCCTAAAAGTAAGTTCTCTATTATTATCATCATTATTATTATTATACGAATATTATCAAGGTTATTATTGGCTTCCATTATGGTAGCTTGGTGTTCCCTAGGTTGTTATTATCTTAAATTACGATTGAAAGTCCTATCTACCTAAGGATCAAACAGATGTAAGGATTATGTGGAATTAGAATGACGAAGTGGGTGGACCATTCAACGTCAAAAACTCCTAAGAAATTATGTAAAAATCTTCGGCAAAGGCGCCAAATTTTGACACGTGTCGAGCGTGTACGATAACTTTACCGTATATTCTTATTATTTGTAGTAGTGATAAGTGAGTGTCTCCACAAAGATTTATAAAACTTTTTAGGAAAAAGTCTTTCAATAGTTTTTTTTCTTTAATTTAATTAATTTAATTATAACGGGAATTAAAAATCACTAATTTAAACTATAAAACTATAATAACTAACTAAACTTATTAAACTAACTTAATTAACACGATTCAGATTCACTAATATGCAAATCAATTCAATTCAACAATAAATAAATATCTAAATACACATCCAGAACAATGAAACAATAATCCATTTTGCATCCAAACATATTACTACTCAAATCCTAGTCATTAGCATATTTTAATCTCTTAATAAAGTTTTCTAGATCATTAAACTCTAATCATAAGTATGTAGACATCCCTTATCAAGCCATCAGTTCTCCTTTTATTGGTGGAAAAGACACGTTCTAGTTTTATTGAATTAACCATTTGAAAACTCAAACAAATTAACTTTAGGCAATAAAACGCATTACGTTCTGTGAAAACTTCAAACTAATAAATCTAATACTTTCGAAAAGCCCCTTCAATATTAAACTTAAATCTCAATCCTCTTAGGACATCTAAACGGTAATTGACCTTTTAAACAATCCTAGTTACTACTTTAAACTAGACATTGAATCCAAATATCACAATACACATTCTAGACTATGCATGCAATACAAAGATTCATAATTATAATACGCAAATAATAATCTATTAAATTAGTGAATTGAAGAATACAATTAGTTTAAAGCATTAAGTACAAAATCATCTCATCATGTCTACATCACAAAACAGACCAACTTCAGTTTTGAACATTGTTTAAATTAATAAAATACTCACTCCTCATCATAATAAACATTGCAATAAAATAAATAAAAGATATAGATAAATACCTCTGAATAAATACTTTGAATCTTCAAAGCGTCTCCAAAAGCAATAAACAATAAAACAATAAACTATGAAAGTAAAATATGGCTCCAAGAGCAATGATATATTGAACTAAGTACTCAAGGGCAATTAATTTCATAGCTCTAGGGTATGATTCGCGTGAAGCAATTATAACTGCTCGCTTGTAGTAATAGTGTAACCAACTTACGTTGACTACGGATATCGTCCTCAGGGAAAAATGTATGCACTCACTACGTATTTAACTTAAATTACTCTATTGCTAAGGAAATCCTTTTAACTGGTTCTATAATTAAACTAAACTAATCTATACTAACAAATCAATGCAACTTAAATTTTTATATTAATACTATCTTAGTTCACAAGTTCACTTAGGTAAGAAATATGCTTTTCAACTCACTTTATCATCTTTATTATGTGTGTGAAATTGCCTAATTAGAATAGACATATTTCTTTCAAATCCAGTTTAACCTACTGTCGTGACGGAAAAGATTCCAATGTGCAAACTAGAACTCCACCTATTGATGTGAATAACCTAAACTCCACATTGCTTTAATACTCCAAGTCTTTTAATTCATAACCAATTAAGTTTACTATCCATGCCTCCCTAATCAACAACTATCGCTCGATGTTGTGTATTTTACGATTGTACCGTCCATATCCGGCTTAAAAGCTTCAATGTTCATGATAATTTCTAAAACCTGATATCAACAAACACGTGATCAAGATGTTCGTAACATTATGCGTAGAATCAATACAAATTCTAACCATTTTATATTTATATTCTACTTATGTTCATTGCATAGCATTCATACCATAGGATCCATTGATCTCTAAGATTAATAGACTACTCACACTTCATTAAAAAAAACATGCACATGCGGTATTCATTAAAATTAGAGATATATTGAAATATTTCAAATAAATTAATAAATACAATACATGAATCACCACACATGAGTCTTCAATGTCTTCTCTCCACAATTATCTTAATACTCAAGAATAAGTAAAACTTATGCTAAATTATGTTAATGGTGGCTTATCTCTTGTATTCTATATGTTTACCTTGTTTTCCTATCTATTTATACTCTTTAATCACATTTCCAAACAACTAGAAACCCTACTTTACCATTTAACTTGAAATAGATCTCTAACTTTCTAATTTCTTCTATCCTGACACTGTCACTTAACCTCGGTACTGTATGTGTAATGCCATGTTGCCGCCACTGCATCACCATTTTTGTATCCATATTCTCTATTCAGTGACCTCAGCGCTGTCCATTTTGCCTCTAATGTCGTCTTTTCAATCTCCATGGCGCCGCCATTGCGTCGAGTTTCCTGTCTCATTTTCTTTTACTTGTCTTCTCTCCCACGCCATGCCTAGGTCCTCCACGCTGTGTCATGTGCCCTCATAGCGCCACATCTGTGAGCCACGACACCAACCACACTTTGGTGTGCTTTAACTCCATTTTTTCTCGTTTTCGCTTGTTTTCTTCCTTTATGCCTTATTTACCTGAAAATGCATAAGCACCATTAATTAGAGCTCATTTAGAGATATTTATACTAAATATACTATTAAATTAACCCTATATATAAGTCTAAATAATCGCATATCGAATACCCCCAAACTTAAGATTTTGCACATATCGAGCAAAAGTTTATTTTACTAAGTCCCCAAACTACTCATATCACTTAGTTCTCATTCAATTTACATTGTTCATGGAACATCCTTTAATTCTCTAAGTTTCAAATTAATAATCCATTCAAGAGTTTTTCCCTGCAAAAACTTATATTTTTGAAAATATGTAGCTTCAACTACATATACAAACCACTTTAGAAACACCTAAAAAGATCACAACCAAAACCATCACTACTCACAAGTTTGTTTCACCTCGACACTCAAGTAGCAAGTGTACAATCTCATGATTTCTCATTAAGCTCAGGAATTCACATATAAGCATATAATAAACTAATTTTTGTAGACTTTAGCACTTCAAGAGTTTATAGTGCTTAACATAGTTGGAAAGAAAACTTAACTCAATAAAGCTACTCGCACTCGAGCTTAATATCTTATTTGAAGAGTTTTATTTTAACTCACGCCTTCTTTTCTTTACTTTTATCTCTATTTTCTTTCTCTTCTCCTTTTATTTTCTTATTTCACGGTCCCTGCTCCTTTTCCTATGGACTTTGTTTTTTCTCTCTTTTTCCAACCATCAATTTCTTTGCTCCATTTCCTGTAGAACTTATGGGACTCTCTATTTTTGCTATCCTAAAACTCTTGTTAGCACCTCTCATTCTCACTTAATCAAGTGTTAACTCCAACTTTTTATTTAAAATGCCTATTTCATCCCTTCTTTGCACTAAGTATTTTTTCGCATTTTATTATTTAAGTAAGATTCACACTTATTATAGAATTCTTTAGAGATCTAACTTTTCCATAAGAAGTGTTCTAGTAATTTCTTGCTTTTGTTTTCAGTTCACGGTCTTCCCTAACTCTAGGTTTCTAATCATGAAATCATACAGTTGTTGCTACATTTCATTAATTTCTTAAAAAATTTAAAAACACTCTATTGAGTTTGATATCAACAAGGCCATTGTATTTTACTCAACCTCAATTAAATGCATGAACATGCAAATGAACTACTTATTCATTACATATTATTGTATATAACCTAATCTATATTACTTAAACATTCAAATAGTAAGTACATGAAACAATAATACACTACCATTTTTCCTCTTTCATCTTTAACTGCTTCAAAATAAAATTTAAACGATCATACCTGCAGTATTTATCCTTATTTCAACCTTTCATACCACTTCCCATAGTGTAGTGCAGTGTTGATGCCCCAAAATTTAACCAAACCTTGTCATCAAGGCTTAAAAATAAGCCTGAAATCATGAAAACACTAAAACACACAACCACATATAATAACACAAGATATAATAGAAGAACTAAACATATAACTTAAACAACTACATAAATAACAAAATATCCTAAATTTAAAATGAAATGGTATCAATGTATCTCTTAACTCCCCAAGTGTAGAGAAATCCTAAGACACTGACATCAAGACTACGCGTCGTCATCATCATCTGCCTCATCAGCTCCTACGTATGATGGTGTCAATGGACGCTCCACCCTCCTGCTCAGCACCACATCCGGATTAAATAAGTAAGCTAGTGTTGTTGAAAAGCCAAAAGACTTCTCAGTAGGTCTCATCTGTCTGCTCATATCATACCTAGCTACTTCCCTTTGATGATCAGCAAACAACATGAAGTTCCGCTGCCTGTTCAGTTTGTCATGCTCATATCTCTTTAAGGCTTCACAATACTACGCCTTATCTTCTAGGTATTGTCTCATCATCTCAGCAATCCACTGCCATTACTGCCATGTAGTCAAGTCCTTTGGTGGTGGTACTGGTGGCTATGGTAGAGGAGGTGGTGGAAAGTCAGCCCCCTCGTCATTAAGACGACTACTAGCCTATATTATTTTAATCCCTTGATAATCTAGTCAGCCTAATCAATTCTTCAGCTTTGACCTCCATATAATTTTTATTCTAGTCATTAATAATGCTCCAAATTGTCATTTAGATCCTCAATGGACTTCATTCTTAACTTATTTTATTGGAGCAAATTAGAAAATTATTTCAATATTTTGTAAAAATTTCAGCAGCACCTCACCTAAAAGTAGTCTGCTGCAAAATTCTCCTAATAGACAGCAGAATGGGGAGATGCCTAGAATGACTCACAACTCCCCACAGTTCATAATATATATCAAAATCAAGCTTATAAATTAACTTATAAGTCTTTGATACCTTAATTACAAATTAACAACCGAAATATACCAAAATTGAATCAAAGCCTCTTAATGTATTTTAAACTAACTTAGGAGACTGTCAAAACCATTCAATGAAAATTCAGGTCCTACACTCACCCCAAAAATCCCAAAACCATATATATATATATAATTTAAAACAAGAATTTACTTTAAGTTTTAAAAACAATAACCACATTCTTCGAGTCTTGTCCTTTCGTCCCTTGTCTTCATATAGAATCTAACATTATCAAAAACAACTCGAAGATGTCAGGTAAGTAAATTTCTACATTGATCTGTACTCCTACAATTGTTAGTCTGATAAATGGAGACATGTAATTGCATTTCTAAATAATCAATAAGATATATGCGTCAACATGACATGCAATCGACTCTGTCGCTGTCCCCTAACTATAATTAGATCTTGACTTCAAAAAATAGTACAGAGATAGTATTAGGAGATCATGAGATGTAGAGATAAATTGTCGGCGTTAGACTCCGCTAGTCTCACTAGATGGCATAGAGGTAGGATTGAAACCTAGTTTCAATCAAACCAAACTCTGAAACAGGCTTATCCCCCTCACTCACTCTATATATGAATAACTTAGAATGATAAAATGCAAGTAGACGATGATACAATTACAAGTACAAAGATAAACTCCTTAAATAATGAAGATCACTGTAGGGTTTATTTACCACCAAACCAACTCAAAGTTGGTTATGAAGCCTCACAAAATGTTTCCCTGGATTTCACATACTTGAGTAAGTCCTATTAAAGCATAAAATTCACATTTTAGAGTTAAAGCATTATTTTAGTACTTCAAAATCATATTTCAACTTACGATGGGATTAAAAATCCATTTTTCAGTTCTAACGGAGTTTAACCACTCTTAACTCCAACAACCTAATCGTAAGTATCAAAACTTAATTAATGTCTCTTATATCGATCATAAACTACTTAATTGGCTTTTAAAAACAATTTATAAATCTACTATGAATCTTAAATTGGGATTTTAACTCAATTGGCAATTTTAATCTTGACAATTCCAAATTTTAAAATATAGAACGTCAATAAATCCTAATATACTAATTTTATCAGCTTTTGGAGTCCTTTCCTTTGCCAAAACAACTAAACATTGCATTGCGTCTCTCATTAATATTCCAAGTCAAAACTACTACGAAATAAACCTTCAACACTTACTCAAATTATAGGTAATGTAGATTTTTCAATAGCGAGATCGCATGTTCAACGCAAAATTTTGACCTTTAAACCAATGAATTTTACTACAAACCTTATTAACCATTGAAATAGGATATACCAAGATTTAAATGAACCTATTCACAAGTATTTTAGACGTCCATAAGGCCTTTGAATCATTTATCAAACATGGCTTCTCGCAACTGTCAAAATTGTTTATAATTTTGATAGTGGCATGATGGCTACCTTTGCACCACTTTTTCACTACCAAAACAAATGATTTTAAGTTGGTACCTTTCCATTACATAAAATATGATAGACAGAGTTTATAAGCTTAACCCTATGTATTTTGGATATCATTTGATACTTCAACTTATCGACCTAACTTGCTTGATTGCAAGCAATTTTTATACTTAGCCAAATTTTTAGTCTTTTGAGCAGTTTAAAACTAAGGTTGTGACCTCTGTTCACGCTCTAAAAAAACCAATCGATCCATAAGAAAACCTAAAATAAAAAATCTTAAAAAAAATAGGTCATAAGAAGTACCAATCCACCAAACATCATCACCAAATATGAAGAATTGAAGAAATTAACTATACTCGAGTTTTCCTGTCTCGACAGTTTAAAACTATGAATTTCATCATTTTGATTTCCAAGAATTTGATCAATAAAAATGTAAATCAGTTCCAAACAATCTCAATTGATCACAAAAAAACAAAATAAACACAAAACTCTTCAATTCCTCAAGTTTTAAACATCAGTTCAACAATTTAATCTACTACAACAACTCACTTCAAACAAACAATTTTGTTCTTCATATTTTTTTTAAAAAAAATTACTGTTGGTTCGATGAATTGAGGAGATTAAAACTATTTTAATATAGACCTATAAAATCATTTCCAAGGTGAACTATTAAGCGAATCCAATCACTTTTGTTGTAATTAACAACTCGATGGTAGAGATCATAAACATTTCGGCTTTTCATTTCCAAATCCTTTGTTTAATAAAAAGTTATCTCCATTACTTTGCCAATCCTGACAATTTTTGAATTTTTGACGAGTTAACAATCAGCTTTGCGGAATATCCAATAAACCTTATTTCTTTACTCATTTCCTATCTTGAATCTCATTCTTAACAATCCTCTTTGTAGAATATCCAATAAACCTTGTTTCTTTACTCATCTCCTATATTGAATCTCATTCAAGGATCAACACTTAGCAAGAGCCTATCTTGCTTTTCATAACACCATTTTTATTCGTAATTGATAACAATTCCACAAACCGTTGATAATTCTTTCATTATCCACTAAACTCTGGTACACTCATACCAATTTACTTTCTCATCATTGGTTATTCGTTATTAGAATTGTCGGCCGATCAATTCTTGCACTATCATAAATCGAAATATCAATATAGTGATGCAAATAATATTTGAGCACGACATTATATACAAAGTAGAGTTGCATTTCTATCCGATCCATCACCATTCCAACGTTTCTCAACAGAAACTTGGAATTACATAAGTCATCCCATGACTATAAATCTCGAATTACATCTGTCATCTCATCACATACCTCAATTTACAATCTGATCAAGAAATGAAACCTGTCTTATTATGCAACTCTAATTCTTTCTCTAAATGTCTACTTATAATATTATTTATATTATGGACTAGAAATCAATTACCAATTTCAACCCGTCAGCCAATTCACTTAACTTTCTATTTAACTGGTTAGAAAATTAACGACTTTTTGAACTTTGTCAAATTATTTTCCATCTATGAGTTCACCAAGAACCTTATTTCATTCAATTACTGAGATCTCATATAATCTTACATCTTAATCACTTACTGTTCACCGATTTCTCCCATTGTCTGAATAGAGACAATTATCCTTAACTTGTGTAGACATATGTTTCTAAACAAAGATTTCACTCTCATAGTATAAATTTTAACTTGTTTCTCATACAAGTTATAAATATGATATCTCTTTTATTCCGACTATTTAGTTGCCTATACTTCAGCTTCCAATTGAGTATAACGAAACATCATAGACACTTTTATTCCGACTATCATCAATTCATCTGATTATTTAAAGATAGGTGGACGCGTCACACCAATCTTCTACGCTGTGAATGAATCGTGATTATGAATCGGAGTTACTTAGACATTTGGTCATGCACAACTACCCAGTTCCTTACCTTGAATAAAAGAGTCCGTTCATGTCACTTTCAACAGTCACAAGTCATCTCAACGTCTCATTTCATTTTATACACAAAGTCTATTCCATTCGATTTTTGTCAATCTTAGCTATTCTCACATTGATTTCAATCTTTGTCCTTTTATAAACTTACCACAACTTTCGCTTAACACCTAGGCTACTTACAATTCCTTAGTCTTGACTTAAAAGGCAATTTATATTTCTTCATTTTTCAAAAACTTAGCCAAGGATAATACTTCTTATGATCATTCAATCAATTAAAGCCTTCTATAGCTAATTTTTATTCAAAATGAAGAGATTTTGCGACTCAACCAATTCCACTATTTGCTATTTCCTTAAGTTATTTCCATTAGTCTCAGATTTCTCGATTTTTTTTCCTCAAAAATAATTTTGGTACTTTCAAAAGACAGTGTAAGATATAAAAGTATCTTACTAATCATCAATTTACTTTTGATGAATTCATTTATCCATTGTTGTTCATCTAAAGAGATAGAAGAGTTACAATTTTGAAGCTATTGATCAACTAAACAACTAATCAAACTCTTAAAAGGATGCTATTTCAATCCTTTAAGTCTTATTAGTGGAAGCTCTCATGATATAGGAACTCATACTGACTTCCTATAAAAATCACTCACTAATTCTCAATCAGTACGTCGATCTACTCCTTAATTATGTTTTAAGTAGTAGTGATATGCATCATTACTTAATTGGATTAGAAGTGACTATTGGGTATTTTGAATCTCAAAACAAAACCACTTGTTTTGATGTTTATTAGCTTATCCAAGCTATTATTAGACTCCAATACCTTAACTTCTAACATGTTGATCTAATCACTACACCTTTAAATTTTTAAGTTAGAAACTTCATTTCTAACTCGTGTTTTTCATTTCTTTATTCGACTCATAGAACCACTTACTCAACATCGCTTATGGATAAGTAACTTGAGTAATAAACAATCAAATTTTTTAGTACTTATATTTAGAAGTTGTTTGATTGATTTCAACTGTGGTTCTATTCCACTTTTACTTTTTATTTTATTTTGGAAATGAGACAATACTTTACTTCAAAGTATTTTATTTTAGTAGAAATCGACTAAGACAACTTGACTGATTTAACCACAATCCCATTATGATTTTTCAATCAAATTCATTTTATCTAATCAATTTCTACTTTCAAAACCACGTGTCTCTGTTTTCCTTGTTGAAACTATTTTAACATTTTCTTGAGCTTTTTATAATCGTAATAGTTTGATACTTTTGATTTCCAAAAAAATTCATGTTCAATACTTACGTACCTGAATCATTTGGAATTCCTTTCCAACCAATTTCCTATTGGTTTCATAACTGATACTTTCATCAGCTATATTAGTACCGAACTACTTATAACTCCTTTGTGAATTTAGACTTCCTAAGTTTTTTTCTCATCCATTTACGCTCAGTTTCGTTTCATAAGCCTATTCTCTTCTTAATTATCCATTTCTAATCTTACTCATCGTATCTTACGAGTTAAGTATCGAATGGACAAGGAGAATAAACCTCTTATCGCATATCTGGCGATAATACATACATACAACACAAGCATAAGACAATAATTCAAATACCTCATCTCAGTCTCAATCACACTTTGATTTCTAAACAAAGTTTTCCTTAAATGAGCCAAACCTAGGCTTTGATACCAACTTTGTCAGCCCCTCGTCATTAAGACGACTGACCAACTTAGATTATTTTAATCCCTTGATAATGTAGCCAACCTAATCAATTCTTCAGCTTTGGCCTCCATATAATTTTTAATTTAGTCCTTAATAATGCTCCAAATTGTAATTTAGATCCTCAACTAATTTGATTCTTAACTTATTTTATTGGAGCAAATTATAAAATTATATCCATATTTTGTAAAAATTTCAGTAGCACCTCCCCTAAAAGTGGCCTGCCAAAAAATTCACCTAATATACATAGAATGTGGAGATGTCTAGAAGGACTCACAACTCCCCATAGTTCATAATATATATCAAAATCAAGCTTATAAATAAAATTATGAGTCTCTGATACTTAAATTACAACTTAACAATCCAAAATAGATGAAAATTGAATAAAAAACCTATTAACGTATTTTTAACTAACTTAGGAGACCCTCAAAACCATTCAACGAAACTTCACGTCCTACACTCACCCCAAAAATTCCAAAACAATATATACAAATAATTTAAAACAAGGATTTACTTTAAGTTCTAAAAACAATCACCACATTCATCAAGTCTTGTAGTTTCATCCCTTGTCTTTATATATAATATGACATCATCAAAAACAACTCGAAGATGTTAGGTAAGTAAATTCCTTGATAAGTCGTTACTTATGTAATATTATTTAGGTTATTTATATATTTTTTATGATTGAGTCTCACAAATATTATCCTAATTGTCCTTATTTATTATTTTCGGGATTAATGGAGTGTGCGGTTGAATCCGAGGTGATAAACTAAGTAAAATAGAATGTTTACATGCAATATGAATAGCTACCAGAGGATCTACCTCGAGACACGCACTACAAGTTGATTAAGAGGTGACCAGCAGCCAAGTGACGTAACAAGGACACACGTATGTGACATTGTTCAACTAGAGCCCCTCGATCTGCTTTGAGATTTGCACATAACATAAGTTGAAATAAGAAGTAATGCCACTTCACCTTGCTTTGGGATGCGTGCAACATAGCCTCCCAATTTTTCGATTGACTTTCCACACTTATTCTCTCAACACAACAGAAGTCAATTGTCCTCGGGATACACACCATGTCGTCTCCTATAATTTCATCGAGACTCCCACGCGTGCCTTTTTTCATCTATAGTAGCCATGGATTGGCCTCGGGATATGCATTAATGTTGTCTCCCAGATTGATGCACGAATCTTAAGTTCGCTCTTCTCCACCAGCTGTGTGCTACGTGTAGTCTAGCTAGTGGGCAACAATGTCTTCATCACCAACCACAACCAATCAGTGCATGCCACATCCCACCAAATTTGCCTCGGCACACATGTCACTAATAAACCCTTGAAAATCAATTTCTTTCTCTTCTAGATAGCAAATTATGTGGTTTTGATATAATTAGGACTTCGGGTTTTTATGGAGAACTCTCTTCTATGCATTGTTCTATTCTCTCTACCACTTGACAGACAATTGTTATCTATTTTTCTTTAATATTTTAATGGAGTCATTCATTAACATGTCTCGCTAACTTCATCAATCTAAATCAGAGGTGGAGCAAACAACTCTTTTAGCATAAAGTCTATGTGAGATATACTTTAATTTAGTTTGATTGCTTTCCATTGGTATTTTATCCCCTTTGTTATTAATTGATTAATTAAGGTTAAATTTAGATTTAAACGTTAATTATATTGCCAGTGAGTCGTAAGCATCCGTTCTTATGCAATAACGCCACACAAGTGGTAATTGACCGTACCAATTAATTCGCCCTTTTAAGGACCGGTTAAATAACTTATGGATCTAGCCTAAATCGGACACATTAGTGATCTGGTTGTCTAGGTGTAGTGCCTTCATGAAACCCTTTGCGATCATCATGTTAAACTCAATTCGCTTGAGTATAGCGTTTAATGTTTAGGTAGAGAAGTAGTCATTATCGTACCTTCACTATCGAGATTGGGAAGTGCGTGGACTCGTGTATGTTACTGGGTCTATAGCTACTCTAAATTACCTTTAAATTGCATGTTTTATCTAGATCGACGATCATAGGTTTGATTATGCCAATTAAGGAAGTTTGGGATGCCGAGGGTTTAGGTTACTTTTCTCGATTGATTTCTTTACATAGTGTTTTTATTCCTTTTTTTGGTGAATTCTTGACAACCTTTTGCAAAACCACCGTTTACCATTTTCTTTTAAAACCTTAGAAAGAATACCAATCTCTGTGGGATCTACCTTTACCACTATCTATAAAATAGTTGGTTTAGAACATATATTTTATTGACGTGTTCGGTGCATGTCATTCCTACATTGATTTGTACTCTTGCAATTGTTAGTCTGATACATGGAGACATGTAATTGTATTTCCAAATAATCAATAAGATATATGCATCAACATGACATGCAATCCACTTTATCACTATCTCTTAACTACAATCAGATGTTGACTTCCAAAAATAGTACAAAAACAATATTAAGAGATCATGAAATGCAGAGATAACTTGTTAGCGTTAGACTCCGCTAGGTCACTAGATGACTTAAAAGCACGATTGAAACCTAGTTTCAATCAAACCAGACTCGGAAACAAGCTTATCCCCCTAACTCATTCTATGTATGAATGACCAAGCATGATAAAATGCAATGTAGACGATGATACAATTACAGGTACAAAGATAAATTCATTAAATAGTAAAGATCACTATAGGGTTTACTTACCACCAAAGCAACTCAAAGTTGGTTGCGAAGCCTCACGAAATATTTCCCCGACTTTCACATACTTTGGTAAGTCCTATTAAAGCATGAAATTCACATTTTAGAGTTAAAACTCTATTTTAGTACTTTAAAATCATATTTTAACTAACAATGGGATTTAAAATCCATTTTTCAGTTCTAACGGAGTTTAACCACTATTAACTCCAACAACCTCATTGTAAGTATCAAAACTTAATGCATGTCTCTAATCTCGATCATAAACTACACAATTGGCTTCAAAACCAATTTATAAATCTACTATGAATCTTAAATTGGAATTTTAACTCAATTGGCAGTTTTAATCTTGACAATTCTAAATTTCAAACTTTTGAACTTCAATAAATCCCAATCTATTAATTTTATCAACTTTTGGAGTCCTTTCCTTCGCAAAACACCTAAACATTGCATTGAGTCTCTCATTAATACTCCAAGTCAAAACTACCACGAAATAAACCTTCAACATTTAGTCAAATTATAGGTAGTGTAGGTTTTTCAATAGCGAGACCGTATGTACAACGCTAAATTTCAACCTCTAAACCAATGAATTTCACTACAAACCTTATTGATCATTGAAATAAGATATATCAAGATTCAAACGAACCTATTCGCAAGTATTTTAGACATCCATAAGGCCTTTGAATCATTTATCAAACATGACTACTCGCAATTGTCAAAATTGTTTACAATTTTGACAGTGGTTTGCAGGCTACTTTTGCACCACCTTTTCACTACCAAAACAAATGATTCTAAGTTTGTATCTTTCCATTATATAAAATATGATAGACAAGAGTTTACATAAGCTTAACCTCATGAAATTTGGATATCGTTTGATACCTCAACTTATTGACCCAACTTGCTTGCTTGCAAATAATTTTCAATCGTTTGAGCAGTTTAAAACTAGGGTTGTGACCTCTGTTCACGCTCTCGAAAATCCAACTGAACCATAGGAAAAACTAAGATCGAAAATATAAGATAAAAATAGGTTATATGAAGTACCAATCCACCAAAGATCATCACCAAATATGAAGAATTGAAGAAATTAAGTATACCTGACTTTTCCTATCTCAACAGTTCAAAACTATGAATTTCATCATTTTGATTTCCAAGAATTTGATCAATAAGAATGTAAATCTGTCCTAAACAATTCCAATTGACACAAATAACAAAATAAACACAAAATGTTTCAATTCCTCAAGCTTTAAACATCAATTCAACAATTTAATCTACTACACCAACTCGTTTCAAACAAATAGTTTCGTTCTTCTCTTTTATTTTTTTAATTCATTGTTGATGTTGTTTTGTTGTTTTTATTTTTGTGTGTGTTTTTCTTCTCAACCTTTTACCTCATCTCACTTTATCTCCCTTATAACAGTCACAACAAAAACAAAAACTACACTTTTTCCCCCATTCATCGAACCATCTTCTATAATCAATCAATTAATAACAATTAAAATAATTACCTCAATTGATTATATCTCACCAAATTGGCAACTTAATCTCTTTTTTTTCTCTTCAGCGAACCCGCTGTTCTTCACTAATAACATAGCAGTGATCAGAGAGACGAGTTTGGAAAGCTAAAAGAGAGAGAGATCTTCAAGAGCAGGGAGGATCGAGTGGGAGATAGAGAGAGCTTGACGAGAGAGAGGTATCAAAGAGGATGAAGGAATCAAGTCGAAAGAGAGGCCGAATGGAGAAGATAGTCACCTTGAGCTCAACGAGAGAAGAGAATTGAAATGGGGGTGATGACCAAAACCCTATTTCGTTCACATTAAACTAAAGAGGTTTTGGGTGACCAAATTACTTTTATCCATTCACTTAATACTCTAACTACCCTTTTGGGTCTTTTCACACTTTTCTTTTATTTCTCATGTTTATCTTAAATTCTTAATTCCAATGTAACCTTGTAAAATACTCCAATTTTGCCAAAATTGGCGAAAAAAGCAATGCACTCCGAAATTCACGGACAACACGTTTAAATATCAATTGAACCCTATTTCACGTCGAATAAAGTATATTACATCCACTAGTCATGTGACATACAAAAATAATATTTATTTTATGATATCTGATTCGTAATATGTGGTTCCTACCTCGGATACCTAAATCTCAAATTAAATATGAAAATACTTAATTAGCACATAATCAAGTTTACAAAATTCTTGGATATCACATGGAAAAACCTCAGGACCATCCAAGTCTTGCCCTCCAATCAGTGGGTCTATGAACTCGTAGACTTCAGTGAATCCCGACTGTTGCTCTTCCTCTCCATAACCTTCATCTTCCAACTCCCGGGCTAATTCCGCTATTGTTGTTGTTGCTGCGTTATCTTCTTGTTGTTTGGCCAATAACTCGGCATCAAGTCTAGCTCCCCTGGCTCTTTCCCTTTCATCCTCAAGTCTAGATAACCAGGTTATGATTTCAGTGTGAGCATAAAAGCCTCATCCATGGTTACTTGGGCCTCTATATCAAGTTCTTCATTTTTTTGTCGTCGCACTCTGGTCTTCAAGCATAACTGAGTGATAAGTACTAGAAACAACAATTTGCTGTCTCGCTCTGACATGATGGAATCCCTCATATTATTGTAGATGATCTCGAAGAAATTTATCTCCCCGTTCTTTGTAATCTCTTATCAACAAGCTGCCTTTGGCTTGTTGATATCATCTGTTATGACTATATTTTAAATAATATGTTTGGATTCAAAATGGTTTAACATTTCATTGTTATTATTCTGGATATTTGTTTAGATGTTTGTTTTATATTGATTTGATTTGAATTGAATTTAGAATATTTAGTATTAGTGAATTTCAATCGTGTTAGTTAAATTAGTTAAAATAGATTAGTTGATTGCCATAGTTTGATTAGATAATTTCAATTTCCATTTTAATTAAGTTAAAGTAAAATAATAAAAACTCATGGAAACCATCTTTGTTAGGAAGTTTGCAAAATCCCTATGGAGACGATCCCATTTACCAATACTACAAATAATAAGAATATACAATAAACTTATTGTACATGCTTGACACCTGTCAATTCTAGGCGCGTTGCTTGATATTTTAAAAATAATTTGTTAGGAATCTTTCTCTTTGTATGTCATACAATATGGCAGAAAGTGAGCAAGAACCTACTTTTAGGCAAGCGAATAAAAACTTTGCAGCTTAAAAACTTATGTCTATTGCCTTTCCTACGTAGTTTCCCAATTTTAAATTAAAATTTGGATTTATCAGTTCCTTACCTCATTTTCACGGTGAAGATGATGAAGATCCTTAACAATTTATTAGGAAATACACACATAAAATAAGTGTGATGAAACCCTAGAATATAGAGTTAGAATATGTTAAGCTAAAAGCTTTCCTTTCTTCTTTAAGAGGACAAGCTCAAGATTAGCTATTTTATATTCCTCAAAATACCATAACCACATGGTCCAAAATATTACAAGCCTTTTTAGATCAATACATTCCAGCATAAAAGATTAGATTAAATAGAAAAAAAATTAGTTAACCCTACAAACTAAGCACCACCAAAAAATAGGCTTCTGTTAACCCCCTGTAAACCAATGTGGAGTTAATAAAGGCCTAGTTGGCTTCACGAACTGGTCTTCAGTACTTGACACTCCACGCAACATATATATATATATATATATATATATATATATATAATATGCTGCGGAATTTTAATTTAGTGAAAATGTGTTTATAAATAAGTTAAACACATAACGAGTTCTTGGTATTGAAGCTAGAATGTGGAAACCTCGTATAACAGATACAATGTACATATTATAATGATCAGGGAAATATATGTATCTCTCAATCCAAATACCCATTTATAAAAATGTAATAAATGTAATATAGATACATCAAATGACCTACGTATGTTGCACATCAATGTTCCCGAGCTCGCAGATTCGACCAACAATTATCACCATATTGGAGACAATTCCAGTGAGTAAATCTATAAGAAGTTCATCAATAATTCAAATTAAACATTAAAAAGTCTATAAATCATGCATGAAAGAAATAAAGCTAAAAGAACAATAAAACGCATGATAGACATACTACAATGGTTAATAGTAGAGACCAACTGACATGGAAGCAAAAGATAGGCGCTTAAGTGCTCTTGACACTTTACACGTGGGCTCAAAGCCATTTGACTACGTGTAAGTGTCAAACACTGGTAGGACGAGACCATGTCCGCTTTCATCATACCTAAACCCTTAGCATTGTCAGCTCACCTGAGCTGCAACCCAAGCAAACCCCAAAAGGAGCCAATGTCACAACCGGATGCTCGATCGCAGTGGAATCTTTGATGTCCTGTGAGTAGCCACAACGAGTGCGGTTGCTCACTCAGAGGATTCAATTTCTTCGTTGAGGCACAAGCATGACTCGGATGGTCAACTTCTGATTAAACATCGACTCAATTCGACCACTCAATCCCTAAGTCACTCGGTTGGGTAGTAGAGTCCAACAATAGGCATCATTTCCATTAAAATATGCAAGGAAAAGAAAAGAATTGATATTGAATCTCTTACTTGTTTACTTACAATACAATCACATAAATCGCGACATCAAATCGATTATTCGAATAGCCTAGTTGAGTCCTTGCGTATCTATAATCATACATGGTATAATAAAGTTGTTTTAGCGGCCATTTGCTAAATTGATGTCTTATGCGTAGCTCAAATGAACTAATTCATCAATTAGTTCTTTTAAAGACTCAAGTCATTACATAAAGGGCTTAACATACTAAGACAACCTTATATTAGTTTCACTCTTGAACTTAATGAATATTAGTGTATGAAACCTAAATTCATAAAACCTTTGTTCTAAAAATTTAAATGAAAATAATATAGTTGTCCAATCATTTGGTTGTATACGAAAGTCTATTCCAAGGTGTTGAGTTTCCTATATTCATCAAACCATCAAATATAGCTTCAATAAGTTGGGTTCACTTTCCAGAAAATAGATTAAAACTCTCTTTTATGTCAAACTTGACACGTAAGTCGATCGAATTAATGATACTTGATTCTAAGTTTGGAAGAGACTCACGGAACACAATAATTTTCATTATACCCATGAATTTCTAATTTTATGCTTAAGTTTAAACCCCTTGAAAGAACAATAATTCCTTCATGCGATTCAAATCGAATTTATTTCATAAAAGATAGTCAAATAGAAAACCTATATTTTCAAACATAAACTTTAAGTCGAAATTCCATATCAAGACGAGGCCGAGTTAATTTTTTGAATTTTAAACTAATATGACACTTGCGAGTAAAATCTATATTAATAAGATCAAAATTCATAAAAGAGGGTTCAAATTTAATTTTAGATTAAAGGCACCAAAATAATCTCAAATTCAGATTTAGATTTGAAAAGTAAAACTTAACCAGGGATTGGGATGTTCCTTTTTAGATTAAACGAAAATAAAGATTTCTTGAAAACAAAACTTAACTATACTAGAAATTAAATGAAAAAAAATAAACTCAATTTCTTAGAAAACGAAAATCAGTACCTATAAAGCTCTAGAACATAACGTGAATTGAAATTCAAAGGATCAGATTTATTCGTCGATTTTAAAAGGTTATTTTGGTACTAATTTCAGTAGATAGGCTTATAATGACTCGCCACTTCGTTCTCCTCATGTCAATGGAAGGAACATGCAACATAACCATATGCTAACTAGACCACAAAACCTCCTAGATATGTTGTAGATTTTCAACGAACTAGCAGCATTAAACTTTGTGAGAAAACCTACCGTGAGTAGTAACTTGCATCAAATACTTCCATTTATCACGTGGAGATTACAACATGCCACTACCTTTCTCATATCTTAATGACACAAAGGCACATTGATTGCCAATAGATAAGACCCCACTTGCCACCTAACGTGATCCCCTTTACTGAGCAGCGGTAAGATCATTGGCGATAACTTTTACCTAAATTGGAGTGCATGTGCTCTTACACTACGAAAAAGGAAAACAACTTTTAAAATTTATAAGACAATGTAATCAAGAATATGAAAAATAGAATTAAACAATATTAGAACTAAAAGCACAAAACTTCCTAAAGCCTTAAATCCTTCGAACTCAATCATATTTGTCTAGAACGTGGAACTTAACCACTCATCGACATTGAAAACAATGCAAAAAATAAATAAAAACTGACTAATAAAACCTAAACGCAGTCTTCTCCTGTCACACCTTAGACCTGAACCGGTAGTCTAACTGGCCCAAACCATTCCCTGATTCTTTAACTTGGGAAAGACAAGCGAAATACGACTCGGTTTACGCCTTAATTAACGTTCCCTATAAATCTAGCTTATCAAATTTGTACAATCATTTAAAACATTTATACTTTCCAAAAACATTAAAAATTTAACATTCCATTAACATTTCAAGTCACCAGTTAAATCATGATTTCAGTTTGCATGACATATATACAATAAAAAGGGAGCTACAGTGGAAAACTCAAAGATGGATATACAATCATCCATACGCTAAAGAATATGTAAAACCTAAAATACAAAACAACGTATAGAAAATCAGATATATACAAAAAACATATAGCTACGATAGTGGTGAAGCTGTCCTCGTCGCCCTACGTTAGTCTGGAGCCTTGCCCTTTCCTTTATCACTGCAAGATGGATCTGGTCCCACGACAGGAGTAACCTAGTGAGTGAACCGCTACGGAATATACAATTTCATCGTATAAAAGTAAAGAAAAGGAAATATATAGCAAGGTAAAATAGAGTGAACATGCAATAAGTCTAAACATCCTCGTGGGGAATTCTTGTGAACTTCTTAATGCAATGGACCTAGCCTGTACCATCAACATGATGGTGGCTCACACTGAATGAGTCTCTGTGGCCTGTCATAATCGACTAATACTAACTCTGATAATGGGAAGTTCCAGTCACTCTCTCCTCCCACAGGAGGTTCCAGCAATTACATGCACTTAGCTCCCCAAGAAAGGTTCCATTCAGGTACATTTTATAGTCTATTGCTCCATATGGGAGGTTCCTAGACATGTACTCTCTCCCCTTCCCGCACATAAATCAGTCATACTTACTATCAGAGTCGGCCCCTAAAGGTCCCCATGTCTACCACATGCATGACTACATGTATAGTATGATGCAATGTTGTAAAATGAAAGGATAATACATGCGTAATAAAAGTGTATATTCATCCAGTATTTACTAACTTTGTATCACATTCCAGTCCCATTGTGACCGGAAGCTCCCGCTCAATCTTGAGTCCTATTATGAATTCTAAGTCTTTTTCCTTTTTATAGATTAATTACGAAAACATCTCAAAGTGCGTTTCAAGACCTTTTAAAGCTCATATCTTTATCAAGTTTCAACAAAATAACTGTCCTTGTAATTTCACCAAGTCTTATAAAAATAGTTTATGTCCCTGACTTGTCCTCCATTTCTTGTCATTAAGAAGTTAAAATCTCTGGAGACTCTATAAAAACGTTGTAGGTCTATAGACCTGCTTTCTAGAAAGCCAAACAAATTTTCATTTAGAGAAAAATTGAAAGAGTTATGCGTCTTAAACCGAAACATGTTTATCATGTCCAAATTTCATCTGCCAATTTTATTTCCTATATTGCAGATTGTTTTGGGCAATGAAAATGCTTGATTTTGAAAAACATTTAGTAGGACAAAGTTTTTGATCCCAAAGTTAACTTTCGAATGGCGTTGGAATCAGTCCATTTGGATCTAAAATTAAAGGGATATGATGGGAATAACATTGCTAGTCCAACTAAAACTTCCAGTTTATGGGTCCAAGTTGCAGAGCGGTTTTGAAAGGGATACCATCCAAATCGCATAAATGTTCACTAGGACAAAGTTGAAGAGCTTTAAGTTAAGTTTCAAATGGTGTTAGATTCACTCAATTTGGATTCCAAAAAAGAAAGATATGTCCAGATTACTAACAATATGCAACACAAATTTCTTCAAATTAAACTATAAGTAAAAGCTACTTAATTCCTACTAGCTGTAAATGCGTAAAAATAGTGTCACAGAGTTGGTGTCACAAACAGGTACGTCGTAGTACCTCCCGGCAATGTGCCTTCACTTTCAGATTCACTCCCTTTTTCCTCTCCTTACAGTTGTTTGTGAGAAAATGAGAGGAAAAGTGTTGTATTGATTTATATAGTTGGATTAAAGAATTTGGTTAACTTAATTAATCATAATTAACCTCCCTAAATCATGCTCCTGACTTTACTAATGGAAGCGATGGTGAGACACATGACACTCCTCAATTCATCATTCCATGCAACCAATTTGACTAATAGAAGTGATGGTGGGACACATGGCACTCCTCCATTCATCACTCAATGAAACCAATCTCTTTCCTTCACTTAATGCTAGTGTTAGCCTCTCCATGGCCCTCCGATGTGTCTTGAGATTTGTGCTTGAGGATGATTAAAGGTCTTCATGTAAATATGTACTAGTTTTATTCATTCCTTTTTGCCTCGAGATGTACATTGTTCAAATCACTAAGTTGATCAATGAATAATTAAATTCACAACTAGATGCATTTTGAATTAATCCGATGTGGTCACATTGTATTTATTCAACTATAGGCCCTCAATTAATTCAATTTTTAACCATTGTCACTTAAATAACTTATCCAGTTTGGTATATATTTTAGCCTTAGTCTAGTCGCACTACACATCACAGCCAATGCATATTTTTAGGTGATCGTAAGTTCACACTATCTTCGTGTTACATCTACAATACTATGTTTTTCCTTCGATTTTGTTCGACTCGAGTCCAGCGCCTTGCCAGCGTTGTCTGTAAATCCTAAACGCGTAGTGAAGGCACTGACCTTCTCTTTGGAATTTGAGCTTCGTTTTTCTCCTAGGTCTTCAAAAGGCTTCACACGTAACGTCCCAAATGAGTTTCCTTTAATCCTGTCAAATTAAGGCCATCAATTCCTTAGTGATTTGAGGTTACTTTGAGGCGTTGTGAAAACGCTGAGCCTATCTCTATTTTTTGACTAGATTTTTATAGGAAATCACTAGTTTTTGTCCAATAGCCTATATTTACCTTGAAAATATAAAAAAGAAGGTTTCAATTATAAATGAAGATAAAAATCTTGAAATTCATATTAATATTATACTACAAATATAGCACAATTGGCGACTTATCAAATACGCACAAACTTAGACAATTGCTCGTCCTGAGCAATGGAGAATAAAATAATTAGTTTGCATCATACATTTCAGCTTCATTAATGCAAAACTCTAACTTAAATGGTTTTGTCCAATTTCTCACAAATTTGCCAAATAGAAATAAGAACACTCAAGCAAAGCTTGTCACTTTTAGTTAAGATATTTTGGCTACTTTCTTGAAGAATACTTCGCAAAACACTAGGTTTCATTAAGGCTAAAATCATCAATTAATCATGAGTTACCTCGAAACTTTTAACAAGCCAAAAACTTGCATTGTCTAAATAGAGCATTGAATACTAAGATTATGCAAATAGAACTTATACGACCATTCCACTGACATATTCGAAACATTGTATGGAGTTAATAAGAATTTCTTTTGGGTTATTTTTAGGCTCGATTGTGGTACAAAGAAAAGTGACTCATAGATTCAAAATGTTGGAAAGTTTTAGACTTAAACTTGTTAAGGGATTTTCTGAGAACAAGAAATGATTCACACTTCTTTTCATATTGTGCAGTCCTTACCTTTTTCTAACTATCTGTCTCCCTGCTCCATTTCTTATGGATACCATTTTAGATGGGATACTCATTTTTCTAACCACACGGCTCACTGCTCCATTTCATGTTGATACTATTTTTAGGTGGAACTCTCATTTTTCTAACAACACGCCTCCTTGCTCCATTTCTGTGGATATCATTTTTAGGTGGAACTCTCTAATCATGACTTGATTGATTGGATTTTCATCAAGATCAATTTCCCATTATTTTAGGTATATAAACAATATTTCACTTTTATAAATTTTTTTCTTTTCTTTTTCTTCTTGTTCTTGTACTTTTTTTAATGTCCCTTTTTAATGATCTCAAATCTTTGACCAGCTTCCAACTAAGTAAAAGATTATAGGCAAATGGTTTATGGGTTTCATGATAGGTGATGAAAGAGTTAGGTTGTGTTAGCTCAACTAGGTTAACTAGGGATAACTTAACAGGTGGGTTAAAGGCTAAGAGCTTTAAACAAACAAGGCCTATATCTTCCCCCAATCTTATTATTTAATTATTACTTAGTTGAAAATGGATTGTAAACCTATCCTGGAATCTGTGGAGATTTAGTTGACTTTTTTTCCTTGACTCTACACTGGCATTCTTCGGTGTAGACTCGATACGATATACCAATCACAAGAACATATTTTTCACCTAAACTCTACTTAAGGTCTTGCCCATTAACGACAACATCAATTCACATTTGAAATCTCAAATTGTCCACTATTATACTAAGCTAGAATTGGGCATTCATTTAAGCTCAAAACAACGGATGAAAAAGCAAAAAGAACGAATTCACAAGTATGGAAGTGTGTAACCAACCTAGTAAAACATCAATCTTTAAAATGAAATGAAACCGTATTAACTGTATCTTGCTAGAGATTTTGAAAGCGAATTCTATAAATTGTGAAGATTTTGCCATAACTCCTTTACATAAGGTTCATTCATGCATTCCATCAACGTGCTTACCTACATACCCTCAAACTTATCCTGAACCTTGCCCTCAAGGTGTAAGAAAGTAGGACAACCAATACACATTCCAAAAGAACAAGTGAAATACAATAATGGAAGATAAGAAAATGGAATGAAGTGGAATATAACAAAATAAATATAAAAATAAAAAATGTATGCAAATGATGCGTTGTGTACTAATATTACAAAATAACATCATTATCATATTGTATCTCCTCCAAATTGAATTGGTGTAGAGTTTCTCAGTTCCTCTCTCAAATACATGTAGAGATATGAAAATCAACTCTTAGAGTCAGTGGAGCTATCCTACTGGTGCTCACTCTATTGCACACTCCTATACAGAATCTGGTAAGGAGTATGCTATCTTTGAAGAATGTGAGGAAGAAGCGACTCCATACTCCTTTTGAGCTTGATAAACCTGATATCTAGGAAGTATGATGAATTGACTGTTTGGAATTAGGGGAGCTAGCTCGTTAGGATGATTATAGACTTACTGGTGCCACATCTGCTAATATTATAAGAAATGACTGATCTCCCTCTGATTATGGATAATCATCTCCTTATTGGACATTTGTCCGGTACTCCCTTTGGTGTGGTGGTGTAGAAAAAAATAGTCCTCTCCTCCTTCCTGCGACTCTCCTCGTTTGAGTCTCCAGCTGTTGCTACTACATCTGCATTGTTGTTCGTGCTCTCTTCTGTGCTTTATGCTCATCATCCTCTGAATACTTCTCCTCTTATTGAACAAATCCAAAGTGATCATCACCGTGTATGGTCAGTTGGGGTGATATATTGAACTCTAAGCCTATAAGAGGGACTCCTGCCCAATGGCATAGGTCTGGGAAAGGCTAGACTCTTATTCTTCATCGTGGTCATCCTCTCTCTGATAACCTCATGTATAATACGCTAAACGTCAATACGAACGACACGAGCCCAAGTATGGTATAGCAATGCACATCATGGCCATGTCACCTTGCTAAGCTGATTGGTGGGGTAGAGAGTGGCGTTGACAAAGTAAGACCATTCTTTGAGAGTCTTCCTAAAATAGGTCTTAATGAGATGCTTAAGGTATTTAGAAGAGGAATAAACATAATCTTGATAGGAGAAACAAGCACTACAAGGAAAATGAAATTTAGAAACATAATCTTAATTCCGTTGCTAAAAAAATAAGTTAGAGATGGAATTGAGATGGACTAATTTAGAGACGGAATTGAGACGAATCAGAGACGAAAATAGAGACGGAAATAGAGACGGAATTAAATTCCGTCTCTAAAAAATGGCGCCAACATTCCCACCAAAAATTTCGTTTCTTATGATCGTTCATCAAATCTCGAGCTGCGTTCATCAAATCTCGAGATTTGATGAGTATCCCCCCCCAAAACCAAAATCCTCAAATCCCACAAGTTCGTCGTCGCGTCTCGTCTCGCTCTCGCTCTCGGCTCGAGACTGCGGAGTTTGGCGCGCGTGGCTCGGCGACTCCGGCTACGCCGCCTTCGCGGCCTTCCTCGCCTCGCAATCGTCTTGGGATGCGTTCATAGGGACCGACGACTCCAAATCTAGGGCTCGATTCGGCTCCGGCTTAGGGTTCGGGCTCGCTCTTCGACTAGGCCGGTGTCTCTCTCTTTCTCCGATCTTCTTCGTCTTCTTCGTCGCTTGGCGGCTTCGTCTCTTGATTCTCGCTCGCTTCGAACCTCAATTCGCATGTACGAGTTTTTCGGTTTTTAGGGTTTTTTTTTTTTTGGTGTGTTTTGGTTGGTTTTGGGGGTTTTTTGATTTGTGAGTTTGTGAGCTGGTTTGGCTTTGCGGATTTGCGTTACATGGAGATGATGTGTATTTCTCTTTGGAGGATTTCGGTTTTGGGTCGATGATGGGGCTCAAGCTCAAGCTCGCGCAAAGATTCGCATTCAATGGTTCGGTTTTTGGGTTGTTTTGATCTTCAATTTGTGTTTTGAATGCTTGTTTTGATCACTATGTTCCGCGCACGGAGCGAGCGAAACAAAGTTTATTGTTTTATTAATCGCTTTGCAAATGCATGAATCCTAAGTATGCCATCCAATGACTTCCCTTCATTTTTTAAATTTCGTGAAACTCCCTCCTCTTGACTTATTTATTGTTTTATTATTCATTACAATTCCTTTTCCATTATCTTTGCTATTCAATCCATCTTTTGTAGTTTAAGTATGTCATTTTTATTTTCTAATTTTCGTAATTTTTCAGTCATGTTTAAAAGTTGCTCTTTATTATGTATCACCTAGGAAAATGTGGAAGAGTGCATTCGTTTGACTGAGCATTTTGTTTTTTTTTTTTTGAGATGACTCACTGAAACTCAGAATCTTTGGATGTATGTTGTGGATTTTTTTTTAAAAGATCATAATTCCATTGAAATTGGTCTTAGTTTGATCTAATGGATTCTTGCTTGAGTGAAATTGACTGTTTAATGTGTCGGAGCTGAAATTGATCTCTTGTCTCTCAACGTGATGGAAGGAAAGATTTGTTGGGACCTTTACATAGAGGGTCTTGTGATCAATGCGATGGAAACCTACTCGATGCATTAGGCACTGCGATCAAGGTAGCCATTGTACCTTTCTTTTCTTAGAACACACATTTGTGGATTTTTTTGGTTAGTATCTTCAATTGTTTGAGCCTATTGGCCTCAATCTCTTGTAGCGTTACTTTTAACTTTCCTTCTTCTCGATGTCTGCATTTGTAAGTTTGTTACTGCCAATGGAAAGTGATACCATATCTAGCTTTGAAGCTTTTATGGACTTGAAGTTGAAAGACTGTTGTGACAAATGTCTATATAAAAGCTTTTTTCATATTAGTTAGTTGACCCTAATGAAACACTAGTAATTTCTTCTTCCCTGTCTTATCAATGCATTGATCCTCCATGTGATATCTATCTACTCTCGGGTACCATTTCTCTTCGAATCAAAATTTATAACCATTATCTTTTTGTGCTTTAGAAAACCACTATTGATGCTTACTAAATTTCGCTATGCCATGTTTTGTGAGTCGTGAAGAAGGATTGTAAAACCCCTAGTTTGAGTAAACAAATTAAGCTCCGTGGGAAGCTCCGGTGTGAGTCGTGAAGAAGGATTGTAAAACCCCTAGCATTTACCAAAAAAGCGTATGTAGCAATGTAGCATATATTTAGCCATTGCAATGTGGCTAATTGGTGCTTTAGGCTTGTGAAAACATAAATACATAGATCTCGAACTGTTTTGCATTGAACATGTTTATTCGAAAAGGTTAATTTTCGTGTAGGCTTGTGATTGCTCTCTACACTCGTCTATTTTCGCAAATACATCGCATTGTAAAAATCCCATGTAATGGTGTTTGGAGGGTGTTGAATGGATGTAAGAATACATAAAGAGAGTTCTTGTTTTTGAACAAAATGAATGAGATAACTTGCTTGCAAGCACAAACTTAGTTTGCACTCTTGTAATAGCTAGTTCATTTGTTTTTTTAGTTTTTGATTTTGGCATTCTACTAGCATATGATTAAAACTTGACTCAATAGAAACCGAATAAATTAGATAGGCGTATTGATTAGGGGGATGTAAGGACTTGGAAGCACTTCGACAATTGCACAAAGTTGAGCATAATGAATGATTTTGATTCTTGTAGCCAACCTCAACTAATTTGGAATATTCAATTTTCACCATTTCATGAATTTGGGTTATTCAAAACTTCTTCACCTCATTTCTCTTCCCTACGTGTTTTGGGCAATTTGAATTACTATTTTCTCACACTTTTTGATTCTCCAATTCTTTGATGATTACAACAAGGCTACACAAGTAATAGCAAGGTTTGTGAATTTTTGAGTGCGATCTTTTATAGATTGATGAGTTGATACCATTGATTGGTCTATGTGGCTGCATTTCTAAATACTTGTAATAAACCGAACTAAATTACCTCGAAGATAAGTTTTTTTTTTTTTTTTTTAGCTCTTTTAATGAGAAGAACAAGAAGGAGAAGAAGAGAGAAATGTTGGGTTGAGATCAAGCGAGATAGCAATGGCAATGTCCATTGCTTCCACGCTGATAGTGTCAAACCTTCATCCAAGGTCACTCACTCAAGAATACGCTTAATTTCTTTATAGCTAGTTCTCTTATAACATGCACTATATATATTGTCATATTTTTGCATTTCAGCTATAATCAATTAAAGTCCAACTTGAGTAGTTTTATTGCTTCCACGTGTGTATGGCTTTAAATTCACTAAAGCTGTGATAGAATCTTGAGTTCAAAAAAAATGACAACAACTATTTCTGCTTACCTCGGATTCTCATCTTGCTTTTCTTTCCTTATTATTGATACAAATTTTTGAGAAGAGATTAAAACAAAAGAAAGTTATCTTACCTGGTAGTTGAGAAGTATGATCCTGAACACTGGGTTTGAACTAAAGTAAATCTTTGTAATACTTTACCTTACTGTTTGAATGGTTTGAAATAAAGATAATTAAAAAAAGAGAGGCCTGAAGATCTTGAAGGAAACTGATGAATGTCCGTTCTTAATTCCTTTGAAAATAATTGTGGTCAAGTAACTGGCATCGGACGACTCTTTTAGTGGGATTTTGAACATGACGGACTTTATTCAGCTGATAAATGTATACTTTGGTTTTAAGAAAAGTAGTAGGTTATTGAATAAATTTATGGATGCTTGATACATCTTGACTTTGGTAGATCTTGTGTTGAGTTTTTCGAATGTTGTGTAAGTTTAGTGATCGCTACGCAATGAACATATCCTATTAGATGAGTATCGTATATACCTTGACTTTAGAAGTTTCCAATGCAAGTGGTGCATAATAAGTGATGTAAAAATCAAGAAAAACCTTAGGTGGATTCCATGTTTTTGCAATTTTAAATTATGCGAAACCAAATTTGGTTCGATAGAGTTGTTGTTGCTCTCACCAAACTAGGAAAAATGACGTTGCAAAGGCAAAATCCTATCCCGGCTATAGCAACTAAGATGGATGTGTTAGCAGGTCTACCTGTGTGTATATATATCCTATCAAATGTGACTTGAATAACAGAACAAGTAAAACAAGTGATAATAGAAAGGAATTGAAGGAAAACTAGAAAGAAATGGAGCTTACATGGATCAAACTTCTGGTTTTCATGGCTTGCTTGTCGTTCCCTTTGATGGTCGAGTGTAGGGATCGTCACTATAAGTTCGATGTGAGTCATTGCTCTTCTACCTTAGCTCTATCTGCTATGATGCTTATGTCCCTGAAAAATTTAAGTTCAACTATTCAATTATTAAGTTGTTTCAAATGTCCCTTGGTTGTGCGCAGGTGGTGTTGAAGAACATCTCAAGACTATGCGGCACGAAGCCCATAGTTACGATTAATAAGCGGTTCCCTGTGGCCTACACTTTATGCAAGAGAGGTGACAGAGTGCTTGTGAAAGTGGTGAATCATGTCAAGTATAACTTGAGCATTCATTGGTAAGAAATATATAGGGACATTTCATGTTGCGTTGGTTTTGTATACTAATTTGGCTTGATAATATTTGCTTGAGTGCATTTCTTTCGCTGAAATCTCACTAACTTGCATTTGCATTGATAATATGAATTGCTAGTTTGATGGTTGATTGACACAAAATGGCACGAGCATGTTGGCCCACATGCATGAAACATTCCTATTCTCTTAAATATTCATCATTATTATGTCTAATTTCCCATTTTATGTTTATTTATTTATTTTTAGTTTATGACATGTTTAGCATGAACAAGCCCTTTGCCATTAGAACACAAATTATTATATCAACAAATTTGCATCCTCATGCTCGATTTCAAATAGAAAGTTTCCATGACTACATCTCTAGAGTCTAGAACGGTATATGTATTAGAAACTTCGCACTTGAAGTCTTTGCTTTGTGGACATTTTTATTTTAGCATGACCTTGAATCCTTTGCTTTGTGGACATTTTATTTTAGCATGACCATGAATCCTTGATAACTCATTCTTTGCAAAACTCAATATTTGAAACATTCAACATTGAATAGAGATACCATCTTATTTTTCATTTTTCCTAGAGCGAATTTCCATTAGTTCAAACGTGACATCATCTTCCACCAATATCTTTGAGAAAATTGTTCATTATTCAAGTTTTTAAGTTTGTAGGAATTTCATGATTATATTGTTGGTTGATTTTTAAGGTAAACAAGTAATTTGATCTTTACAGTTGACATAAAACTAATTGAAAGAAAAGTTATTGGATTTCATGTGTTCTATTTGTTAAATTATGTTCTTCTTGGATATGGTGTTATTAGACTTATTTGTATAATAGAATGGTGTGTTCAATTATAGTAAAATATCTTGTTTTCTTTTGCTTGTAAATGGAGATAGTTTTTTTGCGTTTCGTATTTTTATCATGAGTTTGATCTATTTTGCAATATTTGCGAGCGTGGCCCTATCGGTAGGTGGTGGTTCTTCGATCGAGTGGGAGTTAGTGCCATTGATTGCCCATATCCCGTGACAATACTGTCATAATCTAGTTTCCAAGTGAGAGATGAGGAATTTAAAGCATATCATGTAACTTTTATAGTTGTTTACATTACTTTTAGATTGATAATTCTTTTTGTGCATATTTAGAGGATTGTAAGTTTTTTTTTTTTTTTTGTGGTTGTTGAACAATAGGATTGGTGGTTTTTGTGAATACTTAGAAATTTGGAGCATTTGTAATACTAGAAAATTTTTCGTGGATATATAAATCTTTTTCAAATTTTGATTTTTACATTTTTTTCTCTCATTTGAATATTTGTTGATATATATTGTCGATGTATGAATGTCAAATTTTGCTTTTTTGGGGGATGTTAGCACCCCCAAGGAGTTGTTGGAGGGTGCAAAGCGATGGAGTAGGTCCTATGGTTGTAATTTCAAGTTATAGGTTGGAGAACCAATTGGATTATGTTTATGTTTGAAAATTAAACAAAAAGGAAAATTAGAGACGGATTAGCAACGAAATTCAAACATTCCGTTGCTATTCCGTCTCTAATTTTCCAGGAATATATGCATGAATCAGAAACGGAATCAGAGATTAGCAACGAAATCAGAGACGGAAATAAGAATTCCGTCTCTGATTCCGTTGCTAATCAGAAACGGATCAGAGACGGAATGCAAAAAGTCCGTATCTGATTCCGTTGCTAATCAGAAACGGAATCAGAGACGGAATTCGTGAATTTATTATTTCCGTCTCTGATTCCGTTTCTGATTAGAAACGGAATCAGAGACGAAATGCAATTACAAATGTACCATTTCGAAAAAATCCATTTTCGTTCGTCTCGTTCGTTTTAATTTCCGTCTCTAAATCCGTCTCTAATCAGAAACGAAATTATTCCGTCTGTAATACGTCTCTAATCAGAAACGAAATCAAATTTCTGTTTCTGATTGAATCAGCGACGACGATTTTAGAGACGGAATAAATTCCGTCTCTGTTCCGTTTCTGATTTCAATTAGAGACGGAATTTATGCAAATCAGAGACGGAAATTTTCGTTTCTGATTTGCTATTTTTTTGTAGTGAAGTTAGAGCTTCCCGAACAGTCTGATAGAGGAAATGAGAGTTGAAAAAATATCTCGATTATGGGAAGTCAGACCTTTCCAAGCTATGGAAAGTAGGTAGGTCGGAATATGTGTTAATGGCCTCTAAAGCGTAGCTAACCATTACTCCTCTCACCCTCGCACACTCTCATAGTCTGGTCACGTGTCCAATCGCATAGAACTCCCAAACCAACTGCTCACATTAATGAATAAGGTCTTGGTTATGGGGGTGCGCAGCTAATGCATTGTAGTCTCAAGTGAAAAACTCCCATCCCCGCTCTCGAATGATTGATGAGACTCTCCTCTCATATTTGGGGTTTCCTATACTAAACACCATTTCAGCTAAGGGTTTCCTCTTTGTCTTATTCAAATCACTATTAAATCTCATTTGGGCCTTATCACTCACAAATAAGAACTCATTAAAAGGCTTGGGTGCACTAGGTGGATAGGTTCTAGCCCTAAATGGCAGTAATTGACAACTCATTCTCCTGCTGGGGCATGCAGAACCACTGCACTCTACTTTATCCAGGGCACACAAAAAGATAGCAACAAATACACAATAACCTGTATAAAGTTTATACCACAACAATAATGAGCACATCAGTCCAAAACACTCGATAATCACGAGAATATTGATTTAAACACAAAAGTTTGCGCAAAACTGCTTACGACTATTGAAATCCAAGTCAATCAATTTGTTGAGAAAATTCCGTGAAAAATCATTTTCAAAGTCTCGAAATCATATAAGAATTTTCCAATCAATCAAAATTGATGTAAACAAGATTTCAATCATTTCACCACACATATACATTTCCATAATTAATCCCTAAAGCGAATTTAAACCAAAATGTCGACAACGTCACTGAATTTTCAACAAAAATCAAAACATTGGAAATTCAAATTTTTATTACAACCGCCGCACATTCCCTCAAACTTAATTCACACTATATTTATAAATTTAAACTCATTGGATCACTCAAAATCAAATACTCACCTTGAAATTCCAAATTTTCTAAAGACATAAGCGTTTTGTTGAAAAAATCAAAATTTTACATATTTGATTAAAAATCAAAAGTAAATCGACCAAACCACTCTAAATACTCTTACAATCAAAAGCCTTGATCACATGTCGCGCGTATCAAATATATCCTATATAAGGTTGTTGAATCATTAGGATTCAGTCAAAATGAGTTCAACGGACAGAAAAGTAAGTCTTAGGTGGTTTTACAAGAATTTTATCTTAAAGATCTTCTAAACAAGAAAGTAATAATTGAGATTCAAAAATAGTAAAGCATACCTAAGTCTAGGAATCCACAATCTAGCCTTATGTTATTTCCATGTCTCGCATCGTCGATTTCGAAAGATGGGTTTTAAAACAGTTTCCCTAAATAGGCTATACGTGTTGGGGTCACCCACACCCTAGCTCCCCTATTCTCCATAGATAGGGCAACCGCTCTCTAAATTCTTCCCTTACTCCATCGTACAACCTTGGGATACCGTTGTCAAGATTTAGCAGGTGAGCATCATTAATGGCTCTGTAGGAACACCTACCCCTAGATAAATTTAGGCAACCGCTTTCAAGATGTTACCTAGTTCTCAATGTTATTTACCTAGAACAACAAGTGCATCAGGTTCCTTGTTCTAGGTGATTGCCACTTCTCAACTCGGCTAGTATCAAGGACTCAACCTGATTAATAAAAGATAATGGGTTTACGCCTAGAGATATGCAATGAATATACAAACTCTAAAATACCATTGAGACATCATACAAAAAACCATAACATAAAGATAGAGAATTGAAACAAAACACTATTATTAAAGAAAACCTTAACAAGATATGAAAACAAACCTGCTACTTGCTAGAGAGCTTCATCCCCGACCTAGGTATTAAAAAACCTAGCCGAACATGGCTAATCTACCTTGCTCTACTCCTAAATCACTGTGAATTGCAATGTCTTTTCGTCCATAGAGGTCCCTCCTTTATATAAGTGAGCCTAGGTACAAGAATAGGAAAGCTCGAGAAATCATAACCTTTTAAAAATTACAAAACTTATATTCTACAAATCTGGCGCCATCGGTGATGCCTCCATTATGTAGAAACAATGTTGGATGGCGACATGGCATTTTCTATAAATCTTGGTCTTCAAGTCAATCTGAAACTTCTAAATCTGGTATTGGTTCTATCACTGTCGTTGTTGGTTATGAAGTTGATGTTGTGCCTTGTTCTGCCTTAATGCCCTGCTTGGCACCTTGGCTTCTCCATGACACCATCAATTCATTCAGGAGGGTGTCAAGTCTGTTGGTTTTTAACTGAACTTAGACTTCTTTCTCGGATTTGTCTAATTCCCGCACAAAAGCTTAAATACCCTGTAAGTCTCCAAAGTAACCATATAATGCCATAAAACACGACTTTGGACTTGATTTACATAGCAAAACACCTATAAAAGAGTGCATAAATAATGACTCATCAAATACGTGAAACTTAGAGCTTTGCACGTCCCGAGCAAAGGGTTATCTGAGTACAACGACTAAACACAATACAATAAAATTGAGTGATACCACCCTAAAGATTGTATACCTACTTTGCAAAACAATGGAGTCCCTACAATCAAAACTTGGTTAATCTGTTTAACAAGAGACTTGGAGTTTTTGAAGGCTGGACGAACATGGTCACTTTTCAAGACAACACTTTTTCAAGACTCGAAGCATTTAAAAACAATGACCATCAACTTACTTATAGGTTTTCTGGGTCTTTTCATCAAAGCAGTAGCTTCCAATTGATCTCCTTATTAAAATGGATTCTTTTAAATGGACTTTACCACCACTTTTCATTTATTTACAAATTTTCACACCTTTAAGAGTCCATAGGGCTTATTTAAAGGTAGGCTATTATTTGGTTCAAGGCATTGAAAAACTTAACCTAGCTACAAGCACTCGAGCTAAATCTTTATTTCTTAATAAGAGTTTCTTTTTAGGAACTTTAGCCTATTATTCATCTAGAGATCCTCACTTTCTCTATCTATGTGGTTTTTTATTGTAGGGTCCCTGCTCCATTTCTTGTGGACACCGATTTTTCTTTATTTTTTCCAACCATCCAGTTCCCTGCTCCATTTCCTGCGGAACTTGTGGGACTCTCTATTTTTATTAGAAATCTCCTGTTAGCACTTCTCATTTTTGCTAAAGTTAAGTTAGTTCTCCAATGTAGAATCATCAAGCCCATATTTTATCATAGTAAACAAGCCTACTTCTTCCTTTTACAAGTGCTAGATCGTTAACAAATATACTCTAAGTGGATTGGTCCTAGTTTCAGAATCCTAGAGATTTTGAATTTTCTTGCGAAGTTAATTTGACCACCTAATTACTTTGGTCTCAATTTATGACTTAGCCTTACTCCAAGTTTCTATTTATGTTGTCAAATAGGTGTAAAAGTTCTTCTACTTCTTCTAAGTCTAAAGGTAAACAATTTGCCTAAGTTTCTACTCCAAAAATTGAATGCAAAGTTTTACTCATAGGTAAGACGCTATAAAATAGTAAATGTACTTTACTATCTAATCATGCATGCATTATTGTATTAAATTCTAAATGAGATGGAAGAAATGGAAGGTATGAAATGAAGCGTAAAAGAGATAATACTACTGTGAACTCTTTAAAGTTGCATGAAAAATTTTAAAACTAAGCTTATACTTGCAAGGCTTTATGAATTACTTAGTCCACGTACCTAATACCCCCCAAACGTATTCCAAACCTTTTCCCCAAGATTAAATATTAAGTTAGATAAAAATAGAATTAATAGTGGAAATATATGGATAATATAAATATATATAATTTAGTACAATACTTCATGCATGGTTAGGAAAATAAGAAAAAAAAGAATTAAGACCAATTACTAACTATAAAATTCTTCATGGGTTGCTTCCCAATAGCGCTTTTATTTAAAGTCATTGGCTCGACGAATTTACCTCCCCCTAGTTATACGAAGAATCAGTATCACCATGAAGAATTAAAACCAATTACGAACATATACATTCTCGGCTATCCCTCAAGGTTTCTCAACCATCCCGTTTGGATATCTTAAACTGGTCTCAGTATCACCAGTGATACATAATCTGCACAGTTTGAGAATTTTGGATGACATTACATTATCTGTAGCACCCGTGCCACATAACATCCTAGGGAACCTCTTGTATATAATCTTGCATAGGAACACGATCTTTCAAGGGTTTTTATCAGATTGGAATAGGCAGTGCAATATGTCAGGGGGTACAGTCCTTTTCTCCTTCCTATCATCCATCCTTATGTCTTTTGTCCCTTGTTCTGCGAGTCGCAGATTTTGTGGAGGCGTGGTACTCATTCATGCACCTCTTCACAAAGGCTTTTTTTTCAAGGCTATCTCTAGCTTGATTCCCTCCAGAGCTTCCTCGATCCACAAATACATATACATAATCACCCTATCCAAAACCATAGTAGAGTTAGCAAATAACATGTCAGTTGAATAATTTAAAATATACAAAATTTTAAAACTGACCTCTTTTTTTATGTTCAATGGGCATAGAGCCGTTGACTAGGTCAATGTTAGCTCTGGTCGTTTGCATAAAGGGCCTACCAAATAAAATCGTAAAAGGTCTGGACTTTGGCGTCTCCTTCATGTTTATGATATGGAAGTCCGCGGGGATCTTGAAATCCCCAACATGAATCATTAAATCTTGAATGATTCCTTTACACAAGATCTCCTTACCGTGAATGGATAAAATCCGAATCTTTGTCTCTAACAGTTTGCCAACCCCTATAGACTCATGAAAGTTTGAGGACTTCATATTAATTAATGTTCGTAAATCAAGCATGACATTTTTTAGATAGAGTCCACCTACAGTGCAAGGGACACCTAGTACCCCCGAATCATCACATTTGAATGGGATGTCTATAGGACTTCCCTGGGGTTTGGGTGGATCACTTTGTAATTTGGATTTTTCTAGGGTGATGGTTTCATAAACCTCATTTTCTGAGGCGACACTTTTATGAACAATAAAGTTCAATTAAGTGCCTGATGGGTTAATTCCCATGTTTGGATGCAAAGGCAATTTCCCCCTCTTTTCAAGTCGACCCAGAGCCCGCCATGGTCGTGGTATTGGCAAGGTCCAACCGTATTTTCTTCCTTCCTAGCCACCGCGAAGATCAAGTTTACCGGAATGCCGGTAGTTGATCGAATCTTGCCCTACTCATCTATCGTTGAAGGTATGGAACTCGTATCCCCAGGGTGCCACCGAGTTCGAGGTTCTTCTTCTACCTCCGCTATCGTGCTGTGTGTGATTTGGCCTATCTAGACTTCCAGGTCGGGGATTGCGGTTCTTGTATCATTGAGAGTCTTCTCAATGTTTACCCTGAATAGGGTGACATCAAACTGGCTCTATTGAACAACTACGAGATACAATCATGTCCTCTAGGGAGGAATGACTGGACACTGGTTCAGGCAATGATTGTCCTCTAAGGACAATAGATGAATAATTATAGTTTCAAGGCCCATAACTAAAGTTAGGTTTTTCATCACTGTTGCTTGATTATAGGTAAGGGCGCTCGTGTTTTCCCTTGGACTTGGTTACCTATAACATTGACCTGATGATGGTCCTCAAACAGAGTAGGACATTCATCAGTTGCATGGCTTGTGGCTGAGAAAAATCCACAAGCTTCAACATGCGCTTGGCTATTGCTCTAGAGACGTTCCATCATGTAAGTCAACTCATCAATTGTCTTATCAGTGGAGCTAGTAGTAGCTCCAACTAACGCACTTCGATGCGCATAAACACCAATATCCCCATATAATCGAGAATATTGCTTTATGTCCTCGTAGAGTTGCTTCATTTGCGTAGGGGTTTTGTCACGAATTTGACCACCACAAGCGCTATCAATCATATGTCTCTCTAGAGGGGACATGTCGACATAAAAGAACTAGATAATGGCCCTATCGGATTGGACATATTGTGGACAATTGGCAATTAGGCGCTTATAGCGGTCCCAATAATCACTGAAAGACTCACCGATCTTCATCTTAATAATGCATATCACATAGATGAATAAGGCTACCTTATCCTTAGGAAAATATCCCATGAGGAACTCATCTATCATGTCATGCCACGAGTTAATGCATCCAGGGTAGAGATAAAAGAGCCATTATTTGGCCTTATCCTTTAAGCAAAATGGGAGAATCCTAAGCTGTAATGTATTCTCTTCCACTCAAGGAGTTTTCATAGACTGACAATTCATTTGAAACACCTTTAAAAATGCAGTCGGGTCTTCACTCTCCATGCCACGGAAGGTGGGTAAAATGTGAATAAAGCAGGACTTACGCTCCAAAGCTTCGTCGTTCGATAGAAATTTTATGTAGAGGGGTATTAAGCAAGAAGATTTTGGAAATCTTCATTGATGCGCCCCATAGTAATTTGTTGATCATCGCTAGCATGGCGAGCGTCATCAGCCATAGTAGGTTGGGGAAAACTAGACTCTTTATTTAGAGCTTCCCTAGCCAACCTCCAGTGGATTCTATCAATTTTTTAATCGAAAGGTAATAGTGAACTAGTCGATTTTAATCGAGTAATCATACCGTGCATAAACTAGTAAACTTAGAGAACAAAACAAAAACAAAAACAAAATAAAAGTTAAACTCAATTTGGAATGAGTCATTGACAACGACACCAAAATTTTATCACGTGTCGCGCGTGTGAAATATAACCAGTATAAGGTTACCAATCCTTCTAGAATATAGTAGAGGCAAGCACGGGGTTGAATCCACAAGACTCAGTCAAATTGAGTTCAACGAACAAAAAAGTAAATCTAGGTGGGGTTTCTGAAAGCATTTTATCATAAAGATCTACTAAACAAGAAAGTAAATAATTAAAATTCAGAAATAACAAAGTATACCAAGGTTTAGAAATCCATAATCTAGCCCTATGTTGTTTCCATGTCTTGCATCATCGATTTTGAAAGATGGATTTTAAAATAGTTTCCCTAGATAGGCTATAGGTGTTGGGGTCACCAACACCCTAGTTCCCCTATTCCCGATAGATAGGGCTACGAATCTCTAAATACTTCCCTTACTCCACCGTACAACCTTAGCTAACTGCTCTCAAGATTTAGCACATGGGTAACATTAATGGCTTTGTGGGAACACCTACCCCTAGATAACCTTGGGCGACTGCTCTTAAGATTTAAACTAGTTGTCAAATTTATTCACCTAAAACAACAAGTGTGTCAGGTTTCTTGTTATAAGTTATTGCCACTTATGAACTCTGATGGTGTTATAGAGTCAACCTGATTGATAGCACGTCAATGGGTTTACGCCTAGAGATTTGCAATGAACAGACACGTTCTAAACTACCATTGAGACATGATAAAAAAAAACCATAACATAAAGATAGAGAACTGAAACAAAACACTATTATTAAAGAAAACATCAACAAGACATGAAAACAAACCTATAGTAGGCTAGAGAGCTTCTTCCCCGACTTAAGTATTAAAGAACCTAGCCGAACATGACTACTCTACCTTACTTTACTCTTAAATCACTCTAAGTTACAATGTGTTTTCATTTATTAGGGTCCTTTCTTTATATAGGTGAGACTGGGTATAAGATAGGAAAGCCTGAGAAATAAGAACCTTCTAAAAATTACAGAACTTCTACTCTACGAATCTGGCATTGTTGGTGATGCCGCCTTTATATGGTAACGGCGCCAGATGGCGCCGTGGCATTTTATAAAAATTCTTGGTCTTCAAGTTAGTGTGAAACTTCTAAATCTTGTCCTAGCGCCGTCACTTGCGCCATTTGTTGTGAATTTGACGCCGTCTATTTTAATATGATGCCATGACTTATTCTGCCTTGATGCCCTGCTTGGCTCCGTGGCTTCTCTACGGCGCCATCAGTTAATTCTGGAGGCGTCGACCTGTTGGTTTTTTATCGAAATTTGACTTCTTTCTTGAATTTGTCTAATTCCCGCACAAACACTCAAATACCCTATAAATCTACGAAGTAAACATATAAAGCCATAAAAACACAAATTTGGACTTGATTTACATAGCAAAACACCTACGAAAGAGTGAATAAATAATGACTCATCAAGCTTTATTGTCCTAAGGACCAATTTGACTTCTAGAACACATATTTTGCCTGATTGGGCCAAAAAACACCCCGATTATATTCACAACAAATAGGAAGTTTCGGGACATTACCGATTTTAAAATGAGTTTCCAAGAGCTAAATGGAGCTTTCTTAGCTTAATTAAAGGCTTGGGAGCTCAATTTTTTGCAACGCCTAAGTCGCGACTTTGTCGAGGCAATCACCAATCACTCGATTTCATGGCTTAAATTGATTAGCACTTGATGGAGAATCAAAAAAGAGTGAGATTAGAGCTTAAAAGTGAAGGATTTATTAGTTGGAAGTTGGTTTTAAGGTTTAGATGGCGGTGTGGAAGCACTAGGGTATGATTTTGAGGAAGAAGATAGGGTTTTGCCCCATTTTTGAAAACATGAATTTGTGTCTAGCACTATACGTTCAAAGGTCATAGTGCTGGGAAATCGTTGGAAATTACTCTGAATTTCTTAAGTTACACTATAGTGTCGTGGCAGTGTCAGACCCCACCTATAACGACCCTAAAAATCTAACTCGTGCCACGTGCCATTTCAGGGTCGTATGTGGACCCACTCGTCGTGATCCGTATGTCCAAATCTCGGGTGTATACACCGATGTATGTTATTTTTGTGTGATGCTTGTATTATTTATTGTACAAAAGATTAAACAATTTAAAATAATTAATTTCAGAAATGTGTAGGTAAGATCTTACCTCGAGTTTTGTGTCAGCTGGCAGTAGTTGAGGTTGAGATTGGGTTTAATTTGGTGTAAGATTGGTTAAATACGGCAAAAGAATTGGTTTGTGAGAGTTGGGTATGTCATGGACGAAGTTAAGATTTTTGGGGTTTTGGCGTGACCAAAATCAGTATTTTGGACATTTTATGAAGATGGACTATTTCGTCGAGAGTTTGGTTCAATTTGGTGGAAAAGGGGATCGAAAACTAGCACCAAAAGTCAAAACACATCAAAATAGGAATTTCAGGAATTAATAAATAAAAAGAAATTAAGTTTATATATAAATATATATATAAAATATGAAATGAAAATCAAAACTCATTTTGTTTCCATTGAACGAACGATCAGTTCGTTCGTCCCTAAACCCCTCGATTTGGGTTTTCGCTCATGGAGCTCCCGACATTCGATTTTCGCCCGGTTTCTTTCTTCAAAATCATAGAGGATCACAAGACGATCAATTCGAGCTAAGTTTCCGCGGCAGAAACGAGGTATTCTGCCCGTAATTTGGTAAATTCTTAATGCCAGGCATTTTTCCTCAATTCAATTTGAATTCTCGCGATTTTTCCATTTTTTTTTGCGGGGTTTTGATAGAAATTGGTATGAATTATCGTGAATTGGTGTATTGGATTGATTTGCATCAATTTGGGATAAATTTCACTGATGTGGGTTAAGGTTTTGATGATTTGAATTAATGCAAGTCAGTTGATAACTGTTTTGGAGATATTTTATACTTGATATTTGACTCCACGAGCCGTGGAAATATTTTGGTGTTGATATCGAGTGGTTTCGTGGCATTTATTATTAAGTTTTGAGGATTTAATTGCGAAAATATTGATTTGGAGACATTTTCTAGTTGAAAATGAATAAAGTTTGTCAAGTTGACATGCTATATTAGAAAATTCGTAACTTCCACATTTCTGATTCGATTTGAGTATTCTTGGAGTCTATGGAAAGTACGTCATGAGTACTACAAGTTCCTTCTTGGTTGTCATGACAAATTATGAGGTTTTCAGAGTTAAAACCGTAACTCTAGTGGGCTAGTAGATAATACTTTGAAATTATTATAAAGTATTATTTGTTAGAAATAGTTTTCGAGCGTACTTTGGTCGCAATATTCATATGGTTTAAGAGTTCAAAACCAAGGTTATTGGACATGAATTGATACTAAATGATATCAGGAAATCGAAGGAAGAGATACGGAGGTTTGAGAACGCGTTTTGGAGTGTCGAGAGGCCGGATAGGCTAGGAATAAGCGTGTGGATCGAGGTAAGTAAACCAGCTAGGAAATTATACAATTATTTCATTTTAAGCTATTGAATATTGTTGTTCATTGCTTTGATATCTATCCTTGGAATTTCATTCTAATTGAGTTGTCCAAGGGCTAGTGAGTCAACGACGGTCCTTGGAAGGAGTGGCGGGCTGAGGTAACATACCAGCGTCATGACCTCGGGATGCACTGCACTGGTTACTGATTTTGACGGGGTGTGAGGTCTTAGCGTGGTTGTTCCAGGAAGTCTCGCTATTTCGTGGGTTTAGGACTTGTGAGTGTACCGAGTCCTAGAACCCGAGTCTTGATGTTTTGCCAAGACTCAACGACTTATTAGTCGGGACTACTTGCGCCTCTCTATTTGCATCTTTGGACACTCATGTATCGATTGCTTTTAATTAATTTACTGTCTTTTATTTATTCATGCGTCCTTATATCTTTCTTGTTATCTGCATGAATATGGACTGATTTATTTATTTCGAAATGTTATTTAGTACCCTACTGGCGTTACTTACCTGGGCTCATTATTCTTGTGTTTAACTGAGTGCAGAATCGCAATCGAGTAAGGGAAAGGGGCCAGTACTAGGAGATCTATTTTGAGGACTTTGGAGCGGCCTTACCCCTCGCATTTTTGTAGGTTTTGTATTACTTATGTATATTGATTTTTACGACATGGGGTATATGGGTTTTGTGAGATGTTTTAGGACATGGAGTATATGCGGGGTTTCCACACTCTAGGTTGTGTTGGTATCATATTACCAACTTTGATAACTTACAAATTTGAATAACTCACTACGAATAATGAAATATGGTTAGGAAGGCTAACTAGGCTTGCGTTGACGTCGCGAGGATTGACTCGGGGTCCACGTAAGTCTAGGCCGAGCGGGGCCCAGTTTGGGTTGTGGAACTGGGGTCGTCACACCACCTAATTAAGGCATCTCACCGACTTAGATTACCTTAATCCTTTGATAATCTAGTAGTCGTAACCTCAAAATTGATAAATAAATAAAATCAATTTGTTGTAATCATCAAATATAATATATTATCAACCATAAAAGACTCTAAAAGTAAATCTCATATCTCAAAGTTTCTGTAAGATTGATTAAATAATCCGTAATATTCTGTAAAACTTTTTTCGACAACATCTCCTCTATTTTAAGCCTACACTAAAAAAATCAGCCTTCAAAAGTCTTCAAAATAACATGCTCAACTTGGTGGAAATGCCGAAGGACTCACAATCCACTCATAACAATATATATTGCATTAACAAAAATCATTTATTCATTCTAACCTATTCCAGGTTTTTAAAATCCTTAAACCATAATTACCTTGGCTCCTCACTATTCCAATCCATCCAAAAATAGTTACAACAGTTTACCAGAGATCCTAAGCGCACACGAACCCGAAAACCCATTTATACAATATAGTATATTAAAAACATTACATACATAGTGAGAATAAAATTGGGCAAGTCACCGAAAACCTTACAACTTCCTTTTCTTTTGTCACTGTTCGAACTGGTCACTACCCAATTTCAGAAATTCGTTAACGTCAGATAAGTAAATCTCACACTATCTAGTACACCTATAATAATCAAATACATAATAATCTAAGAGATTAAACGAACAATATAGTCCAATGAATTTAAATACAATTGTGAATCCATCTCGTTTCTGTTATCGACCACAATCAGATGACGTCCTCCGAAAATGGTAAGTAAATAGTAGTAAGGACTCATGCACAAAGAGGATAACCAAAAAAATTCTCGTTCCTCAAGTCTATCAGAGTATGATCCGGTTCAACGTGCTCTCATGATAACCACGTGATGCAAAGTATATTTGACTTTAGCTCCTCAAGCGTAATGTATTGTCCTCCTCTATAACCATAGTATATCAAACACTATTAGGAGAATCGAATCGACCTTATCCTCCTCACCCATGTATGCATGTACAACAAATAATGCAATTTTTACAAAATTATAATAATACAATGTAAGGGTTACTTTAGGATATACTTAACCTTAAAAACGCGATATTGTCTCTTCTTTGCATTTCGTATCAGTAAAATAGTCGACACGAGGTTCCGATTACATTCCTACAACTCATTTATAAGTCTAGTAAGATTCAAATATCATTCGACATTTTTTTTTCCAATTTATTATATTTTAATTAGTCTTGTCTCGATTCAAAAATCTCGGAATCCCTCCAAATCAACTCCTTGGATGTTCGGATCCCAATTTTGACTCCAAATTGTGATTATGAATCTAAATTTAACTTAGACTAATTTTAAATTTTTTTTTCACAATTTTGGGCTTTTGCGAGTGTCGTAACACACAATATGATGCAAAATCCCCGATATAAATCCTCGAGAAAATCCCAAAATAATCATTTTTCATAAAAATCCCCGATTTCTATTTATTTGTCCAAAAATTCCATTTTTCATAATTTTCCTTAATTTCCAGCATTTTATTTAATTTTTTCTCGAATTTATAAAACGTTTTTAATAGAAATGATGGCTTTGATCTCTAGACTGGGCATGTTCGGCTCAGCTAAGGCGAACATGGTTCGACCATAGCCTGCGGATCAAACCGTCATCTTCTTCGTTGGGACGAAACAATACCCCTGTTTTGTCCCTTTTTTCTCTAGGTTCTTGGATCTTTCCCTCCCTCGTCATCCTTTTCAAACCACCCCCGTTCTTTTCTTTTTTCTCTGTTTCGATTTTCCTAACTGTTTTTTTTTTCTTAAAATAAAAATCGATCACTCAACTCTTCTCCACCTCTCTCCTTCTCAACCAATAATACAACAGTTTTACCACTATTTCAATTCAAGTTTGAATCAAAACACTCTACTTAATCTGTCTCATAGACCCGTAGTCTATAAATCAAAAATCAAAATTGAAATCATTACCTTCAACAACCACCAACAACGCATCATTAACCCTTCAATTTCTTAATTCCATTGAAATAGTGACGAGAGAGAGAGAGAAACACTAAGCAACGATGGTGACATACAGTGGATGGGTGATGAGACGCAGAAGAAGAAAACGATGAACATGGGACGATATCAATGAGCAACGATGAAGAAGACCTCTGTTTCGATTTCAATAAATAGGGTATGTGACAAATGTCCAAAATACCCTTCAGTATTTACCCTTTCATTTACAACAGTATTGCCCTTTTTGGTCATTTGACCATTTTCTATTTATTTTGGTATTTATATCTTAAATTTTTGTCCAAATTAAACTCCAAACCAATGCGCTTCGAAACTATTGAATAACTTGTCTCACATGCAAATCAAGTTATGGGACCCACGTCGGTTCGTTCAATCTAATTAACATTCAAAACTTGAATTTTTAAACTTAATTACAATTATTTTTTGTGAAATTCTAAATGATATTTCAGGTCAACATTTTAACTCTCTCAGGACTTATTTTGGTAAGTATTTCAAGATAAAATCTCGAGAATTTAGAATTTACTCAGTCAACTTGAATTTCGTAAAATAACATAATTTATATTACACAACACTAGGCACATATCACACAATAATAAAGTTACCTATAAATCTCATTTCAGTGGTCCCTTTAGCTCCCGACTCGCTGCCTAAACCATAATTAGGACTCGTTAATCCCGAATTAACCGTATTTATAGATTTGAACATTTTGGGATTTGACAAGCAGTGCCTTATTTGTTCTCTCACATTGCTGGCACATCACTGTCTCAGATTTATAATTTTTGTATTTGGTGCAGTGCAGTCCAACAACTTACATGTTAACACACGACACTGAAGAATTGCTAGCCTTAAAAATTGAATTTATCCCCAAAATTTTATATTCCTATTATAAAATTTTTGCACTTCCATGTGTATGCATATGATCTAATGCAAATGCATCAATTTAGATCATAACTGCCTTGAATTACATCACCAAAAGTCTTTCGGACTTCAATGAACGCATGTAACGACCCAAGTTTCTAACCATTATTTTATCCTTAATCAAGATCACTGACCCATTATGTGTGACTCGCTGACAAATACGAGATTTGACCTTGTTTAGGGACCAAGGTACATTTTATATTTATTTGGTGTATTCCTAGAAAGTGTATTTGTGTAGATTATTAAATTAGAATCTCAGTTATTGTTTATAGGCGTCGAGACACGAGCAGGGACATGCCTTGAGATGCGTGTCGGCATAGGAATCGGGTATAAAGTGATTAGGTGAGTTTTTATTAAGGAATATATACATTGATGGGAATAATTAATGTGAATAAACTATTTGGACTATAGTTGATAAATTAAAAAAACCAAACACCTAAGTTGTAAAAATAAAACATAAGCCATAGATGTACCTCAAGATATGAGTTGGAATGAAACCCATGAGATTGGGAGTTAAATTTAGTGTTAGTGTATAAATTTAAGTGGAGTTGTTAGGGTGAATTATATCCATTGACTTGCATCTATATGAACTACTAGAAATAGATGAAGGTTAGAAATGAGTCATGGATTCATATATAAGACTTGGTTCAACATTTACATGAAAATCAAAGGAGATGTTCTGAGGTAGGGTTGGTAGAATTCATGAGAATTTGAGGAAGAGAAAGACCAAATAAGCATCTAAGAGGAAGAATCAGGAGTTTGGGGATCAACACACAACTTTTAGGTAAAATTTTTAAGTTGTCACTGTTTTGTAATTCTCTAAATTTAATGGGTAATTGAAATTGAAATCGTAAACTAGTTTTAGATTTAGATTCTTCATGAGATTTCATTGAATCTACTATATTAAATTTTTATTTTAGGTAAGGAATGAATTTTTTGTGAATTTTTAAAATTAAAGAGTTTTTTGAAAACAAAAGCGGGAATTCGCGTATTTTCATTCTAAACCAGTCTATGTAATTTAGCCAAAACTTTCACATTTTTTTATCTAAATTGACTCATTTCAGTAGCATAGGAAAGCTTAGCCATAATGCTAAAACTTTGATCTCAAGCACCATTTGAAGATTTAGGCTCTTTCCTATTAACAAATGCTTTACAACGTTGATGATGAATCTAAAATTCAACATCAACGTTGTGGAGCAAGGAGCTATGGTTTTGATAATGTCCTGATGTTTTGAGCTTAACTCCCTCATTCACTATTGGATTGAGCTCATCTTTAAGTATGACGTTTTGGGGTATGTGTGTAGTCTTCAATAAAAAATCATAATTTTTGGAGCTATGGTTTAGGAGAAGTAAGGTTTTTTAAGGTTGTTGGTCAAAATATAAAACTGATTTAATTTATTGTGGTAAAATTTACACATTTCCCTCGTTGCTTATCGAAATTGTACGAACCTTATTGTTTCGGAAAGCTAAGACATAGCTCTAAATTTTCTATTTGGACTATAATATATAGTTTTAACGTTTTGGTAATTGAAATCAACTCACAAGTTGTTGCACCAAAACTGTCTCCATTTTAATAATGTAAAGTTGAACATCAAGAAATTATTAATGGGGCTGATTTTAAAAATTGGAATTGAAAACCAATTAACAACCCTAAAAAAGTTAAATTCAACTTGTTAGAACACCTCAAAAGCATAGAGAGGAATTAAAGAGTGTGGAACGCAAATTTTGGAGTGTCGAGAGCCGGTTTAGGCTAGGAATTACATGCAATCGAGGTATGTAAACCTGTCGGGCATTAATTTCCATTTCAACTCTAGTTCTACCTCAGAAATACAATCACTTGGATTGATTTGATAGTTCTTGAATTCTCAATGCCATGATACTCTTATGGGTGCTGCCATTGTTTAGTTTAAGTATTTTAAATCCATGTTTGGTTTGATTCATGGAAATTCGTTCTACTTGGTGTCTTATCTTGATTTGGACTCTTAAATGTTGTTGATATCTAAGCTTGTGTGTTGTATTATGGCATGCTATTGTATTATCATCTAGCGTTGTTTACCTCCATGTTTCATATGTTGGTATTATTTGGGTTTATGAGGTAGGTTAGCTTATAGTGGTTGTAAGGTAGTCCATACGTTTGGGTTCCCTGATTTTTAGTTTTACAAGTGAATGCGACACAAAAAATTAGAGTCCATGGGGATGTTAGCACTCTTGATTGGCTGATGTGACGTAGCTCACAACTAATCAAACCTCGATTTGTGTGACTACGCTGTCTATTCTTTAGTATATCTGATACCTGCTTGCATACATTCCCTTTAGCTTTTCTTTCGTAGCTATCGTATGCTTTCAGTTACCATTTCTTAAATATTTGGAAATGTGAATGAATGGACGCACAACTTACTTACTAGAATTGTCATCTTTGGTGATAATTGCAGATTCGTCGAGTAGCGGACCGGGGAAGGGGAAGATCGGCGACTACCTCTGAGCCCTCGGCGACTATCGACTTCTATCTTTTGTAGGTTTCACTTGTAATATTTATCACATTTATCTTTTATATTTTTTGGGTTGTATATTAGGTTAAGTGACTAAAGTCCCCGACTGATGCATGATGTTACACTATTGCTCGCTACTTTTGATATACATACAAGTGATCTATTTCCTGCTTTCCACATATAGGTGTTTTATAATTGCTTATGCAATATTATTAATACTTCCACTAATTTGTAAAAATCTATAAAAGTTTTTATTAACTCTAAAAATCATGAATAACAAGAAACAAATAATACTTATCCTAAACAGGAGTTATGAGAAGAATAAGACAAAAAGGTTGAGTAATACATTGTTAAGTCGTACATGGTTAGGATTATGGTTTAATATTGAGATTAGGTCGAGTAGTACGCTGATTAGATATTTAGGTCGTCAAAGTTGGTATCAAAGCATAGTTCTCGATAAGTAATGAAACAAACTTGATTAAAACACAAACTTTAGAGTGGAAACCAATTGATCCTAACTTAGAAGCTATTAGTTGCGAAGTTGAGCAAAAGTGAGGTAGGGGATGACTATATGTATATGTTATGATTACATATGTATATGTATACGATACTTACGTAGTAGCTGATTTCTCGTTGCGATCAACTTGTACTTATTGATGGCATACCTATGCTAGGGTGGAGATGCTAACGCCAACAACGCAGTTAGCCACCTATTACAATAATGAATTTCAAAGGTTGTCTGACCAAGTTGCGTCTCAGGAATAACAGTTGGCCGAGTTCATAGCTTTTATCACGACACGCATGGCCGCGTATACGCCTTCTACTCCCGCTACCGCTATTACGACTACATTACTTTCAACACTCGAGGCACCGACTGCAGCGACCACTGCTACCTTATGGCCTCAAGCACAAGTTTCGCTAGTATCACAACCATCGATAGAGTCGACATTACCATGTCCACCTGAGCTAGCGATTGTGAAAGTGCCGACGGTAGATGCTGTTGAGACCATTCCAACTCTTACACCGACCACCACTAACATATGTTTGATTAAGGACGTTAAGCTAGTGAAAGAGTTCATCAAGTTGCGACTAGTGTATTTCTCAAGGGAGAGGGACCATAAGAAGATTGGTAATTAGGTCATATTGCAGGAGAAGCTTCATCTAATTTTGGGCATTGAGGATATGTTGTAACCCATTCATTCTTACTACACCATAGAGAAGGGTGCAAATGTCTAATGGTACACCAAAGCGGCCAATAGAGGAAGCTTTACTTCTTGGTTAGATTTCAAGTTGGAGTTCTACAAATAGTACTTCACGACTTCCATGAGGAAGAGGTTGAAGAAAGAGTTTATGAACCTAAGACAGGATGAGGGAGCATCGGTGATGGTGTACCGAGACAGATATGATTATCTAAGGCATTCACTAGAGACTTTGTGACAGTCGATGCTGATGATGCCTTTTACTTTGGGGACAGACTGAGACCGGATATAGCACACCATGTTTTCAACACCAGGGCTCGATCTGTACAGGAGATGTATGACCGAGCACTCACTCATGAGACTTATGAGCTAGGAAGAGTAGCGCCATGGGACAAGGTTTTGTCTATGAGAGGGAGCAAAAGGGCAAAGGATAAAGGAGATGGGACAGGGGATCCCAAAGGGGTGAGGCACCTCACTCTCACTCATGAGACTTATGAGCTGGGCTGAGTAACGTCATAGGCCAAGGTTTTGACTATAAGAGGAAGAAAAATGGCAAGTGACAAAGGAGATGGGACGGGGGATCCCAAAGGGACGAGGCACCAACAGCTGCTTAATTAGCAGTGCCTAACACACTTCTCCCTACTCCCGCACATAGCACAGTTGGCAAAGCGCCTTTACCACCTCCTAACAAACCAACATTTTGGGAATCATAGGCACCACGACAGATGTAGTAGGGTGGCTGAGGAAAAGGCAGAGGCCGAGATGGGCCTAGACAGGGTCAGAGAGAGGCTTAGAGTTATACTCAGCTGTTTGGTTAGTGCAGGTAAATCACCTATTATAGTTGTGGTCAAACCAAGCATATGGGTAGGGAATGTTAATAAGTGATTATTTAGACTTATATATATCACTAGTTTAATAGTATATTTGGTACTAATATCCCAGAATGAGCTCTAATTGACAGTATTTATGTATTTTAAGGTATACAAAGTATAAAATTGATAATAGAGTGATCTTATGATGAAACGAGGATAAAATGCACAAAACTATTATTAAAGCAGTGATTAGTAGGCTTGATGCCATGCGGAGAATGTACACAGCGTGGGCAAGGCACAGAGAAGGCGTGAGGAGAAAAAAATTAGGTCAGCAATGCCGACATAGTGGCGTCGTGGGTATATAGGGACGACACAAAGTTGGACTACACAGGGTGCCGGACATAATGAGTGAGGAAAATGCACACAAAGAGGCCGAAACTATAGCGTCACCATGGCTTTACACAGAGTGTCAGATCACTTATGGGCAACAGCGATACATAGAAAATAGAAAGTTTAGAGTTCTAGTTTGTTTGGATGCATCTATTAGGGTTTCTAATTATTTTTTATAGTGTCTTAGATGTATAAATAAGTATTAGAACATGGTAAACATATAGAATACCATACATTAGCATACATTACAACAAATTAGCATGGTTTACAATGTTGTTCTTGAGTACTAAAAAGAGTTTTTGGAGGAGAAGACATTGAAGACTCATGTGTGGTTATTCAGTATTGTTTTCTTGATTTAATTGAAGTTATTTCATTTAATGTTTGATTGCAATGAATAACATGATGTGTATGTATATTTCAATGATATGTAAGTAGTTCATTAATCTTAGTAATCAATGGATCATATAGTATGAATGCTATGCTAAAGTTGTTATGAATGAATTATAAAGATAAAAAGTAAAATGGTTAGAATTTGTATTGATTCTAGACGTAAAGCTACGAACATCTTGATATGCGTGAAATCACACTTAAGAGGGGGTGAATTGGGTGTAGCGAGTGGTTACCGCCTTTTAAAACTTTCAATGAAATGATAATGCTCTATGCACACGCAATCAACAATTATTAATGCAATGCAATGGTGAAGGGGTAGAAGAGATGGAAAAGAGACACACGATTTATAGTGGTTTGATCCAACCAATCTACATCGACTACTTAACCTCCCCTATTAGGATTTTCAAACCCCCATTTATATTTACAATAAGTGTTACAACCTAAGCATACAAGCCTAGAATGCCTAATCACAAATTAGGACTTCCTACCTAGACTTAACTAGGGTCTATGCCTAGCCTCCACTAGGTCTTCCCTTGACATAGATCCCACTATGTCTTACAATAACCACTTACAACAAATATATGAATATAATGAAGTTCACTTTACAAAGTTAAGTGGCAATAAGTTTCAATAAGTTCAATTACAAGCAAGCCACCTAGAGCCTAACAACTATAATACATGCAAGTATGAATGTGAATGAGATATGCAAATATGTCGCTGATTTTGCACAAATCTCAAACAAGAAACCAATTAAACCAAATAGATGAGAATAAATCCGGTTTCAAATCCAATAAACAAGTAGTTAGATAAAAATCAAGTTTAAGCCCTAACTATTGTTCAAATAAGTCCTAAGGTTTATAAAATTGAGTTTAAGTGCAAAACCCAAGACAAATATGTTCAAGAACACAACAAATGATTTCCACACACCAAGCACACAAAAAGATGTAGTTTAAGCACAAACAAGCTAAGAAATCAAACTTTTTTACAACCCCAAATGACTGAGAATAAAATTAGTTATGGAGAATTGGTCGCAAGCCTTAGAACACCTTAGTTACGCCATCTCCGAGGATAATTTGGTCACCTCAAAAGATTCCAAGTGGTTGAGCATAAAAATCAATACTTTATATGTGAAAACTTGAGCACTTGTGAGTTTTTAAGCTTGAGAAGACAAAAGAATGTTTTAAGTGGTTTGTTTGTGGTTTCCAACCCTATGACTATTTGTGGCCTTTATCTTGATCTAAGGGCCCATATTCAATAATTGATTCAAAATAAAGTAAAAGTTGTAAGCTTTTTAAGAAAACTGTCAAGAATCTGGTCAACGTGCTAGGTGAAATTATTAGTGCACTAATCTATAATTAGTGTACTAACCAGTAGGGACCTGTAACTAAATAATTTCTAGTCTCATGTTAGCGACCCCTTAACACACCTACAACTCAACTAAACCTCTGGAAACATAGTAATCATGTTTAGAGTGAGTCATTGGACTCGTTTCAATGGCCGAATGATTTCACAAATCCCGAAAATTGGAAATCCTGACTTCATGAAACATATAGGAGCTTTTATGCAAATATTTATTTTTTTCAAAAACCACTCAACTTGAGTTTGGTGCTTTCAAAAATAGTGACAATAGTTTTCCATATTCGATGCATGTGTAAAAAAACAAATTTTCATAATACAAAACATGATAAATCATTTCAAGTTATAAACTTTAGTTGATACTAAAACGGATACTTGAAACTTTGAAAAATGTGAAAAAACATGGTATGCATGAAACTAATGCATTTGGCTTGTGTAATTGGACTTATATACCTTACATAGTTTGTACAACTTATAGTTTAGGCTTTCTGTCCTTGTTTCCTTTTGTGAGCATAATCTTGAGCTTTACTGGCTATATTTGTCTTAAGCACTGAGAATTCAATTTTTCCTTTTGAGCTTGTGATTCATAACCAAGTTTGACATTCTGAAACACACTTAACAAACTTGTTAGAATCCTTTCACTTTGTTTGTTGCCATCAAAATCTCGAGTGAAGTATAAGTGACTAACCACTTAGTCCAACAATCTCCCCCCTTTTGATGATAACAAACAATATGAACATGACAAACAAAGGATGTAATTTAAGTACCCATCAAAAATATCAAATCATATCAAGTCTATAATCTCAAGTTCAAACCATGAATTTCTTCCCCTTTTGATAACAACAAAAAGTGGGCATAACGCTCCCCCTCAAAACATGCATGTATAAAATTGCAAACAAGGATAAAGAAAGCGAGCAATCCACAAATACGATAATGAAGCAAAATACAAAATAATTCAGAGATACACAAAATGAACTACCATGATATTAATTACTCAAAAGAAAGATCAACATAGTTATAGCACATGCATATAAAAATCCAAAATGTATGTGACTAACAAAATGTGGATGCATAAAAAAGATAACTAACATAAATGAGCCTAATGCTCCTCCTATCTAAGCTACTCCAAGCCTCTCCTCCTAATAAGACGAAGTCCGATGGGCAGAGTTGGAGGCACAACTGTCTCTAGCTGGCCAGGCTGGTAGGTGGTCCCCCTCAACACGGAAGGCGATTACCCTAATGATCAAGATATGTGTCGATGGCCGTGAAATTCCTCGTCATGTAGTCGTGCTTATGGCCTAACTGGGAAGAGATGTCTGCCATCGAAGGAGACATGTCCAAAGGAGGAGAAACACCGAAATATGAAGGATAAGGTGGAGGCTACTGCCCTGGCTGCTGCTGTCGTGGAGGTGGTGTAGCCTGGTGGTCATACTGTACCTCATCATCTCCATCATCACCATGTGGATATAGGAAGCTGTAGTCCAGATAATCACGCTCATCGAAGTCCATGGGAGGATCAGTCGGGTATGAAGACTCGTATCCCCCGCAGTGCTCACCATCAGGGATGTCCTCTTCACGTATCCATCGTCACTCTCTGCAGATGTAACGATACTTCATGGCCTTCAGAGTGGCAATGTCGATGGTGTCGTACGGAGAGAGCTGGCGACCCCTTAGAATGAGATCCACCTGTGCCGACTCAAAATAGAAGGTAATGATGTAGGCATAGGGGATGTGACAACCTGAGTCAGACGTCGATGTCATGTATGCGATAATGATGTGAGGCAGGCTGATGGGAATTTCGTGCATTAAAACCCCGAAGACGTACATGTCCAGGAGAGTGACAAAGTTCTTATTATTGCCATGAGTAATGATTACCATATGAAGGATTTTGTGCAGCAGATGGGGCACTAATTTTACGTCGGTATCGGTGACTCCAGAAGGATACACGATGATCGCCCTATCAGACCATGTGATGGGATTAAGGACCTCGAGGCGTTTGAATGGCCATTGACGAATCTTACACCCAAGAGTAGTGGTAGTGGTGTAGAGGAAGTTCAAAACATTAGCAAGACTCTCAAGCAAGATCGAGATGAAACGATTGCCGACCACAGACTGAATGATATAGTCATTTGCGGTAGCGAGGTTGGAGTAAAAACACTCGAACCAATGGAGCATTATAGGAATGCTTATATTGCCAAAAGGATACCCACCTCAATTTGGCAAGCACCTCACGCATTGGGAGGTGCGTTTTGTCGAAGAATTCAAAGTTTACAATCGCGATTTTGAGGATATTGGCGTCCGTGAGCCTCGAGCTTACAAACTCAAGCACGAACTTGGACCCAGAAGCACCATCAATCTTTGATTTAGAATGCCTTCTTTTTATAGAGCATTTGTATGACGGTGGCCGAGGTGTCTCCATGGTGACTAGTAGATATAGTTTTGTGACAGGTGATGGATTACGAAACACTTTGAAACGGGGCCGAGGATTGGAAGTCCCTAATAGATGACGATTCAACGACTCTACGAGTGGGAGGACAACGAGAGCATGACACGGGAGCGGGATGAGCAGCGGGACATTGGGTTCAACATGAAGACATTTTGGCAAAAATAGTGAACACAAACTAGGGTTTGAAAATAATGGAAAATCTAGAACAATGAAGGAAATCCAATGAAAACGATGAAGAAGGGAATAAAAGTTAACTAGAAGACTTGAAGAACCCAAACAAGATAGATTATGAAGAAGGAGGCTTGGTTGGAGGTGCACAAGAGGAAAAAGTTATGTTTTCGATCTTAAAAACCAATTTATAGAAGAAGGTGGTCTGAGCATCATTGACGCTAATGAGTAAAAAAGGTGGTTCTAGGGACAGACTTACTAGCCCGATAGGTGGATCATTTAACGTACTAGCGAGAGGATGCAGCGCGCTACTTTGTCACACCTAGCATGCAAATTGCTCTCTAGAATTTGGGTTCAAAATTTTTTGGATTTTTGAAGAACAACTCCGATTCATGTCATAATTCATGGAAATTCACTAACAACATATAAAATTTTTTGGATGAGCTATATCATGGATTCACAAATCATGCCTAATTATCATCGAATTTTGAAAAATTTGTCTCTAGAAATGGCTTGGTGGAAATATTGGCTAGTTGGTCCTTAGTGGACACATGAATCAATTTAACATCGCCTTTTTTGACATGATCTCGAAGGAAGTGGTGCCTAATCTCAATGTGTTTGGTACGAGAGTGTAAAATTGAATTTTTCGCATATGTTGATCACACTAGTGTTATCACAATAAATTTCAGCACAATCAACTTGGATTTGGTAATCCTTAAGTTTGGTAATCCTTAAGTTCTTGCTTCATGTACAAGACTTGAGCACAAAAACTTTCGGTAGCAACATATTTGACTTCGGCGGGGAAAGATCAACGGAGTTTTTCTTTTTACTGAACCATGATATTAGTGAATCTCTTAGCAAATGGTAAAATCCTGAAGTGCTCTTCCTACAACTAGACTCCCCGCATAGTTAGAATCAACAAAGCTTCGAAGTTCAAAACTTTTTGCTTTGTTGAACCATAATCACAAGTCTTGTGTCCCACTTAAGTAATGATATATATGCTTGACACATTTCAAATGTGAGTCCTTGGGCTCGGATTGAAACCTAGTACAAAGACACACACTACACATAATATTGAGTCTACTAGCAGTCAAGTAAAGTAGGTTACTAATCATGTGACGACATAGCTTAGGATTTATGGGCTTTCCTTAATGGTCTTTGTCCATTTTGACGGTGGAACTACTAGGAGTGTCACATGCCTTCAAATTATCAAATTATAGTTTCTTTAGGATGTCCCTCACATACTTCACTTGATTTATGAAAATCCCGTGCTTGGATTGCTTAATTTGCAATCCTAAGAAGTATGTTAATTCACGCATCATGCTCATTTCATATTCATTGGACATTAAAAATGATAAATCATTACATAAATTTGAACAAGTAGCATATCAGTTTTTTGATCAAAATGAACTATGTGGGATCTAGTGTTCCTTTCTTGAACCCTTTTTCAAGTAGAAATGCATTTAGCCTATCATACCAAGCTCTAGGAGCTTGTTTCAACCCGTCAAGGCCTTTTGAAGACGATAGACATGATTTAGATAAGCATGGTCTTCAAAACCCAATGGTTATCCTACATATACCTCTTCATTGATGAAGGCATTCAAGAATACACTTTTAAGATCCATTTGGTATAGTACGAATTCATTGTAGTAAGGATAAGCAAGCAACATTTGAATTGCTTCTAGTCTTGCTACCGGTGCAAAGGCTTCTTCATAATCAATTCCTTCCTCTTGATTATAGCATTGTGCAACAAACCTAGCCTTATTTCTCACTATTTAACCTTTTTCATTCTTTTTATTCCTAAAGACCTATTTGGTGCCTAAGATAGTATGGTCTTTAGGTCTAGGCACTAGTGTTCATTCCTTGTTTCTAACACAGTGTCCTAGTTCCTCTTGCATGGCCATGATCCAAAACTCATCATTTAAAGCATCATCTATCCTAGTAGGCTCAGTTTGTGATATAAATGTATATACCCCTCATCTCGATTTATTGATGATCTAGTGGTTACACCTTTGTTTGGATTACCTATGATTTGTTGAAAAGGATGTTGTAGAAGAAGTCTTGAGTTATTGGGTACACAACGTTTGGTTTTCGTTCTCACTTCTACTTCTTTACCATTGCATGGTTGACCTTAGGTGATATCATCATCATCATTAAGTCTCATTTTCTCCAAGGTGTCCAATATTTGCACTTTATGATCTATCTCATCAAACCTAATATGGATTGAATCCTCTATGGTTTTGGTTGATCTATTGAACACTCTATATGCCTTACTCTGCATGGAATAGCCTAGAAAAGTACATACATTTGACTTTAGGTCAAATTTGTCAAAATGATCTTTATCGTTTAAAACATAGCAAGTGGAACTGAACACCTAAAAGTAACTAATGTTAGGCTTTCGACCTTTCAATAATTTATAAGGAGTCTTTTTCACATGCTTTCGGACATTTACCCTTTTTAAAATATAACATGTCGTGTTAATGGCTTCGACCTAAAAGTGCTTAGCTATCTTATACTCACTAAGCATGGTCCTACACATTTCTTGTAGAGTCATATTCTTCCTTTCAACTACTCCATTTTTTTGTGGTGTTCTAGGAGATGATAATTGGTGTGTATACCATTGTCTAGCACAAAACTCCTTTAAGTTCCTATTCACAAGCTCACCACCCCTATCACTCCTAATGATGGTAATTTTGTACCCTTTTTCATTTTCAACTAATGCACAAAATTTCACAAACACCTCAAAGACCTCATGCTTATGAACTAGAAAGTTCACCCAGGTGTATCTAGTAAAATCATCAGCAATAACAAAGCAATATGATTTTCCCCTTAGACTTTGTGTTTGGGTAGGTCTGAACAAATACATGTGGATAAGTTCTAAGGCTCTAGTCACATCATTAGCTACTTTTGTCTTGAATGACGATTTCACTTGTTTTCCAAGAATATAAGGTTCACATTTCTTGTCTTTCTTGTAGGTGCATTTAGGGAGACCCTTCACTAAATCATGCTTGGTTAATTTTGACAAATTTTCCATACTAGAATGTCATAGTCTATGATGCCACATACATGCATCACATTCATTTTGAGCACTAAAACATGAAACATTTTGCATATGCATCTCATCAAAGTTACTGGCATAAACATTCTTATCTCTATATTTAATGAACAAGATTTGATGTTGCTTATTCCTAATAATACATTTTGATGATTCAAACATGACATGGAAACCTTTATCACACTATTGACTTATGCTAAGAAAGTTATGTTTCAAACCATCAACAAGATAAACATTTGAGATGGAAAGAGAATCATTACTCATGGCACCAAGGCTTATAGCCTTTCTTTTGTTGTCATCTCCAAACGTGACCTTTCCATCATCATGCAGCTTTAGTTTAATGAATTGACTTGCATATCTGGTCATGTGTCTTGAGCACCCATTATCCAATTACCATGAGGTACTGTTCCTCGCATCTTATATAATGTGAGAAACACTAAATTTTGGTATCCGAAAACCTTTGGGTCTAACAATGTTAGTACCATAAGTATCCTTAGCTACCCATGCTAGTTTACCTATTTTGGTCTTTTGCAAGACACATTTCCCAACCATATGAGACCTATTGCATTTTGAGCATCTATGAGCATCATCCAAAAATTTCTTGTAGCTCAATATATTTTCTCTATATCCTATGCATCTCTTGTTGAGTGCACGTCGTTATGCTCCAAACATCATGTCAAACATATCTCTCCCTTTGGTGAATTTGGTCACCATATTAGTCAAGTCCTCTACTTCCTTGATGAAGGCATCTCTCTCCTTTAGGACTTCATTCATGTCACTTTGGGGCCACTAATGGTCTCATTTTATGGCTCAATCTCATACATTGCTATGGTCAAGCTCTTTTTAAGTGGTTTGGTCTTCTTGACCTCTTTTTCCAGTTCTTTCCTAAGCTCAACAATATTAGGCACATCATCTAAATCGTCAACATCATCAAAATTTAAAGCATTTGAATTTACCTCTCTTTGTCCTATGAGATAAAGTATAGCCTTCTCATTTTTCAACTCAGAGTCGGAGCTTGATAAAGTTGAGTCATCCCATGTTGCCTTGAAGCTCTTCTTGCCTTTCCTCTTGTTCAAGCCCTTTTTAGACTTGCAATCGGCCTTAATGTGGCCCGGTTTGCCACACCCAAATCAAATGGTCTCGCTTGACTTTCCTCATTTGCTTCCACTCTTGAACTTCTTCTTATACTTGTTGCGCTTGTACATTGCCTTGTTGCATTTTTTTTAGGACATAGGTACTTCCTCCTCAAGATCATTGTCATCACTAGATTTCTCATCTTCGATAATCTCAACCGATGGAGCCGGTGGGCCATTTGCCTTCAAGCAATCTCCTTTCTTGAACTCTTTGTACCACCACCAAGTGCTTTCAATCTAGCTCGGTCCTTTAGTTCAAATTCATAGACCGTTAGCTTTCCACATAGAGCATCAAAGGTGTAGCCTCCCAGGTTTTGCACCGATTGGATGGAATATCTCTTTGTATCTCATTCCTTAGGTAAGCCTCTAATGAACTTGGATACTGAAGTCTCTTGATCATAATTTTTTCCAAGATTCTTGATCTCATTCAAGAGCTTTGTGAACTGTGTCATGGCGGTGGCTATCTCTTCATCGGAGCCATCCTGAACAGTCTCATAATGCTCCTTAAGGAGCCTCAATTTAGTCTTCTTCACTTGAATTATACCCTCATAGTGTACTTCAAGCTTCTCCCAAACTTCCTTGGCCCTTTCGCATGCACTAACACAGTTGAACTCATTTTCACTTAGTGCGCAAAACAAATAATTCATATCTTGATCATTCTAGAGGTCATTCTTTGTCTCCTCAGCGGTGTAGTTTCTCGCGGGCTTGTCCAATGGAGTGTAGCCATTCTGGATTGAATCCCATAAAAGTATACTTTTGGCTCTAAAGTAGAACTTCATCCTCACGTTTCAATTAGCATAGTTCATTCCATCAAAGTATATAGGCCTACTTGATGAGTTGGCTTCCCTAAGGCGATCCAGATCTAGAGTTTGCATCCTAGCACAAAAACACTCAAAATACGTTAGTAACACTTTGAGCAATAACCCGCTCTGATACCAATTGAAATCAAACCTAAGAGGGGTAAATTGGGTGTACCTAGAGGTTATCGCCTTTTAAAAACTTTCAATGAACAACAATACTCTATGCACGGACAATCAACAATAATAAATGCAACGCAATGGTGAAGGGGGTGAAAGATATGGAAAAGAGACACACGATTCATAGTGGTTCGATCTAACGATCTATACCCATTACCTAACCTCCCTGGTTTGGATTTTTAAACCCCCACTTATATTAAAAATAAGTGTTACAACCTTAGCATACAAGCCTAGAATGCCTACTCACAAATTATGACTTCCTACCTAGCCTCAACTAGGTCTTCCCTTGACTTAGATCCCACTAAGTCTTACAACAACCACTTACAACAAATAGATTAATATAACGAAGTTCACTTTACAAAGTAAAACGACAATAAGTTCAATTATAAGCAAGCCACTAGAGCCTAACAACTATAATGCATGCAAGTATGAATATGAATGAGAGATGTAAATATGTCACTGATTTTGCGCAAATCTCAAACTCGAAACCGATTAAACCAAATCGATGAGAATAAATTCCATTTCAAATCAAATGAACAATTAGTTTGATAAAAATCAAGTTTAAGCCCTAACTCTTGTTCAAATATGTCCCAAGGCTTATAAAATCGAGTTTAAATGCAAAACCTAAGATAAATGTGTTCAAGAACACAACAAATGATTTTCACACACCAAGCACACCAAAAGATATAGTTTAAGCACAAACAAGCTAGGAAATCAAACTTTCTTACAACTCCAAATGAGTGGGAGCAAAATTAGTTTTAGAGAAGTGGTTGAAAGCCTTAGAACACCTTAGTTATACCAACTCTGAGGATGGTTCGGTTGACTAAAAAGATTCTAAGTGGTTGAGCACAAAAATTAATACTATTTGACGTGAAAACTTGATCAATTATGAGTTTTTGAGCTTGAGAAGACAAAAAAATGTTCTAAGTGGTTTGTTAATGGTTTCCAACCCTATTAGACTATTTGTGGTTGTTATTTTGATATAAGGTCCTAGATTCAATCATGATTCAAAAAAAGCAAAAGTTGTAAGCTTTTTAAAAAAGCTGTCAGGAATCTAGTTAATGCGCTAGGTGACATCATTAGCGTTCTAATCTGCATGTAGCGTGCTAATGAGTCCCATTAGCGTACTAATCACCAGGGACCTGAAATTAAATAATTTATAGTCTCATGTTAGTGACCCCTTAATACACCTATGACTCAACTAAACCTCTAGAATCATAGCAAATATGTCTATTGTGATTCACCCGTTTGGATGGCCCGGATGATTTGACAAATCCCGAAAATTGGAAATCCCAATTTAATTAAATGTATAGGGGCTTTTTCGAAAATATTTTATTTTTCATTTCAAAAACCAATCAACTTGAGTTTAGTGCTTTAAAAAACAATCATAATAGTTTTCCTAATTCGATGCATGTGTAAAAAAATGAGTTTTCATAATACAAAACACTATAAAATCATTTCAAGTTATAAACTTTAGTTGATACTAAAACGGATACTTGAAACTTTTGAAAACGTGGAAAAACATGGTATGCATGAAACTAATGCATTTGGCCTATGTAATTGGACTGATATACCTTACAAATGTTGTACAACTTGTAGTGTAGGCTTTTCGTCCTTGTTTCCTTGTGTGAGCCGAATCTTGAGCTTTACCGACTATATTTGACTTGAGCATGTGAGAATTCAATTTTTCCTTTTGAGCTTATAATTCATAACCAAGTTTGACATTCTGACACATATTTAACAAACTTGTTAGAATCCTTTCATTTTGTTTGTTTCCATCAAAACCGCAAGTGGAGAATAAGTGACTAACCACTTAGTCCAACAATGTGTTTGTTGATTATAAGTTTTAGGAGTTACCATGGTCATTGGAACTTTTAAATCGGATATAGACAATACAACCGTAAAATATATAACATCGATATATAGTTATTGATTAGGGAGGCGCAGATAATAAACTTAATTGGTTATGAATCTAAAGATTTGGGACATAAATAAATGTGAAACTTACGTTATTCACACTGATAGGTGAAGTTCTAGTTTGCACATTATAGTCTTTTTCATCACGATAGTAGGTTGAAATTGATTTGAAGAAAATCTATTTATTCTAATTAAGCAATGCACACACATAATGAAGATGAAGAAAGTGAGTTGAAAAGCATAGTTAATTATTACCTATGTAAAGTTGTGAACTAAGATCTTCTTTATATAAGGGTACAAAGTTATTTATATTATTTTTGTAGATTTGAATAGTTTAGTTAAAAATCAATAAAAAAAGATTTCTTTAGCAATAAAGTAAATCTGATTAAGTACACTGAGTGCAATACATCTTTCCCTGAGGACGATATCCATAATCAACATTAGTTGATCACATTATTACTACAATCGAGCCGTTATACTTGCAGCTATGATCAAGTTTTTGGCGTCGTTGCTGAGGATAGATAACAACTTTAGTTTAGTTAGTCTACAAAAATTGTTATCTTTAGTTTTAAGTAATTTACTTTCTAGATCAAAAATGTTTAAGTTTCAAGTTCTACAATGTGCACATGATCTTTTGTATTTTCTTTTTAGGTAAAATTAGTGCATGCTTATAAAAGAGAGGACTTAGTTCCTTACAACCCTAAGATTGACAAAACCAACAAAGGAAAGAACAAGAAAGGAATAAAGATTGCGAAGGATCAAGCATAAAACCAATAATAGGGCCAAGGGAATAACTAACCCGAAAGTGATCTGATAGTGCAAGATAGAGTGCAAGGATAGAGATTTCTTTGTAACTACTTCAAGCCAGAAGTTCTAAAGACTTACAATGGAGTGATGAGGCTTCCAGCCAACACCACCAAGTTCGAACAAAGACCATTTCTATCAACATGGTGCATAATAGCTTGTTGAATGGGCTAGTGAATGAAGATCCATTTGCACATGTACATAATTTATTGGAGAAATGCGACATCGTACACATTATCAGAGTTACAAAGGAGGTAATCAGGATGAGACTTTTCTCATTCTCATTAGATGGAAAAGCCAAATCCTGGTTTCAAGGATTGAACGCAAGGAGTATGACTTTATGGACAAAAATCAATGAAATATTTTTTGACAATTTCATTCCCCCAATGAAGGTTAGCAACCCGTTAATCACCAAGCCATGGTGGTTAATCCTATGGACATGCAGCAAGGAATGGAGCTTGAGGGGATCAACTTCATGAACAATCAGAGCTATGGAAACAACTTTAGGCCGAGAAGAATGGCTCCTCAAAGGTTTTAACGAGGATACATTAACGCAAACATCTCATATAGAAATTTTTATAATATACTGAAGTTACCTCCAGGCTTCAATCAACAAGTCAACAAGGGAAGGTAGGGCAGAGCGAAGAAATGACTTCATTGAAGTCAATTGAGAAATTCTTCCACGCTATCAATATGAGCAATAGGGAACGCCATGAGAAGCATGATAAAGAAATGGAAAATATGAAGCAAGTTATGAAAAGAATGGACAATGAGAGATTGCAATCCATCAAGAACCTGTAGAGACAGATTGGCCAGTTAGCCATTGCTTTGAATTCAAAGATAAAAGGGTAGTTTCCAAGTAACACTATCACAAATTCTAAAGAGAATGTTAGTGCTATTCACATGATGAACACTAGGACAATGAATGAGCCAATGATAGAGCAAGTGATTTACAAGCCAAAAAAGGTTAAAACTATGGCGAGTCAAGAAGCCAGAGAAATTAGAAGAAGTGCACAAGGTAAAGGTTCAAAAAGATGCACCATGGTTCGCAGACTATGCAAAAGAAAGAAAGAAATTCCTAAGTGATGTTAAGTCATACTTTTGGGAAGAGCCATACTTATTTAAAAGATGCAATGAAGGGTTGATTCGATGATGCATAGAAGAAAAAAAATATTCAGGCGTTTTGGAAGGATGTCATTCATCCCAATATGGGGGACATTTTGGAGCACAAAGGACGACAAAGCTATAAGTGTTACAATGCATATTCTATTAGCCAAATTTATTTAAGGATTCATATATTTTTGTGAAAACTTGGAATGAACGCCAAAATATAGGAAATATTTCTAGAAGGCAGGTGTTTCCACAAATCACTTTTCAAGAAATTGAGCTATTCGATGTATAGGGAATAGATTTCATAGGACTATCCCTACTTCAAATGGGAAATAATGTATATTGTTAGCAATAGATTATGTCTCCAAATGGGTGGAAGCCATAGCAACCGCAACTAATGATGCAAAAGTGGTCATACAATTCATAAAGAAAAATATTTTCTGCCAACTTAAACACCTAGAGGATTAGTCGGTGATGAGGGGTCACATTTATGTAACAGAGCCTTGGACACACAGCTTAAGAAATATAGGGTTATGCATAAAACCTCACTTGCATACCATCCTCAAATAAATAGACAAGCTGACGTAAGCAACAAAAATAGTGAAACAGATATAAGAAAAAACAATTAACACCAAGAGAAAAGATTGGGCTTTCCATCTTGAAGAAGCATTGGAGGCATATAGTACAACATTCAAAACACCAATTGGCATATCTCCGTATCTGTTGTTATATAGAAAAACATATCACTTGCCAGTAGATTTAAAGCATAAAGCATAGTAGGCTATAAAAAAGCTCAACATGAATCTTCAAGCTCCTGGAAAGACTAGATTACTTCAACTAATGGAACTGGATGGTTTTATATTGGATGCATACAAAAATGCCAAGTTATATAAAGAGAAATCAAGGCAGTGGCATGACAAAAGGATTTAACATCAATCTTTTGAGCCTGGACAACTAGTCTTGTTATACAATTCAACACTTAAACTGTTTCTGGATAAATGAAGATCACGATGGTTAGGACCATTCAAGGTAGTTGCTACTCGGCCTTATGTAGTGGTAGTGTAAAAAACAATTAGGGTAAGACATTTAATGTAACATTTCCTATTCCAATTAAGAGAATGCCTGATATGACACCCTAACTAAGCCCCAGTGCACTAGTCGGACTCAATTAGAGTAACAGTACATCCGTCCTTCATACCTAATAATCATAATACAATATATTGTATATGAAATAAATAAATAAAATGCAGCAGAATTAAAACTTTTCTATAATACCAACGATGTAATAAACTATAACAATCAGAGTCCAAAATATGTATCTACCTCGGGTATAAAATCATATCCCAAACCTTGTGTTAATACAAAAAAATTATTCATTACGATATATAAAATAATAGGGAAATCAATTCATTATAGATAAGACTATAAACTCATAATTTTCTCTATTCCTAAGTCGAAGCGCATGCCGCTATCCTGAAATGTTAATTGGGGAATGGGTGCTCCAACTTGCTCAAGTAAGTGATGCTCACAAACTGATCAACTATCATCTAATAACAATGATTCAATGAATAGCCATATGAATCCAAAACATATCAATTAAGGTATTGAAATATGATAAAAACAATAGATAATAAATGCAAATCAACAGTTTAATAATAGCTGTACTCGTGACATCACTTTTAATTTCAATTAAAAGAGCCATCTCTTAGTTATTTAAGAATACCATTACCCAAAATCCACACATTGGTCGATGGCCGATGTGCAATTTTATCAAATTTTATTTATTTGGTCAAAATATTATTTTATAATGATTTTTCCTTATTTTTTTTGGAATTCTTTCCAAAAATCTAGCATTTTTTATGAGGAGGGTTTGGCCCCTATATCGAACGATTCAGTCTGGTTTAAGGATCAAACCCATTCTTCTTCCTCATCTCCTCTATTTTGCCTCTTCTTCTCAAATCAAAATCATTTTTTTTTTAAATCGATGGGGTTGGCTTTGGCCCCAACACCAGGCCACTCTTGGGAGGGGTTACGACTCCCATGCCCTCTACATCCTTCCTCAGACCGAGCCAAGTCTCCCGTCTCCATCCGGCATTAACTGCCAAAACAACAAACAACAACCCCAATGACAACAACAATAGTAACCAACAAATAACAACAACCAGAACAACACTTACCTTCGATCTCTCTATCTTAATTTCTCTCACTCTCCTTTCGATTCCATCTCTCTCTCATTGGATTTACGATCTCTCGATCGAATTGAAGAAACTAGTGAGGCGGTGATGTTTTCTTTTGATAAATAATAACTTTCATTGATATTCGCATTGCAAAAATCTCGAAGTGAATCTGAAGGTTTAGTTCTTATTTTAAGTTTTAATATCTCTCGAGATACGTGTTGCTTATCTCAAGGTCAAACTTGTAGCTATTAGCAAATCAATATAGCCTCCATCACATCATGACTAACTTATTTATGATCATACACACTTTTCTCCATATTCGCACACACGAATCTCGAAGCTTAACTAATGGAATATGAACTAAAGTGATACTTCTTAAAGTTACACTAATTTTGACACATTCATATCACATACCCATTCATACTTCTTAAAATGTGGTTGCACGTATCTCGAGGCTTGTATAAACTCTCTAACATGCAACATTGAACCCATTCCCTTCCTCGAGATCCACGCTATTTGTATCTCGAGTCGAATCCAATGTATAATTTTATTTGATTTAAATTATATGATTCATTTTCTTATATTTTATATATATATATATTCACCTATTTATTTTCATGGCTGTAAATTCCCCGCTCGCTGACGACCACTCTTAGGCATGCGCACTAACGTATATCCCAAAATGTTACCTTCGACCATGCGTGTCACTAGGTGCCCACAATTTTATTAACTATTTATTTATTTCCCTATATATATACCATATACATAAAAATATATGTATGCCTATAACTTCGCCTTGCGAGTCAACGAGTTTACTCGGGCGAGCACGCTACCCCACGACTTGTATGCGTCACTTTTGATCCACAAACGGTATTAGGCGTCCCATAATTTATCAATTATTCCATTATAAGCGGATTAATCTAATTATTTCTATAAATAATAATACAATCCATACAAACATTAAACAACATACAAATCTACATACACGCTAATCGAGATAAGCTGATCTTAAGCACGAGTCTAAATCAGGTTAATTAGAATTCAGATCAACACTAGTCACCTGCTTAAAGTAATGGGTCGTTACATTTAAAGTAAATGAGCAGCGAGTTAAGTTGTTTTATAGAACTGAAGTGACGCAAGATGAACTTGAAGGATTCAAGTAACAAAAGATCAATGCCTTGAAGAATAACAAGAATGGGAAGAAATAATGGAGAGTTAAGCAACAAGATGAATAACCTTTTGAAGAAGCACCCAAAAAAATAATATCAAGGTTTTTCTGAAAAAGCCGGAACAAAAATTAAAGTTCACAGTGAGACTTCAACCAATCAAGACTAAAGATCCTAAATATATATGTATTCCATTGAGCATTGATGAGCACCGATTTAGAAATATATTGTGTGATATGGGAGCCTCATTCAATGAAATGCCTATAAAAGACATGTTACAAACTTATTTAAAGATCAATTATCCCGATAAAAAATATTTATAATTAGTTGATGGTAACTTCGTAACAATAATCAGGAGAGTCTTGTATGTGCATGTAAAATTAGGTAGATTCACATTCATCACCTATTTTGAGATTATGGCTCATGATATAGATCATGATGTGTCTACAATACTTGGGTGACTATTCTTTAACATTGCCAATACGGTATTGAACACGAGTAAGAAAATGATCATAATGAGTATTGAGAAGGATGATGATGCTGAGAAGATTGTCTTTGTTGAAGGGCAAGAAGTACATCCAAACTGGAGAAATATCATTATCTCTAACGTACAATTGGAGTATCTCGATTTAGACTCAGACTAAATGAGCGAAAATGCGTCGGATTAATAATGTTAAACTAAACTCTACTGGGAGGCAGCCCAGGGGTTTTTATTTTGAGTTTTTGAATTTCAGTTAGTTAGTTATTTAGTTTGCTTAGTAAGAACAATCAAAAAGTTTTAGTTTTCTAACTTTTGAAAGTTTTGTGCTAAATGTGCAGGAGAGACTGTTTGTCAGGTGACATTTCACCAGAATGGAATGTCTCGACTAACTTAGTAAGGAGCGTAGAAGAGCAAGAAAATTAAAGTGGTAAAGGTCATGTACATGGACAAATCACTGGTCTATTTTTAAACATTGAGGGAAAGGTTTCGTTTATGTTTAAGGGCATCAACACTACCATAAGGGAAATGGTAAGAAAGGATGAAATAAGGATACACACAGCAGGTATGGTCATAAAATTTTATTTTTGAAGCAGTTAAAGAGGAATGCATGGTAGTGTATTCTTTTTTATTTTCTTACTATTTGAATGTTTAAGAAGTATAGATTATGTTATATATAGTAATATGTAATTCATTTGCAAAGTTCATGCCTTTAATTGAGGATGAGTAAGAATACAAGTATCATGTTGATATGAAATTTAAGAGAGTGTTTTCAATTTTTGAAGAAAATAAGAAATGTAACAAACAACGATTTGATTTCATGATTAGAAACTTAGAGATAGGGAAGACCGTGAACTTGAAACAAAACCAAGAAGAATACTAAAACACATCTTGTGGAAAAAGTTAGATCTCTAAAGGATTCTATAATAAGTATGAATCTTACTTGAGTAAAAAGTAAATAAAGACTTAGTACTAAAAGGGGAAGAAATAGACACCATGTTTAATGAAAAAGTTGGACTAAAAACTTACTTGATAAAGTGAAAGTGTAAAATGCTAACAAGTGTTTTAAGAATAAAAAAATACAGAGTCTCACAAGTTCTATAGGGAAAGGAATAGAGAACTTAATGGTTGGAAAATGAAAGAAAAAAATTAGAATCCATAGGAAAAAAAACAGGGACCTTGCAACTAGAAAATATGAGGAGAAAAAGAAAAAATATAGGCAAAAATACAAAAAACGAGGAAGTTAGATTAAAAGTCTTCAAATAAAAGATTTAGTTCAAGTACAAGTACCAAAGTTGAGTTAAGTTTTCTTTTCAACAATATTAAGTCCGATGGACTGTTGAAGTGCTAAAGTCTACAAAACCAGTATGATCTATGCTTGTTTGTGAATTCTTGAGCTTAATGAGAATTCATGAGGATGTACACTTGCTACTTGAGGGTCAAGGTGAAATAACCTTGTGAGTAGTGATGGTTTTGGTTGTGAACTACGTTTGAATTTTGAAAGTGAATTATATGTGTCGTTAAAGCTACATGTTTTTGAAAATATTAGTTTTTGTAAAGAAAAACTCTTGAGTGGATTATTAACATGAACTTATTTGAATTAAAGGATACTCCATGAACAATGTGAAATGGATATGAACTTAAGTAGTAGTAGTTAAAACACTTATGGCCTGTTTGGTTCACATTTTAGTGAATCCTAACACATGGGATTAATTAGTGATGAGACTAAATCCTTCAAGCAAACAAGATTAACTAGAATACTAATCCGGGCTAATCCCACGAACCAAACAGGCCATTTAGAATACACTTTTGCTCGGAACGAGCAAAATTCTATGTTTGGGGGTATTTGATAAGTGATTATTTAGACTTATATGTAATACTAGTTTTGTAGTATATTTAGTATAAATATCTTGAAATGAGCGCTAATTGATGGTATTTTTGTATTTTCAGATATACAAGGTAAAAAAAAGACAATAGAGTGATTTCATGACGAAAAGAGGATAAAATGCATATAACTATGATTGACTTTGTGGTTCGACACCATTGGAAAAATGTACACAGCATGGGTAAGGCGTGGATAAGGCATGAGGAAAGGAAAATTTGGTTAGCAGTGCTGGCGTAGTGGCGACGTCGTAGGTATATAGGGATGGCGCCGTGGTGGGCTAAATAAGGCGTCGATCATACTCAGTGAGGAAAATGCACACAAAGAGGTCGAAGCTGTGGTGGCAGCGTGGCTTTACATAGACAACACCATATCATTTATGAACAATATCGAGATATAGAAAATAGAAAGTTTAGAGTTCTAGTTCATTTGGAACTGTCTGTTAGGGTTTCTAATTGTTTTCTTAAGTGTATTAGGGGTATAAATTTGTATTAGAACGTGATAAACATATATAATACCATACAATAGCATACATTACCACAAATTAGCATAGTTTACTTTGGTATTGAGTATTAAGAAGAGTTTTAGAGGAGAAGACATTGAAGACTCACTTGTGATTATTCGGTATTATTTTCTTGATTTAATTGAAGTTATTTTGTTTAATCTTTGATTGCATTAAGTACCATGATGTGTATGTTTATTTAAATGATGTGCGAATAGTTCATTAATCTTAGGATCAATGGATCTTATGGTATGAATGCTATGCTAAAGTAGTTATGAATGGATTAGAAAGATAAAAAGTGCAGTGGTTAAATTTTTTATTGATTCTAGATGTAATGCTACAAACATCTTGATCACATGTTTGTTGATTATAGGTTTTAGGAGTTACCATGGCCATTGGAGCTATGAAGCTTGAAATGAACGGTATAACCATAAAATATATAACATCGATAGATAGTTATTGATTAGAGAGACATAGATAATAAACTTAATTTTTAATGAATCTAAAGATTTTGAAATTAAAGTAATGTGGAACTTACGTTATTCACACTGATGATTGAGTTCTAATTTTCACATTAGAATATTTTCCATCACGACAATGGGTTAAAGTGGATTTGAAGAAAATCTGTCTATTCTAATTAAACATTGCACACACATAATGAAGATGAAGGAAGTCAGTTGAAAAGCATAGTCATACATTACCTAGGTGAAGTTGGGAATTAAAATCTTCTTAATATAGGAATACAAAGTTATTTACATTGTTTAGTTAGATTAGACTAGTTTAGTTAAAAATCAATTATAAAAGGATTTCCTTAGCAATAAAGTAAATCTAATTAAATATACTGAGTACAATACACCTTTCCTTGAGGACGATATCCATAATCAACATTAGTTGATCATATTATTACTACAATCGAGCCATTATAGTTATGGCCATGATCAAGTGTATACGCCTGCAGCCACCTACCCATAGTAAGGTCGAGAGGGAGCCCATATGGTAGCACAGCCAGATCCCGAGATGACACGTGGACTTATTGAGGGTACAATTTCTATTTGAAGTAGATATATGCATGTTTTATTTGATTCTGGATCTACTATTTCATTCATTAATGGTCCATGATAGACATCCTAGGATTGACACCTATTAAGGTTAGTGTACATTTAATATTGAGTACCGTAGTTGGGGATAAAGTGTACCCTAACCTTATTTGCGAGGGATGTCCGATAGTGATTAACGGGGTAGAGTTAAGTATAAATTTCAGGGTATTATAGTTTTTAGAGTTCGATGCGCTATTAGGGATGGATTGGTTGGCAGCGTATCATGCGCACATCTACTGTTTTCGTAAGACATTGATTTTCTAGATCCTGGGGCATCCGACATTTATATTCAGAGAAAGCTCACTTAGGACCATTGGCATGAGAGGTCGACTTTCACCCTCACCCATCTCTCCCTTTTGTTTATGTTGGGAATGGAAGTAGGAGGCTCACTAACTTATAATTTGTTTATATAAGTAGGGTTTTAGGGTAGGGTTTCCATGTAATCTCTCAATTTATCGAAATACCCCGGAGCAAGCTTAAGCCCACTATGTTTTCAAATTTAGTTAGTTACAGTAAATTAGTTTTTAAATTGTTGTAATTTCATTAATTTTATGTGTATACATATAATTGATAAGTCAATAAGTAGACAATGTTTTATAGTATATTTTAGGGTTACTTTTGATGTAAAAGGCTATATTACATTGGGTTTTCTCTTGTTTTTATAATTTTAAGTTATATTAATGTAAAATAGAGAAATGGAAGAAAAAAAGAAGAATTGTAAGGAATTAAGTCAATTGAAGAGAAGTCCAACGATTCTGCAGCGATTCAGGAAATAAACTAGGATTCGCTACATAAATCGGCATCAGACAAGTCCAGCAATTCATCAGCAATTCAAAAAATGAGCTAGGATTCACTACACAAATAGGTGAACCACAGAGTCATTATTCCACCAATTTTCCTAGCGATTTAGCTGAGTAGGAGAATTCCTTCAAGATTCGCTAATGTCGGCCACAAGAATTTTGGGTTAAAACAAGGAACTCGAGTTTGATTGGGATATGTACACTACAAGATACTATATATATGACCCAAAGGGTTCAAAATTAAGTGCCTTTGATTGCGCTTGGAGCGCTTGATTAGTTTTAAGGCCCTTAATTAATTTTTGACTATTCTCAATTGAGTTTGGTTTTAGTTTTATTATCATTGCTTTCGAAGACTCTTTATAGATTCAAGTATTCAATAAAAAGTATTTTTCATTAATGTCTTTTACTTATTTTATTCCAATGTTTATTTTGAATATGTGTGAGTAGTTTATTAATCTAAGAAAAGTCTAAACATGAACTTAAACCATTTTGTAATGTAGTCATAATGAAGAAGAATTTGTGCTTAATGCTTTAAACCTAATCATAAATGTTAGTTAACAGTTTCAATAGATTTGTCTTTGTGTATCACAATCAAAAAACTTTGAATTTCATGCATAGTCTAGAATGTGTATTGTGATATTTAGGTCCTAAATCTAATATAAAGTAGTAGCTACGATTAATTTATAAGGTTTTTTCCCATTTAGATGTCTTAGGTGAATTTTATTATAAGTTTGATATTGATATGGTTAATTCCGATAATATTGGCTTAGTAGTAAGATTTTTAATAGTGTAACGTTATGCTTTTATTAGTTATCTTTGATCTTTTGAAGAACTAATGGTGATAAAATTAGAATATGGCTTTTCCATTGATATACGAAATAACTGATGGCTTGATGAAGGCTATCAATCTTGCTTATGATTTAGGTTTAATGATTCCATAATGCTTCAAAATATGATGATAGTATGATTATGACTATACTTTAATTAATATGTTTGGATTCAAAGAGGTTTAATTTTTCATAATTATTGTTTTGGATATTTGTTTAGATGTTTGTTTTATATTGATTTGATTTGAATTTTTAGAATATTTAGAATTAGTGAGTTTGAATTGTGTTAGTTTAAATTATTTTAATTAGTTTAATTGATTGTCATAGTTTGATTACATAATCTCAACTCCCATTTTAATTAAGTTAAAGTAAAATAATAAAAACTCATGGAAACCCTTTTTCTTAGAGATTTTGCAAAATTCCTATGGAGATGATCCTACTTACCACTACTACAAATAATAAGAATATACGGTAAACTTATTGTATATGTTCGACAATTGTCAATTCTTGGCAGTGTTGCCGGGGATTTTAAAAATAATTTGTTTGGAGTCTTTCTCGTTGTATGTCATACAATATATCAAAAAGTGAGCAAGAACTTAATTTTAGGCAAGCGAATAAAATTTTTGCATCTTACAAACTTATGTGTATCGCCTTTCCTACGTAGTTTTCCAATTTTGAATTAAAATTTGGATTTATCAATTCTTTACCTTATTTTCACGGTGAAGATGATGAAGATCCTCAACAATTTATTAGGAAATGCACACATAAAGTAAGTTTGTTGAAACCTAATGATATAGAGTTAGAATATGTTAAGCTAAAAGCTTTCCCTTTTTCTTGAAGAGGACAAGCTCTAGATTGGCTATTCAATATTTCTTAAAATTACATAACCACATGATCTCGAAATGTTACAAGCCTTTTTAGATCAATAAATTCCCGCATGAAAGATTAGTTTGGATAGAAAACAAATTTGTTGTGACAACCCTAACCCTACAAATTAGGCACCGCCTGACAATAGGCATTCGTTGACCCCCTGTTAACTAATGCGGAGTTATTAGAGGACTAGTCTGCCTCACAAACTGGGCTTCAGTACCTCATTGTCCACACAACATAGTATATATATATAATCATATGCAACAAAATTTAAATGTAGGGAAAATGCGTTAATAAATAAATTAAACACACAACGAGTTCTAGGTGTAAAAGCTAGACTAGGGGAACCTCGTACAATAGATACGATGTAAAAATTATAAGGATGAGAGGATATACATGTATATCTCAATCCAAATACCCATTTATAAATTATAATAAATTTAATATAAATATATCAAATGACCTATGTATGCTGCACGTCAATGTTCTCGAGCTCAGAGATTTGACCTGCAATTATGACCATATATGTGACAATTCCAATGAGTAAATCCATAATATGTTAATCAATAATTAAAATTTAAAATTAAAAGTCTATAAATCATGGATGAAGAAATAAAGCTGAAAAGAATAATAAAACACATGATAGACAAACTACAATGGTCAAAAGTAGAGACCAAGTGACCAGGAAGCAAATGATAGGCGCCTAAGTTGTATTGACACTTTTTATGGGGCTTACAGCCACTTGACTATGGGTATGTTTCAAACCTTGGTACGATGAGACCAAGTCCACTTCGGCTATACCCAAACCCTTAGCACTGTCGGCTCACATTAGCTGCAAACAAAAAAAATTCCAAAGGGAGCCACAGTTACAACCGGATGCTTGGCGACAGTAGAATTCTTGAAGTACTATGACAAGCAACAACGACTGTGGATGTTAACTTAGAGGACTCAATTTCATCGAGGAGCCACAAGCGAGACTCGAATGGTCAACCTACGAGTAAACAATGACTCAATTCGACCACTCAGGCCCTAAGTCTCTCGGTATGGTAGTAGAGTCGAACAATATGTATCATTTCTATTAAAATATGCAAGGAAAGGAAAAGAATTGTTATTGGACTTCTTACTGGTTTACTTACAATACAGTCGCATAAATCACCACGTCAAATCAATCATTCCAATAGCCTGGTTGAGTCCTTGCGTATCTACAATCATACATAGTATAACAAAGTTGTTTTAGGGACCATTTGTTAAGTAGATGTCTTGTGTGTAGCTCAAATGAACTAATTCATCAATAATTTCTTTTAAAGACTCAAGTCATTACATAAAGGGCTCAACATACTAAGACAACCTTATATTAATTTCACTCTTGAACTTAATGAAAATAAGTGTATGAATCCTAAATTCATAAGACCTTTGTACTAATAACTTAAATCAAAATAATACAGTTTTCCAACCATTTGGTTGTATATGAAATTCTATTCAAAGATGTCAAGTTTCTTAGATTCATCAAACAATCAAATAGAGCTTCAATAAGTTGGGTTCGTTTTCAAGAAAATAGATTAAAACTCTCTTTTATGTCAAACTTGACAAATAAGCTGGTTAAAACGATAATACTTGCTTCTAAGTTTGGAAAATACTTACGGAACATAATACTTTTCATTCTATCCATGACTTACTAATTTTATGCTTAAGCTTAAACCCCTTGAAAAAACAATAATTCCTTCATGCGACAAATATAATTTATTTCATAAAAGATAGTCAAATAGAGGATCCATATTTTCAAACCAAATCTTTAAGTCAAAATTCCATATTAAGACGAGGTTGAGTTCATTTCCCGAATTTTAAACCAAACCCATAATTACGAGTAAAATCCTTCTAAATTAGATCGAAATTCATAAATAAGGGTTCAAACTTAATGTGACTGGTGTGCCCCATAAAGGCACCAATAATAGTCTCAAATTCAATGACTACCTTAGATTTATAGTGAGGTAAGTACGAGGTCGAACCCATAGGGATTAGGATGTTCCTTTGTAGATTAAACAAAAATAGGGATTTCTTGAAAACAAAACTCAACTATACTAAAAATTAAATGAAAGAATTAAACTCAAATACTTAGGAAATGGAAATCAATAACTATAAAACTCTAGAATACAATGTGAATTGAAATTCAAATGATCGAATTCGTTCGTCGATTTTAAAAGGTTATTTTGGTACTAATTTCCATTGATAGGCTTATAGTGCCTCTCGCCACCTTGTTCTCCTCATGTCAATGGAAGGAACATGCGACATAATCATGTGCTAACTAGACTGTAAAACCTCCTAGATATGCCGTAGATTTTCAAATGAACTAGCAGTGTTAAATTCTGTGAGAACACCTACCATAAGTAGTAACTTGCATCAAATACTTCCACCTGTCATGTGGAGATTACAATACACCGCTACCTTTCTCGTATCTCAACGACACAAAGGCACATTGATTGCCAATAAACAAGGCCCCACTTGCCACCTAACGTGATCCCCCTTACCGAGTGATGGTAAGATCACTAGCAATAGGTTTTACCCAAACCCGAGTGCATCTACACTTACACCACAAAAAAGGAAAACCTTTCAAAATTTATAAAACAATGTAATCAAAAAATACAAAACTAGAATTAAACAATATTAGAACTAAAAGCACAAAAACTCCTAAATCCTTATTCCCTAGAACTCAATCACATTGGTCGAGAACGTGGAACTTTGCCACTTATCGACATAGAAAACAATGCAAAAACAAATAAAAACTTACTAAGAAAACTATGATGTCTTCTCCTGTCACACCCTGGCCCTGAACCGGCAGTCTGACTAGTGAAACCATTCCTCGATTCTCCAACTTGGGAAAGATGAGCGAAGTACGACTCGGTTTACGCTTTTATTCACGTTCCCTATAAATTTAGCCTAGCAAATTTTTTATAGACATCAAAAAAAATTATAACTTTCCAAAAACATAAAAAATTTAATATTTCATTAACGGTTCAAGTCCCAGTTAAATAATGATTTCACAGTGCGGAAGTAGTGTGCATGCCATATATACAAGAAAAGGGAACTATAATGAAAAACTCAAAGTTGGATATATAGTCATCCATACATCAAGGAATACGTAAAACCCAAAATATAAACCAACTTATAAAAAATCAGATATACATAAAAACAACATTAATGATATTGACAAAGCTCTCTTCCTCGTCGTGCTTCAGTATCAAGCCGCGCCCTTTCCTTTATCATTTCAAGACAAATCTGGTCCCAAAGAAGGAGTGACCCGGTGAGTGAACAGCTAGGAAATATACAAGTTCATCATATAAAGGTAAAGGAAAGGAAATATAGAACAAGAGAGAATGAAGTGAACATGCAACAATTCTAAGCATCCTCATGGGGAATTCTCGTGAACTCACTAATGCAACAAAGTTGCCCATTACCATTGACCTAATGATGGCTCACACCGAATAGGTTTTTGTGGCTTCTCACAACTGACTAATACTAACTCTGACAATGGGAAGTTCCAGTCACTCTCTGCTCTCCCAGGAGGTTCTAGCGATAACATGCTCTTAGATCCCCAAGAAAGGTTCCAATAAGGTACAGTTTCTAGTCTACCGCTCTACGTGGGAGGTTCCTAGACATGTACTCTCTTCACTTTTTTATACATAACCAGTCATACTTACCACTAGAGTCGGCCCCTAAAGGTCCCCAAGTCTACCACATGCATGTCATAGGTATAATATGATGCAATGCCGTAAAATTCAAAAATAATACATGAGTAATAAAATTTTATATTCGTTTAGCATTCACTTACCATTTATCGCATTCCAGTGCCAATGTGACCCGATGCTATTTACTTAACCTCGATTCCTATTATGAATTCTATGTCATTTTACTTTCTATAGATAAATTACGAAAACATATCAAAGTGTGTGTCAAGACCTTCTAAAACTCATATCCACATCAAGCTTCAAAGAAATAACTAAGTCCTTGGAATTTCATCATATCCAGTAAAAATAGTTTATGTCCCCGATTTGTCTTCCATTTTTTATCATCAAGAAATTAAAATCTCTGGAGACTCTATAAACAAAAGTTGTTGGTCTATAGACCTACTTTTCTCGAATCTTAACAAATCTTTATTTGTATAAAAATTGAAACAATTATGCCTCCTAGATCGAAGCATGTTTATCATCTCTAAATTTCATCTGACAGTTTTATTTCCTATATTGCATAGCGTTTTTGGCTATTAAAACGTTTGATTTTGAAAAACATTTAGAAGACAGTTTTTTATCTCGATGTTAACTTTCAAATGGCATAAAAATCAGTCCATGTGGATATAAAATGAATGTGATATGATGGAAATACCATTGGTGGTCCTAATAAAACTTGAAGTTTAGAGGTTCAAGTTGCAGAGCAATTTTGAACGAGATACCATCCAAATCGCCTAAATGTTAAGTAGGACAAAGTTGAAGAACTTTAAGTTAAGTTTCAAAAGGGGTTAGATTCAATCGATTTGGATTCCAAACAAGAGAGAGATATGTCTAGATTACTAACAATATGCAACACATATTTTTTCAAATTAAACCATAAGTAAAAGTTACCTAATTCCTACTATCCATAGATACGTAAGAATGGTGTCATAGAGTCAGCGTTGCACCCATGTACATCGTAGAACCTCTCAGTAGTGTGCCTTCACTTCTAGATTCTCTCCCTTCTTCCTCTACTTACAGTCGTTTGTAAGAAAATGAGAGGAAATATGTTGTATTGATTTATATAGTTGGGTTAAGGAATTCGGTTAACTTAATTAATCTTAGTTAACCTCCCTAAATCATGCTCCTGATTTTACTAATGGAAGTGTTGGTGAAACACATGTCACTCCTCTGTTCATCATTCCATGCAACCAATTTGACTAATAGAAGTGATGGTGGGACACATGGCACTCCTCCATTCATAACTCCGTAAAACCAATCTCCTTCCTCCACTTCATGCTAGTGTTTGCCTCTCCATGGTCCTCCAATGTGTCTTGAGATGTGTCATCGAGGATGATCAAAGGTCTTCATGTAAGTTTGTACTGATTTGAGTCATTCCTATTTGCCTCGACATGTACATTGTCCAAATCACTAGGTTGATCAATGAATAATAAAATTCACAACTAGAGGCACTTTGTATTAATTTTATGTGGTCATATTATATTTATTCAATTATATGCCCTTAATTAATTCAATTTCCAACCATTGTCACTTAAATAACTTATCTGGTTTGGTATATATTTTGGCCTTAGTCTAGTCGCACTACCTATTAAGGCAAATGCGTATTTCTGGGTAATCTTAAGGTCACACTATCGTCACATTACTTCATGCATAAGTATTTGTATAATATAATACATACTACGCATATATAACATATATACTTATCCACATGTCAACACTATGTTGAGCGCAACCGCTTTGCCTCAGTTGAAATGATTCGATCCTTTAGTCCAGTCGGACCAAGTTATGTCCGGTCTAATCGGTGAAGGGATGTCACATCTCGCCTTCTTAGAGTATTATGATCTAGTAAAGAAAGAGATAGAAGAGAGAAGAGAGCCCTCAAGTCATTATAGGGTTTCCTATTTATAGTATAAGAGTAAGAAGGCGCTACGATATTATGTTTTTCTTTCGATTTTGTCTCTAATAGAGTCCAACGCCTTACTTAAACCATGTGTACATCTCAAGGGCGTTGTGAAGGCGTTGACCTTCTCTTTGGAAATTGAGCTTCGTTTTTTCTCTGGGTCTTCGCAAGGCTTCATAAGCAAAGTCCCTAATGAGTTTCCTTTGATCCAGTCAAGTTAAGGCCATCAATTCCTTAACAATTTGAGGTTACCTGGAGGCACTGTGAAAGCTCTAAACTTATATCTAGCTTTTAGACTAGATTTTTATGGGAAATAACTCCTTTTTGACCAATAACCTATATTTACATTGAAAATATAAAATTAAGGTTTTATAGTACAAATGAAGATAAAAGTCTTGGAATTCATAGTAATATCGCACTAAAATAAAACACAATTGGCGACTTATCAAATACCCCCTAACTTAGACAATTGCTTGTCCTGAGCAATGGAGAATAAGACAATTATTTTCCATCATACATTTCAGCTTCATTAATGCCTTACTCTAACTTAAATGGTTTCGTCCAATTTTTCACAAATTTCCCAAATAAAAACAAGAACACTCAAGTTAAAAACTCCCATCCCCACTCTCTAACCATTACTCGCTAACCAACTGTGCACATCCCTGAATAAGGTCTTCGTTATGGGGGTGCTCGGCTAGGACTTGGTAGTCTCAAGTTAAAAAACTCCCATCCCCACTCTCGAATGATTGATGTCATTCTCCTCTCATATTTGGGGTTTCCTATACTAAACCCCCTTTCAGCTAAGTGTTTCCTTTTTCTTGTTCAAATCACTGTCAACTCTCATTTGGGCCTTATCACTCACAAATAAGAACTCATTAAATGGCTCGGGTGCACTAGGTGGTTCGATTCTAGCCTAAAGTGGTGGTAATGGACCATTCTTCCTCCTGCTAGGACCTGTAGAAGCACTACAATCTGCTTTATCCATAGCATACAAAAAGATAGCGACAAACACACAATAACCTAATTAAATTTTGTACCATAACAATAATGAGCACATCAGTCCAAAATACTCGGCAATCATAGGAATAATGATTTAAACACAAAAGTTTGGGCAAAATAGCTTACGACATTCGAAATTCAATTCAATTAATTTGTCGAGAAAATTCAGTGAAAAATCATTTTCAAAGTCTCGAAATATTATAATAATTTTCCAATCAGTGAAAATTGATGTAAACAAGATTTCAATCAATTCACCACACATATACATCTCCATAATCAATCCCCAAATCGAATTTATACCAAAGTGTCGACGGCATCGACGAACTTTTAACAAAAATAAAAACTTTGGACATTCAAATTTTTATAACAACCTCCCGCACATTCCCACAAACTTAATTGACATTACATTTATCAATTTAAATTCATTGGATCATTTAAAATAAAAAACTTGACATGAAATTCCAAAATTTCCAAAAACATAGGCGTTTTGTCGAAAAAATTGAAATTTTACAAATTTGACCAAAAATTAAAAGTAAACCTACCAAACCACTCTAAATACTTTCACAATCAAAAGCCCTGATCACGTGTTGCACGTGTCAAATATAACCCATATAAGGTTATCAATCCTACTGGAATGAAGTAAAGGCAAGCACGGGGTCAAATCCATAGCATTCAGTCAAACTTAGTTCAATGAATATAATAGTAAATATGGGAGGTTTTTGAAAGAATTTTATACAAAAGATCTACTAAACAAAAAAGTAAATAATTGAAATTTAGAAATAGTAAAGCATACTTAAGTCTAGGAATCCACAATCTAGCCCTATGTTGTTTCCAAGTCTTGCATTATCGATTTCTAAAGATGGGTTTTATAAATAGTTTCCTTGATAGGCTATAGGTGTTGGGGTCACGAACACCCTTGCTCCGTTATTCTCAATAAATAGGGCACCCACTATCTAACTACTTCCCTTACTCTACCGTACAACCTTGGGAAATCACTCTTTAAATTTAGCACTTGAGCAAAGCATTAATGGCTCTTTGGGAACACTTACCCTTAGATAACCTTAGGCAACTGCTCTCAAGATTTAACCTAGTTCTTGATGTTATTCACCTAAAACAAAAAGTGTGTCAAGTTTCTTGTTTTAGGTGATTTCCACTTCTTGACTCGGTTGGTATCATGAACTCAACCTAATTGATTGCAGGTCAATGGGTTTACGCTTGAAGATTGGCAATGAATATAAAAACTCTAAACTACTATTGAGATATCGTATAAAAACCATAACATAAAGATAAAGATTTGAATCAAAATACTATTATTAACAAAAACCTTAACAAGACATGAAAACAAACCTACTACAGGCTAGAGAACTTCATCCCGACGTAGGTATTAAAGAACCTAGCCGGACATGGCTACTCTACCTTGCTCTACTCCTAAATCACTCTAAATATAATGTAATGTCATTCATAGAGGTGCCTCCTTTATATAGGTGAGCCTGGGTACAAGAATATGAAAGTCCAAGAAATAAGAACCTTCTAAAAATAACAAAACTTTCATTCTTCAAACTTGGCATCGTCAATGACGCTACTGTTATGTGGGAACGACACCGAATGGATTTGTGGCATTTTATAGAGAGTCTTGATCTTTATGGAAGTCTGAAACTTTAAAATCTGGTCCTATCGCCGTCACTAGCCCATCTTTTATGAAGTTGACGTCGTGCCTTATTCTACCTCGACGACCTGTTTGGGGCCGTGGCTTCTCCATGGAACCATTAGTTCATTCTAAGGGTGTCAACCCTATTGGTTTTTTACCGAACTTAGATTCACACGTATATACTATAAATCAACACATGCAAACCAAGTTTTCTTATTTCATAAACTTAACAAGTAAGGAAAGCTTGATGGAGTGTTTGAGAAAGAAGATAAATAATTGGTTTGGAGGATTAGGTGTGTAGGAGCTTAATCAAGGTAGTGCACATAAACTGGATAACTTACTTACATTAGTTTATTTAGTTTCAATTTGCTGAATTCATCGATTTAATGAAATACATGGCTATTTTTGTGTTTTTGATGATGTTTTGGGTTTTGGAAGTGTGTATGGAGATCCCCAAAGCATTGGTGAGGCCTATATGAGAGTAAACTCATAATTATATTTGTAGAATTCTAGTTTTTTCTACACATAGTCCGCTAGGTGAAACAGTTAGTGTGCTAATCCATTTTATTAGTGCGCTAATTGCCTTTACTGCTAAAAAATTTGCAATTTTCCAAAACTTCGTAAACACTATAACTAAGCCTAAAACTTTAAGTAACGGCATGAGCACATCCAAAAGCATGTTATATGTCACTAAGAACCTAAGAAAGGGTTACGGAGGTGCAAATACGAAATTTGAGGTGTCAAGAGGTTGGTAAAGCTAGGACTTTACATTGTTTGATGTGAGTATACCAGTTGATTGTTTATTTGCATTTCATTTCCAGTTTTAACTTGTGTATTATAGTCTATATCGATTATGTCTAGCTTTGTATTCTCGTATCATAGATATGTTTGATTTTCCTCACTTGATGAGATTGGTTTCCATGATATTTTGATAACTTAAATTCTTTTGAATCCATTCATGTGCTATATGTCATTTCTTGCTGGTTAACAATAATGTAGTATATATAGCATGCTATTAAGGATTTGTGAGTTTATGAATGGCTTTATGGACTTGTACTCTTTGTAAAAATTTGTGCTTTGTAGCATAGCCAAATCCTTGGATTCCTTAGTGAGTCATTTTCGTGACATTATAAAGTATTTATAAAATCTAGAGTCTATTGCATTATAAGTAAATCAACACATGGGGTTAGAGTCCCTGGGGTTGTTGGCACTCGCCACTGGGATGAGGCAGACAAGGTTAGGGTCACTGGGGTTGCTGATTAGAATTAAAATATGGCTTTCCACTGGTATAAGTTTGGAGCTCTCATAAAGTCTAATGTGGTTCTATTGCGTGAAGTTAATGTCTTTGTGTAAATAAAGGGTTAGCTCATTAGAATTAAAATATGGCTTTCCACTGGTATAAGTAGATTAAATGGATGGCTAAAAGCTGTTTACTTACTTATGATTAGAGTTTAAAGATTTATATTACTTTATAAAGTATGCTGAAAACTATATGGATTGGATTTACATGTTTGAAATGCAAAACGGGTTTATGTTTCATTGTTCTGGATATTTGTTTAAATATTTATTTATTATTGAATCTAATATATTTGATTGACTGTGAATTTGGATTGTATTAGTTAATTAAGATAATATAGTTAGTTAAGTATTATTCTATTATCATTAATTATTATTATAAAATAATAAATAAATACATTTAAAAGTTTTTTTCTAAAAGAGGTTTGATAAATCCCTATGGAGACGATTCTCACTTTCCATTACTACAAAATAACTAAAGTATAATATAAAAAAGGAAATTAATGTACACACCCGACACATGTCATGGAAAGTGGTGGTAAGTAGTGATGGTTGGTGGTTTGGGTTAGTTTGGTCATTGTTGAAGATTATTATTGTAGTTGTTGTTAATGTTGTTTGTTTTTGTGAAGGGACCTGTGAATATGGTATGGTGAAACCGTTATATGGACTTTGTATTTTGGATGTGTTTAGAGTGGTCCAATGGGATCCGAGAGGTCATTGGTGTCGCCGGAAAGAAGAATAACTTGAGATGGGAATTGTACTCATTGGCACCGGTGGGATGGCAAGGGCAGGGAGCCCATGGCGCCACGTGCAGTACAAGTGACGGCGTGGCTGGCGCGACCAGTCCCAAGGCCACAGTGCCTTGAGGCAAAAATTTAAGAAAAATTTGAAAATAGGGTTTTAGTTTCTAGATTCGGGTGAAATTTGGAAAGCAACACATGTTAATTGTGTACAGTGAATTTCGCAACCTTATTATACTATTAAAATTTTTTAATAGTGTTAAGTGGGACCGTCTTACTAGGATTATGTAACTTTTTCAATCAAAAGGTTTTTATTATTTTTGTTTTTGTCGCTAATTAATAATTACTAATTAACTTAATTAAAATAAATCAAAGTCACTAACATTAAAATAAACTCAATTCGATTCAATAATAAATAATTATTTAAAAAAACATCTAGAACAATGAAACATTTGTTTTGCATCCAAACATGTTACTCAAATCAAATAGTCATGAACATACTTTTATTAATCATAATAGATCATTAAACTCTAATCATAAATAAGTAAACAGCCGTTAGCCATGCATTAGATTTCCTTATTCCAGTGGCAAACACTTGTTCTAATTTTATTGAGCTTACTTCTTTTAATACACAAAGACATTAACTTCACACAATAAAATCGCATTACACTTTATGAAAACTTCGAACTACTAAATCTAATGCCTTCTGAAAGCCACTTCAACATTAGATTTATATTTCAGATTCACCCATGACATCTAAATAGTAATATACCTTTCAAATAGTCCTAGTTAATACTTTAAAATAGATATAAAATCAAATAATCAAAATAGAGATTTGGAACTATGCATGCAATACAAAGATTCATAAGTATAATGATTCGATTACAATCTATTAAATTAGTAAAGTAAAGAATACGATTAGTTTAAAATATTAAGCACAAAATCATCTCATCATAATTACATAGCAAAACGAATCAAGTTCATGTTCTAACATTGTTTAGATCAACTACTACTACTCATAATCATAAATAACAATTGTTAAGATGATTCAGAAAAATACTGCAGCGCACTCTCGACAAACTGATGTTATGGAGGATATTCGAAACACCATGTCTACAATAATGTTGCAACTGGATCAATTGGAGAATCGACCCTTCAATCCAATCCTTACTTCCACAACCTATTTCCCCTTTGCTTCACCAACACAACCCATATACCTTCCATCACCACCGCCCCAACCCTCTTTGTTCATCGCTAATAACCTATTACCCACTACTTCTCCATATTTCCCATCATCTACCGACCTTCAACCTGTAGAGGAACCAAAACTAGTAACAAATTATCCAATTCCCTCCCCTCGCATACCATTGACGATCCTTCTTCATGTCCCTCATATATAAATTCCACCTACAAACCCCCTAACGCCCTCAAAGATTCTACTAATTTTCTCTCCGATCTGAACCCTAAGGGCATCTTCAACGTATTTGATGAGGTAACCAAAACACAACACTTCGAGGTTTCACTTCGTGATGGTGCAAGAGCCATGTTGGTGCTTCCAAATCTTACACTTCCTCATTTGGTTCTCCAATGTCATATGGTTAGTTGGACGGGCAGTTTGTGGCAGAGTGCAAAGGTATTTATCAAAGATGAGTACCTAGTATTTTTGGAGGAATGGTTCTCTATAGTCAAATCGAAACCACCCGATCCTGCAGTCTTTAATGGTTTCATCAATTGGGGGATTACTAAAGAGAAAAGTAATAGGGAAATCTTATTGTTCGATAAATGGATAGCACTTGGAAATTTGGTGGTTAGTTATACAACCATTGTTGCAGGTTTATTATTTCTGAAACATTCTCTTAAATATTTGGCCTCTTAGAGCTTCATTGATGGGTATGCTATATTTGAGCATTTTTTCTCTTAAATGCATCAATACGCCTCTCTAAGGTATGTGCAGCTGAATCAAACCGAGCTTTTTGTTTATGTTTTTATCTCTCCCTATTCCTATTGGATTATGTGTTCATTGAGTGCACATTCCCTAGCAAATTTGGTGTCTTCACTCCTTGTGCTCTTAATGGTTGATGATATGTCTCGACATGGGCTTCCTTAGATGACAGTACATGTTCGTTATATGAATTTTGGTGCTTGCCCTAAATGCCCTCAAACTGTTTAATGAAATTCATGAGTGAGCCTTCGTCTCTTGGACAATGATGATTTTTGAGTATGGCTTTGGTCCACCTCTTATGAGTCGTCGGTAGCCTCGAAACAAAGTCCATAGCTATATGTTCCCACTTCCACTACGAAATAGGTAATGGTTGCAACAATCCCCCGGCTTTCAATGGTATGCTTTAACTTACTAACAAATCTCTTAATCTTGAATATAAGTAGCGATATCCACTTTTATCCCCGCACTAATACATCTTGTTACCCCCGGGATGAATGGTGAATAGAGATTTGTGCGCCTTTCGGAGTAAGTCAACTCTCAATTGTCTATGAGATGGTATCCACAATCTGTCCTGAAACCTTAACACTCCATCCGCTGAAAGTCTCCAATCCACGTCTTCACTGTCATCTGCAAGTGTCATATACTTCGCGGACTCTGAATTGACCCTCTGCTAGTTAACCTCTCTAAACATAGCCACTGTCTCTACTCTCATTTGAACTTGTGCCTGACCCTCTGAAACATCTAAGCCATATGCAGGTACTCCCTGAACATTCATTACGGTCTCGAACTATGTCTCTAGTCGTACACGGCTAGAGCATCTGCCATTACATTAGCCTTCCCCGGGTGGTACTCGAGTGTGAAGTTGTAGTCTTTCAAGAGTTCCAACCATCTCCTTTGTCGCATGTTCAACTTGTTCCGAGTGAATAAGTACTTACAACTTTTGTGATTCGAGTAGATAGTTAATTTCTCCCTATAGAAGTAGTGCCTCCACCACTTCAAAGCAAACACAACTGCCGCCAACTCTAAGTGATGCACTGGATAGTTCATCTCATGTACTTTCAACTGCCTAGATGCATAAGCAATTACTTTCTTGTCTTGCATTAATACACCTCCCAAACCAGTCCCCGATGCATCGGTATACACCGACAACTCCTTGCCGGCCTCTGGTAGAATAAGAATCGGTGTGGTAGTTAGACAGTTCTTCAACAACTGAAAGGCCTCCTCACATGAATCATCCCATTCATAGGCAAAGTCTTTCTTAGTCAAGTTGGTGACTAGTGATGCGATAGCCGAAAAACCTTGCACGAATCGTCGATATTACCCTGCCAAGCCTAGAAAACTCTAAATCTCGGATGCATTAATGGGTTGTGGCCACCTAAAGATCGCATCGAATTTCACAGGATCAACTGATATACCTTCTATATTCTTGACGTGCCCTAAAAACTTCACTTCTGAAACTCAAAACTCACATTTGCTTAACTTAGCATAGAGTTTGTGTTCCCTTAAAATCTGCAATATTTTCCTGAAGTACTTCGTATATCTACCTCATTCTTAGAGTATATCATGATGTCATCGATAAACACAATCACAAATTGGTTAAGGAACAACTTGAAAATACGGTGCATCAAGTCCATGAACATCGTCGGTGGATTGGTGAGTCCAAATGGCATCACGGTGAACTGGAAATGTCCATAACGAGTGCTAAAAGTTGTCTTCGGTATGTCCTATTCTCATGTACACAGCTGATGATAACCCGATCTCAAATCTATCTTAGAGAAAAACTTTGATCTCCTCAAATTGTCAAATAAGTCTTCTATTCTGGGAAGTGGATACTTGTTTCAGATAGTCACCCTATTCATTTATCGGTAATCAATATACATCCTCAAACTGTTGTCCTTCTTCTTCACAAATAACATTAGTGCTCCCCACGACGATGCACTCAGAGTAATGAAGCCTTTCTGAGTCAACTCCTCTAACTGAGTTTTCAACTCCTTTAACTTTGTAGCCGCCATACGGTATGGTGTCTTAGAAACTGGTCTCATACTGGGTATAAGGTCAATCATAAAGTTAATATCCCAATGAGGGGGAATTCCCAGAAGGTCTAAAGGAAATACATCTGGAAAGTCCTTAACCACTGGAATCTTCTCAATTAGAACTTTTGTCCTTTTTTCTCCCATAGAAGAAAGCTCGCAATGGTCTTTATCTCTGGCAGACTAGCAACCCTACCATGGATGATGACGCTGGTCGGTATACAACCTTTGAAGTCAAATGATGGAATACCCAAAATTCGGAAAGTTATAGTTTTGTGAAAATAATCTATCTTGGCATGATACGCCGCTAACCAGTCCATGCCCGACAATACATTAAATTCAAGACACTCTAAGTCTCGTAAATCAATTATCATCATGTGATCCCCAATTTTAATTTTGCACCCCTCACATATTATATTAGGATAAAATCGTTAAGTAGAAACTGTGCTCAAAATCAAGTGTGTGTTGGAACCGGTGTTAACCCCAAAGCATGAACTACAGTCCCCGATATGAGTGACACGGTGGAACCAGAATCAAACAAGGTTTGCATATCTCGACCATTAATGGAAACTGTACTTGTGACCAACTGACGCGAGGCCTCTCCTTCCTGCGCAACAACTGCATGAACTCCTCCTCGAGTAACTAGGGCCGCACTTCTCTTAGATGGCTATGGGTTAGGACATTTGCTCTGGATGTGTCCTAGAGTCCCACACCAATAATAAATCACCTGTGGCCTCTTGTAGGTTGGAGGCGGTTGAACTACACTCGTTGATGTGCTCGACTTTGGCCTAGTTGGCCCACGACTCTTGCTCCCACTCTGCTGAGACTGTCTATGTGGACGAGGTGGCCTAAATGCCATGTTTTGTGTAGTCGTATGAGTAGGAGCACGTGTATGTGTAGCATTCCCAATAGGAGTGTGTGGCTCCCTCGAAGCTGTACCTGAACGTGCATATCCAACAAAAAACCCTCCAAACTTTTGTTTCTTTAAACTGCCGCCCTGAATGTTCTGTTAACCCCCAAAAGCTATGTTTCCCATGACCATACTGATCAAATCCTCGCTGAAACTGCGTGAAACCTCCATGAAGTGATGCCTCACACTCAAGTGCTCGTTGGTGTGCCTGGTGATAAGTTTTAGATCCAGACGACGCTACCATAACACTAATATTCGTCCTGAGTCCATCAATAAATCTCCTCTTACGAATCCTATCTATCGGGACATACTCATATGCGAAATCTAGCAATTCGTTGTACTTTGATGCATACTCAGCCACTGACATATCGCCCTGTACTAAGGCAAGGAACTCTCTAATATTCGCATCTTTACTAGCTCTGGGAACCATTATTCGTAAAATAGACGCTTGAACTAGGACAATTCATATTAGTTTTGTGCTTTCTCTCAATAGTCATTCACCACTTGTTTGCCTTGTGTTCTAACAAAAGTGCCACCAGCAGTACTATGGTCCACTCATCAATATTCAGTTTTTTCATCCTCTTATCCATATTTAGTATCCATGCCTTAGCCTTAATGGGATCCTGCTCTCCATAAAAGTGCGGCACGTAATATTTCATAAATTCCTTTTGTATTTTTCCCCTTCGACAAGCCTCTGAGTCTCCGTTCACTACAGGTACGACCACTTGAGCTGCAGCCATAGCAGAATCGACCTCCTCCTCCAACAGATGATTTTCATTTATATGCGCCAAGGAAATGTTAGGTCATTGCCTCACAGGTGCTGGCTCCGCCACCCCTGTGTTTCCTTATTGCATCAGCTCTAGTATGCGAGCCATATTTCTTTCCTGTGATTGTGCTAGTTCCGCCAACCTCTGGTCTTCAGCGGATCTCATGTCATGGATGACCTTCTGATATGTTTCGGTCATAGTAGTCAAGCGCTGCTCCATTAGAGTTCGCCAATTTCACTCATCCGTATTCGTTGTTTCCATCAAATTGTAGGAGTTTCTGCCTTGATCGCTCATGATGCAACTGCGAAGTAAACAAGAGCGAATTAGTCCTACCAATTAAGATAGTATGTAAAATATCTAAACGTGATAGATATTAGAATACAAAGCAAATAACATTATTCAAGTGTTTTATTTAAGTTTTTCAATCTCTTTCCATCCTAATATTCATCATTTATGTATGTTACGTTGGCTTTGAACCAATGTCCCATACCATTGATTCATCTAACTTAAACTTGACCTTTAAATCTTAAAGGCTCTAAAAACCTTAGGTTTCACTAATCTAACATTTCCCTAGGTTATAATCCTTATAGTCTTATACCAACAGAAATGACCCTTCCCCGACTATCACCCGGCCCAGACCGCTACTTAGACCTAATACCTGAAACAGGCCCAAATAATGGTCTGGCACGCATAAACAACATTCGAGATAACATATAGGCAAATATGGCAAAAGAATGCGAAATTTGAATTTCAATAAATATCATGTCATCATAAACCAAACCTTTAGGTATCTCATATTCATCTAAGCAAATCAAAACCAAATAAAATCTCCATAACCTTGAAATACTCATAAATGTATCCAACTAACTAAAGAAAGGTTAAACTACCCAACAAACTTGACTAGGATGTAACCCTTATTAATGGTATTCAAAACAAATATTTGTTATATATACAATGCTCACGCTGCAAGGAGACTTCAACAAATGACCTTCCCCTTGCCACAATCTATCACACTCGTAGATAGACTTGTAGTGTTAGTGGGGTAAGCTAAAGAACCAATAGAGCCTAATAAGAGAAGAACTACGCTCAAATATTTAACATGCAAGTAATACCTATAAAGCAAAATGAAGGTAGCATGCATTTAAAAATCAAGATATCATTGAAATCTGATGCATGTCATCAATTTCCATAAAGAATAAGCATATCATATTCATAAAACAACTTAAGTAGATATATGGAGTTTTAAGGGTTTTAAGAACATGAGAAAATTAACTTTTGCATGCAAAGGGGCTCCAAAAGAGATATATAGAATGCAATAGATATAAATGCAAGTTAGTAGTCTCATTTGTCACTACCTCTCCTTGTTGACCAATCATCATAATATAATAAATATGCGTGGGTGACTTGATTCCACAGTGTGTCCATGGCTCCTTAAGAGGCCCGGGTGACTTGGTTCCATCGTGCATCCACGACTTCCCAAGAGGCCATTGCAAAAATGGGTTGGTTCCACCGTATTACTATGGCTCCCCAGGAGGCCCTTATGCATGTAAGGTGACTTGGTTCCACCTTATGAGTATGGCTCCCCAAAAGGCCTTACATGAAGTCAACCAATGTAGGTAATGACCCCTCCCAAGTCGTTTGTTAAAATCATGAATTCTAAATTTACTAGTAGCAAGCCACATTTAATAGATGAGCAGAGCTCCCTACTTACCTCGACTTGCCGAGCGAGACTCCCTCGGTCGACCTCGCGCGCTCGGGGCTCGATGTGAACCTCCTTGTGAATCTAGACACATTTAAACAGTCACATTATTTGACGATTCGAAATCCAAAATTAATTATTATTCCATTACTTTGGGTGGGGCCCACTAGTGTGGTTACCTTGGGGCCCACTAGTGTGGTTCCCGTGGGTCCTCCGTCGCCCGTGAGAGGTCGAGGGTAGGGGCCAACCTCAAACCATTTGTAAACATATTATTATTATGTTTATTTATAATATATATATTTATATTATTTTATTATATTTTTATTATATTTTTATTTATTTATTTATGTTTTTGTTGATCGGTCAACAACAGTGGACTAAGTCAAAAGGTGAACCGAACATGGATCATAGCTTCTGATTCGTCAACTATGAGAGTATTCTTGCGACGTCCCAGCACGGTGGCGCTAGGGCATCTGCCGCGACTGGCCGGGGGCGTGAGAGCATTCCGGCTAGTCGCGGCTCCGGCAACTTCATAGAGAGGGTTGGCTTTTGGTGCCACCCTTTGTCGTCTTCCTCACGGTGGTGGGGCCTCCCAGTGGAGCCTCACCTACTATCACCGGCGACGGCGGCGACGATCTTGACATTGTCCCCGCCCCTCCCATCGGCGGTGTTGCCGCACTACCACCACCTTTTTGGTGTTCTTCCTATTCAAGCCACTTTTAATTTATTTTTTTCAAAATATACCAAATAAAGATCAAAAAGAAAGGTGGGGAATACCTTGTTTATGGAATCTTTTGCTTTGATCTCTTAGCACCTATTAGATCACCCTCTTCTTATTCTTTCTCCCCTCTTTTTGATCTAGGATTTGTAAATAAATTGTAGTGGCTAGGGTTCACAATTTTGTTTATTTTATATTATAGTTGATTTAATGAGGGTTTGGGGGTAAATTACTAAATTACCCCTGTAGTGGGTCAATTTGATTTTGGGTCGTCACATTGCAATAAAGTAAAGGAATAACATTAAATAAAAATACCTCTTAAATGAATACTTGAATCTTCAAAAGCAATGAAAACAACAAACAATAAATCTAAACTAAAACTTCATAAAACTAGTAAATATGGCTCGAAGAGCAGTCAAAGGCTTCAAAGGCAATTAATTTCGTAGCCTAGGGTTTTTACTTATAATATTCTAGGTGGTAAATATCCCGAACTAACTCAAAATATTCATTGCTATCTAGATTCCATGAAATCTAGTCCAACGATTCCTCGGTGATTCGGGTGTAAGTGGAATCGCTGAGAAAATCCTTGGAAAGTTGGTCTTTGTTTTCATAGATCCGAGTAGGGACTCCAGTACTTAAGGAATTTCTCAAGAATCACTAGTACTAAATCCTAGTTTGTCCTTCATTTATTGATGATTCTTTGTGTAATCTTTCCACTTGATCAAATCTTTTATTTTTTAACTTTTTTGTTCAGTCCTTCAAATATTTTAATTATCACTTGAAATATCAAAAACAAGAGAGAACCCTGTGTAATATGGTCTTTTACTTCTAAAATCACCTTAAAATATACTATAAAATATGTCTAATTATTGATTAGTCAAATACCCCTAAACTCAACACTTTACATTCTCGAGTAACAGAATATTATCAATCGTATTCTCTTTTCTTCCCTATTTTTGATTTCATAATTATATACTTTTACTCTTAAGTAGAAGTGAACTTTAAATAGAAACATATTACCCTTATAGAAATAAAAATCATCATAGAATAGAAAGATTTAAATAACAACCCCTTTATTTGACAATTCAACCTTAAATTGTGCAATACACCTCATAATTCAAAGTTAAACCAATCAACAAGGTCAAAGCACTACATAGGTTTTCTCAATCTCCAATGATAAGCATCAAGCTTAAGATAACTAAAACAGAATCTCAAGATACAAATATCACTTAATCAATCTCATTTTAAAACAATATTTAAAATATCACCTCAATCAAAGTCAGTAGGATGTTTTATTCACTAATAATGATCATTTCATATTCATTTGGTAGAACAAAAAGATATACTTCACTCATCTTAGCTATAAGCAGTCACGGCTTGAAATCCTAATTCGTGTTTAATTTCCTTAATTAGGATCAGTGACCCGTGACGTGGGACTTGCATCGAGATATGTGTGGTCGAGTTATATGTTATATTTGTTGTTATGTATGCGTAGTGTATTGTATATGTGTAGAATAGTAAGTTGCTCCTACTTGTGTATAGGTGTCGAGACGTGAGTGGGGACGCGCTCGAGATATATTGTTGGAATAATGTTAGTGCAGCTTATATTGTTGGAATAATGTTGCTATAGTTGATTATATATTAAATTTACCTAAGTTATTAATTTAATACAATAGCCTTTTGATATTTCTCGAGATACGTATTGAGACATCAAGAGACCAATTAAGTTTGACACTGGTGTTACTTAGATATAGTCAGTAGAGATTTAGTGGGAAATGTGGCAAGGTGTAAGCCATTAGATTAGTCTCGGGATGTGTAGGTACATTAAGATTTATGGTTATTAATGAATCCATCATAAACTAGGTAATTCACTTACACTAACTTAGTTAATTTGGTGAATTAGATGATATGTATGGCTGTTATTATGTTGTTGTTGATGTCTTGGGGCTCTGGAGGTGTGTATAAGAGTTTCCAATATGTTGGTGAAGCTTGTATATGGAGAGAACTCAGAATTATAAGTGCAAAATTTTGGGTTTTCCTGCACAAAACGCACAAGGTAGGTGAGCTAGCACGCCAATCAAGTTACCAAACGCGCTAGGTGCTATGACATCATAAAAATATGCAATTTATTAAATTTACTTAAACATTATAAACAAGTCTAATACCCTAAGTAAAGGTCTAAACACAGACAAAAACATGTTAAATGATATCAGGAACATATGGAAGTGTCTCGGGGTTTCAGATGCGAGTTTTTGAGGTGTCGAGAGGCGGAATAGCTTGGAAATTTGCATGGATTGTAAGTAGACTGATTGAGATAATTATTTACATTTCATTCTATTTTGTTTTCATTTCCAGTCATTTGGACTGAGTTGCCTATTGTACTCTATATACCATGACTTATTTCCTCTATCATTTCATGAGTTTGCTATCATGGTATAAATTGTTAGTTATATAGGTTCATTGACTCCAAATCATATGCTATGTCATTTTTTGGATTTTAATATATGTGGTCAATTGAAATAGCATGCTATTAGGTAGGTGTTACATAATATTGTAAATCTATTTTTCATTGCGCATTACATATGTATTTGTTTTGTTGGATTCTGAAACCATGTTATCTTTTGAAATATGAAAGTAGATCTTCTATCTAGGACCATGATATTATAGAGGTGTTGCAACACATGGGGGCACTAGACTTCTGGGGTGATCGAGATCTTTCCACTCACTCGGGTGACATCATGGGGTATGGGACCAAGAGTTATTGGCAAGTATACATCGCAAATGATTGTCATTTGGGATGATTATGAAGGCGTAAAGCATAGCTCCGACCTTCATAGAGATGTAGAGCTCTGCTCCATCCTTATATAGTGGAAAAGGCATTGTGATAGGACTACGACCGACCGACCCTAGATAATTACAACTTAGCCTAGTGTCAATTTCATATTGTTTAACTTGAGTATCTTTTCGCCTGATTTCTATTCAGCATAGTTGCTTTTATTATGCTTTCAGATACTTCTTGTATATTTGGAAATGTGAACAAATGTTTCTTAGTGTTATTTTTTACTTACTTGTACTCACCGACCATTTTATGACAGTGATTGCAAATCCATCGAGTAGCAGATCGGGCAAAGAGAAGATCGGCGACGGCCTCTGAGCCAATGGAGTGCTACTACACCGGGTTTCGTAGGTTTTGACTTTGTTGTATGACTTTTACATGTCTTTCACACACTTTTAGGGTTGTATATATTATGGGTTGAGAGATAGTACATTGAAGAGATACATGTTAATATATTTTATTGTTTTTTTATTATATATATATATATATATATGCATGTGATCTTTATTTCTTTCTTTTTCCAAAAATCTAGATATCATGTTTAACGCTTCTACTAAATTGTTAAGACTTCCGCTAAATAACATTAAATTGGTAAATTTTTGTTCACTCTGATTTATTAATTGATTGGTAAATAATAAGGCTTTTGAAAAAGGCAGACTAATTTCCTTGTTAACTCATATGGGTTGAGGTTAGGGCTTAGTGACGGGATTAGGCCAGGTGGTGCCCTAATTTGAGAAGGGGTCGTCATATATGTACTCAAGCTAAATCTTTTATTCGAGGAGTTTTTCATAAGCATCCTTCTATTTTTTATATCTCTATTTTCTTTTCTTTTTTTCTTTTTTCTTTCTTTTATATGTATATAAATCTTTTGTGTTTTCTTCTTTGTATTATATTCCTAAAATTCATTGCTCCATTTCCTTTTGATATCGTTATTATTTTTATAGAAAATCTTTTGACATCTTTTCCAGTACTAGATTCCTTGTTCCATTTCTTTTGGAATCAGTGGGTCTTTCTACCTTTCTTATTTTAAAACACTTGTTAGCTCTTCCTGTTTGCATTTGTACCATGAACCAGCTTACTAATAGGCTAGAACCATCTCTAGAGGCGCATGGTCAGACCATCGACCCCAAAAGATGTTCCAAACCGCTCATCCATTCTTATTACAATTAAGATAAATTTAAGTGTGTGCGGAATTCAGTGAATATATAATAATATATTGGAAAGAAAACGGGAACCTAAGTAGGGAAAACACCTGTCATATCATCAGTACCGTAATCGAAGTAGAGAAACATGTCCAAATCTATCCCATAATCCATACATAAACAAAAATGTAAGTTCAGTATCTAAAATAAAATATTTAAAAATAAGATCACTCCTAAAGTGAATATCAAAGGGGTCTGAACTCTTCGTCTCACTGGTGCACCTTGCCCTTCCCTCAATCACTAGAGGATAGATCTAGGTTCTAAAAAGCTCAGTAAATTAACAGTAGGGTTTTCTAAAGAGTATAACATAATGTAATTCGACAAGGAATGATATAAGTAAATTGAGAGAATTAAACATGATTCAATCCTTTTCTAGTATGAATAGGCGGTTCCTATGAACCCCATATGCATGTACCTAGCCTGAATCCTCGGCCCAATGGCATACAATATCGATAATTGGGGGAGGTCTCATCACGTAAGTTCATGAATCCAAGCGGTACCGACATACTCTAACATCGTCGTAGGAAAGGCTGGTGAGCGGAAACCTCTTCCAACTTTCACACTAGCTGGAGGGTAAAAGATTGTCAAATAGTCATCCCTCGAAGGTGCCCGAGTGGCTCGAGGGGGAGACTCTTCGCCGTTAAAGCTGCCCCCTATAATTCTTGGAGACGACTCTTATAGGTCCTTACGTCCATATGCATGGCCACATATATTAATGATGCGATTCACACTTAACTTATGCAATCATAATATAATGCATACTAAATTTTATAATTTTTAAGTGTTGAAAAACCTTGCGTGTGGCATGTCGAAGCCCGACCACGCATCTCGTACCTCATGGTGTATGCCAATGTCCTCACAAAGTCATCGTCGAACGCAAGCCACATATGTCGGTATTAGTGCGTAAATTAAGGTCTCAAAACCTCCGTGACCCTGTGCACGTATCTCTAGAAAATTTCCAAATATTCATTAAATTTTTAAGTTTTATTGTCATGACATCATGTGTGAAGACCCCTTCTCAAATTAGGGCACCGTTGGCCTAATCCCGTTATTAAGCCCTAATCTTAACAAGGGACTTAACCAATCAAAAACCATTTACCTACTTATTATTGATTATTATTCTAGAATGAATATAAACCTATACTTATCCTATGTCAATTCATAAGTCAAAGTTAATTAAAAATTGTACTTCTTAAAATTTTATTCAGAGGAAGTCTTAACAATCTAGCAGAAGCTTATAACATGAGGCCTAATAATTGAGGAAAAAAATAAGAGAATAAAGATCACATGCATATATATGATGACACAGCGATATATAACATCAAGGTTTTGGTCAAGGTACTACTCACTCAACCCATAATATATAACCCCGAAAGTATACCATATACATATAAAAATAATACATCAAAAAAATCAAACCTATAAAATCTTGTAAAGTAGTGCTCCACTAGCTTTGAGGTAGTCGCCGATCTTCTCTTTGCCCGGTTTGCTACTCGATGGATCTGCACCCACCGTCACTACTAGACGGTGATTACAGGAAAATAGAAAGTAATACTGAGAGACATTTGTTCACACTCCAATTTAGCGACAAGTATCAAAAAGCATGATAATAGCAACTATGCTGAAAAGAGAACATGCAAAGATATACTTCAGCTAAAAAAACATGAAACTGACACATGGCTAAGTAGTAATGATCTAGGGTCGGTAAGCCGTGATCTTCATCACATCAGCCTTTCCACTATATGAGAATGGAGCTGAGTTCTACATCAATGTGAAGATCTGAGCATTGCTCTTGCTTTGATGAACTTTCGCTGGTGCTAGTGACCTGCGATATATAGTTGCCAATAACCCCTGGTCCCATACCCAATGTGTTGTGCAAGTTATGCTAGCCAACAACCCCAGGATTCATTTCATGTGTCTTGCGCAAGATAGTGGAGAGATCCCGATCACCTTAGAAATCTAGTGACCCTGTATGTTCGACGGACCTCTATAATGTAATGACATTAGATACAAGAACCACTTTCATATTTCAAGAAACAACATGGTTTGAGAATTGAATAAAGCAATTGCATATCTAATTCACAAAGGAAATGGATTATAATACTATGTAACACCTACCTAATAGCATGCTATTTCATTGATCTCATGTATCAACAATCAATAATGACATACCACATGGATTGAAGTCAATGAAATTATTTTATCAACAAACTATACCTTGAAGGCAACCTCATGTAATAAGAATGAACAACAAGTCATGGCATATGGAGTACAAAGGTAATTCAGTCCTAATGACTGGAAATGAACATATGAATAGGAATGAAATGTAAATAAATATCTCAATCTGTTTACTTACAATCCATGTAATTTCCTATGCTACTCCGGCCTCCCAACACCTCGAAACTCATATTTGAATCCCTGGAATACTTCCCTAGGTTCCTGACATCATATCATATGTTTTTGAGTATGTTTGGACCTTTACTTAGCATATTAGATTCACTTATAGTGTATAAGGACCTCTTGAGACTTGCTGATTTTTTTCATGCTGTCATAACATGTAGTGCGCTAATGACACTATGTAGCGTGCTAATGACTGACGTAACGCACTACCTATATTACATAGCGCGCTATGTGTTGCAGAACTCAAAATTTTTGCAAATAGAATTCAGAGTTTTCTCCACACATAAGCTATGCTAATGCCTTGAACACCTCCATACACACATCCCAAGTTCCAAGACATCATTACCAACATAAAACAACAACACATATCATCAAATACATGAATTCATTGAATTGAGCTATGTTTATGGTGTAGAAAAGTTACCTAACTTGATGTACACTAGCTTAGCTTGAGTTCTTCATTACCAAATCACTAAATTTGCTATTCTTCTTCCTCCTCCAGCTACTCTCTTCACTCCACCAAGCTTTTCTTCTCACTTAAGAATTCAAAATGAAAAATTTTAGTTGCTTGTGTTGACTAAAAGCTTTATAGTCATGAATTGCATATGGTTGATTGATAGCCCTTGATTCTAATGTGCACAGGTATCTTAAGACTTATCTAATGGTTCACCTACTAACACATGTCCCACTAACTCATGCCAAGTGTCACTAATGAGTGACTCAATTTGTATTGAGATGTGCCAACACGTGTCTCGAGAAATGTCAAGTGGCTATTGTTTTAGCTTAGTAACTTAAGTGTATTAATAAATAAACAACCATAGCCCCATTTATATCACTTATAAAAGCACTATAAAGCTTATACCAACTCACCACATTGCTCTCTAACTCGGTCCCACGCTGGTATGCATATCAAGGCGCGTCTCCGCTCATGCCTCGACACCTATACGTAAGTAGAAATGACTTAGTAGTCTAAAAATATACAATACACTAGGCATACACCATAACAAATATAAAATTTACCTCGGCAACCTTGCCTCAATTACGACACGTATCTCATTGCGGTTCCCACGTCACGAGTCGTTTGATCCTAAATAAGAGATTAAACTAGGATTATAAATTTGTCCCTTGACAGCGTGCGTTTAGGCCACCACTCGACTCAAAGCGCGCGTCCAATCCTAAGTCTCTCAGTTCTTGGTATTGTTTTGTATTAGTTTTGGCATGTTAGGATCTTATTTGAATGCTTGTGAGTAATTATAGTTTAGCTAACTACTTTTATTGAGGTTGCTTCAAGCTATTTTGAGTCTGCTCAATTCTATCATTTAATATGCTCTAAATAATAATATTCAGCATGCTTTAAAATCTTTACATTTGGACCTTGAGAAAACTCAAACTAAGTCAAATAGTCTTAATCAAAATAAGTGAGCTCGAAAATCCATAACAGTCTTATTTCTATTAAGCAAGCTCAATACTTATAACAATCTTAATATGATTAAGCAAATTAGGAATTTATCTTCTTTTGAGTCTGCTCAAACTGCATAGAGTAAATTTTATGTAACTCTAAAGCTTTTGATTCTTGAGTCAAAGAATATTCAAATTACATCAAGCTCGGTCGATTCTGCTTAAAACAACTCCATTGGATTCAAACATCATCATGCAATCATTTATACTCAAATTTCATGCAATAAATGCCCCATTACCATTAAGTAAAGTTACTATTCATCATCTTTTTCATTTAACGTAACTTATCAATAACGAAAATCTCCACAATGACCCTATCAAGGGATTTTCACTAATTAAGGTTTGATTTACTCTTATGAACCCACATGTACCAAAATTCATCAATAATAACAACTTCAAACATATTTTTTATAGAGATTTTTTGAAGAAAACATATCAAGAGATTTAATGGAGTTGTCTCCTTTCGTTCTATATGCTCCACTAAGATAGATTCATACTTCTAGCATCAACTTTCTTAGATCTTCAAAAATCCTAACAACAAGATTTTTTATCGAAATTCTCTCACGAGCTCTCTAATGGTATTAGAGTTTTCTTGCATGTTGAACAAGAAATCATGAAACTTATATTGTCCTTCACTTTAAATCACACCTACTTACAATTAGTCAAAATTAAACTACCATTTGTCCCTTTTTGCATGACACATAACATGCACCTTATTTTCTATTGATTCACGTACACATGTCATAAGAAATTTTCCATTTTGTCCATGGCCTTTCAAATTAATTATATGCAAGTCTAATTCCATAAATTTAAAAGTTGTCCTTGAATTTCAATATATTTACAATCAAACTATAGGCATATTAATCAAATTTCATGCACAACTTAGGCCAAATTAAATCAAGTTTATAGTATATCATGAAATTAGCCTATGTTATGTATTTTCAACCCAACACGTATCCCGAGGCAAGCCCACGCCTCGCCTTTTCTTGTGTCATGTGTGTATTTATAATTATTTAATTATATATTAAATATTACACGCACACCAAAAATGTTAGTTTATTACTTATGGTACATTAGTGTCGAACACAGCCGTGTCACCAAGTTTAACCGAGTTCAAGCCTCTGATCCAGTCGGATCGGGCTGAGTCCGCTCTGGTCAGTGACGAGGTTTCACACTTACCACTTTCACTATAGTCAAAGAAGTATTATTTCCAACTAAGTAAATTTTATTGACTAATTTTCTATTTTCTCTGTAATTCTAGCATAAATATAATATTTGATCAATAATCTTTGTATAACAAGATTCTAAGAAATCTATCTTTTTTTATCTTGCACTATTGTTTCAATATTTTAGCCATTATAATGTCTAACACAAAGCAATCAAACCCCTTTTAATTCCTTTATTGCATACACGATCTAGGTTGAGTCAAATAGGCACTATTTGAAAATCTCAGTGAACATTGAGTAAATAAATGGATTCTACCTCTCGAATGTTTGATACTTTGCTTTTTTACAGTCCACTTCACCTAAATAACACCAAACACATTCCAAACCTTGTCCTAAAAGTTTAGAAATTAAGTCGGGTTTCCAACAAAACAAGTGTACCTCACGAAACATAAACAAACTATATGAAATAATAATAAATGAACTTATTATTATATGAATAAACTTTCGATAAACAAAGAAATCATGACACTAATAAGTTCCTAATCATCATTTCTCATAACAGGAAATAAATTTGTGATAAATTCAATCTTCTAAAATAAAACACACCTCCAAACTCATTTTCTTAACACTACTAAGTCAAACACAAACTTCATTATCTAAACTCAGTTGAAAAACACATCGGGTAGTAATTTCAAGTATTTCTTCAAATTATCTAAAAAATGAGTGATCAACTTTAATCATAATCCATTCAATTTTAAACTATATAAGCCATATAGTAATCATTCATAAGCCATAGAAATTTAAAAATCATGAATAATTTGAAATTCATTCAAAAATTGGAAACTTATCAAAAATCATGAAATCAACATGTCATAAAATTAAGCATCTTTAAGTGATTACCTTTGTGAGAGCTAATTCCTCTAATATTAGAATCTTGAAAACTCCTAGATTCCTTTTAGAAGCCTATTCACGTCTCTTTTTATTCCAAGCCTAATTGGCTCTATATTCACAAATTACTCTCTTCTTTTGGATTAAACGAATCCTAATTGAGGTGGGTGATAAGTGGTTAATTAGAATTATATATAGGACTAGTTTAGTAGTATATTTCGTATAAATATCACGGAATGAGCTCTAATTGATGGAATTTATGTATTTTCAGGCATATAAGGTATAAAAGAGACAAAGGAGTGATTTCATGATGAAATGAGAAGAAAAAGCACAAAAGAACACTTGACGCTGTGGAGAGTTCACTTAATGCCGTAAGAATAGAGCACAAGGCGTGGAGAAGGCTTAAAGAGAAAAAAAATAGGTGCAGTACAGTTGATGCATTTATGGCGCTGTGGGGGAACACAAACAGTGCCAAGACATTGTATGCAGGGCACCGAGCTCACTAAATGGAGAAAACACATAGACAAAGGCGACGTTGTGGCGGTATTTCTGCTTAACACACATGGTGTGGATCACTTACAGACATCAACGAGACATTGTAATTAATTGTTAATTAGGGTTTCTAATTGTATTCTTAGGAGTATAAATAGGTATTAGAATTTGGTAAACTTACTAATTAAACCAATTATCACCCAATATCATAGATTATCACCAATTACCATAGTTTACATTGTTCTTGAGTATTATGAAGAGTTTTGGAGGAGAAGTAATTAAAGAATCCACTTGTGGTCATTCGGTATTGTTTCATTGATTTAATTGAAGTAATTTGATTTAATATTTGATTGCAATAAATACCATGATGTGTATGTTGATTTTAATAACGAGTGAGTAGTTTGTTTATTTGAAGGATCAATAGATTATATGGAACTTATGTTATTCACACCATTAGGTGGAGTTTTAGCTTGCACATTAGGATCTTTTTCACTACGATAGCGGGTTGAAGTAAATATTAAGGAAATTTCTCTATTCTAATTGAGCATTGCACACACATGACGATGATAGAAGTATGAGATGAAAACATAGTAATTCATTACATAGGTGAAGTCATGAACTAAGTGCCTTCTTAATATAATAGTACAAGTTATTTTACATTGTTTTATTAGAAAGACTAGTTTGGTAAAAATAGATTACAAGAGATCTTCGTAGCCATAGAGTGAACTTAACTAAGTGAACCATCTCCAAATAAACCTTTCCTTGAGGACGATATCTGTAATCAACATTAGTTAATCACACTATTACTACGATTGAGGCGTTATAGTTACAGTGTTGCGATTAGTGAGAATTACTAAAAATAAGCTATAATAAGGCTTTAAAGATTTGAATCTAGTTTTTAATTTCAATTCATAGTTGAAAAGGTCAGAGGGTTTGTAGTGTGAATGAAAATGTGTACACCGACTTGGAGTTTATATTTTAAAACTATAATTCGTGCCCATCCATTTAAAACTCTCTCACTATATTTTGCAACACATCTCTACCGATGACCCTGCGCCATTATTGGTGTTATATTCCCTTATTATATTCAAAATATTGGGCCCAAACTTATATTCATTTTGAACATTGAAACCCATCTTCGTTATGAATTTCCTATTTCAATGAGGTTGTGAAGTGAGAATTGGATTCTAGGTATCTCCTCATTCTCTTCCTCTCCCTTCGACTCATCGGTAGAGCGTAACGGTGGAGAAGGTTCTCCTGATACTCTAGTGCGGGGTTTATTTATCGAAATACTCGTTAGCCTAATTTGTATGGTTGGAACTTAAGATTTTTTTGTTTGGGTTTTTCAACTGATAGTGTCTTCTTCTTCTTCTTCTTCCTTTCTTGTGCTTCTACCTCTACCTCCTCAAGCCATTGTCTTAATTTCAAAATCTCACAAGTCTAAAAAGTAAATAAACCTGTAAATCATAAAAACAACATTTAGAAATAATTCATTAAAATTCAGGACTATTGTCATGGCCCAAATCTCTAATTTGACTTTAATTTTTTTAATTAGGATTAAATGTCCCGTGATGTGGGACCCACTTCGATAAACGTGTCGCGACCAAGGCTAGATGACCGAGGTAAATGTTATTCAGTAAGGGTGAATGCCTAGTGTATTGTATATGTGTAGACTACTAAGTCATTCCTACTTATGAATAGGTGTTGAGACGTGTATGAGAATGCACCTCGAGTTGCATACCAGCATGGGACTGATGTAGAGAGCAATATGGTTAGTTAGTGTAAGCTTTATATTGCTTTTATAAGTGATATATGTGGGGCTATGGTTGATTAAGTATCTAAGACACTTAATTTAGTAAGTTAAAACAATAGCTACTTGATATTTCTCGAGACACGTATTCATCAATCTCAACACTAATTAAGTAACTTATTGGTGTCATTTGGCATAAGTTAGTGGGACATGTGTGAATAAGTGTACCATTAGATAGGTCTCAAGATACATGTGCACATTAGGATCAATGGCTATCAATCAACCATATCCAACTCATGAATAGAAGGCTTTTGGTCAACCCAAGCAACTCAACTATTTCATTTAATTTTCTTAAGAGAGAAGCAAAGTTGCTGGAGAGAAGGAGTTACTGTAGAAGAAGAAGATCAACAAAAACATGGTGATTTAGTGAAGGAGAGATCAAGTATAGCTAGTGTTTATCAAGTTAGGTAACTTCTCTACACCATAGAGTTAGCTTAATTAAATGAATTCATGAATTTCATGTTGTAGGTTGTTGTTTTATGTTGTGGTTGATGCCATGGAACTCTATTTAGTGTGTACGGAGGTTCCTTAGGCATTAACATGGCCTATGTGTAGAGAAAACTCGAAATTCTGATTGCAAAATTTTGGGTTTTATTGCACATAGCGCACTAGGTAGATCAACTAGCACGTTAACTTGGATTAGCGCGCTAGGTCATAATTGATAGAGCGGTAATGGGTCATTAGCGCGCTAACTCCATGAATTAGTGCACTAGGTCTATGACAGCATTAAAACTGCAATTTTCAAAAATTCCTTAAACACTATAAAAGAGTCTAATACCCTAAGTAAAGGTCCAAACACACTCAAAACCTATAATATGATATCTGGAACCTAAGGAAATATTTCAGGGATTCAAGTACAAGTTTTGAGGTGTCGGAAGGCCAGAGTAACATAGGAAATTACGTGGATTATAAGTAAACTGATTGAGATATTTCTTTACATTTCATTCCTATTCTTATGTTTATTTCAGTCATTTGGACTGAATTACTTTTGTACTCCATATGCTATGACTTGTTGTTCTTTCTTATTACATGAGGTTGCTTTCATGGTATACTTTGTTAATAAAATGATTTCATTGACTCCAATTCAAGTGCAATGTCATTGTTGATTGATAATACATGTGTTCAGTGAAATAACATGCTATTAGGTAGGTGTTATATAGTATTGTAATTTATTTCCTTTGTGCATTAGTATGCAATGGTTTTGTTAGATTCCATTATTGTGTTATTCTTGAATATGAAAGTAGTTCTCGTATTTAAGGTCATTACATGATAGAAATCTGACGGACATACTGGAGCCATTAGACTTTCCAGGGTGATAGAGATTTCTCCACTATCTTGCGCAGTACACGGGAAATGAGTCTTGGGGTTTTTGGCAAGTATAACTTGCGCAGCACACGGGGTATGGGACTCGGGGTTGTTGGCAAGTATATCACAGGTGACTGGCACCAGTGAATGGTTGTAAAGGCAAGAGCACTGCTCAAACCTTCACATTGATGTAAAACTTAACTCCATCATCATATATTGGAAAGGCTGATGTGATGAAGATCACGGCCGACCGGCCCTAGATCATTACTACTTAGCCATGTTTAAGTTTCATGTTGTCTAACTGAAGTATCACTTTACATGTTCTCTTTTCAACATAGTTGCTATTATCATGCTTTTATACACTTGTTGCATATTTTTGAATGTGAACAAAAGACTTTTAGTACTACTTTCTACTTTCCGGTACTCTCCATCAAGTTTGTGATGGCGGGTGCAAATCCATCGAGTAGCAAACCAGGCAAAGAGAAGATAGGCGATTACTTCTGAGCTAGTGGAGCACTGTTATACCCAATTTTGTAGGTTTGATTTTTGATGTATTACTTGTATATGTATATGATATACTTTGGCGTTGTATATTATGGGTTGAGTGAGTAGTACCTTGACCAGACAATTGATATTATATATCATCGTTTCATCTTATATATGCTTGTGATCTTTATTCCCTGGCTTTTCCACAATTGTTAGGCCTCATGTTATAAGCTTCCGCTAGATTGTTAAGACTTCCGCTGAATAAACTAATAAGTAAGTAAATTTTAATTAACTTTGATTTATGAATTGAGATAGGATAAGTACAGGTTTATATTTTTTTAAACAAAAAAAGTAATAAGTAGGTAAATGGTTTTGGATAGGCTGACTAGTCTCTTGTTAGGTCTTATATGATGAGATTAGAGGGTTAATAACGGGATTAGGCCAGGCGGTGCCCTAATTTGAGAAGAGGTCGTCACAGTTGGTATCAGAGCCTAAGTTCTAGAATATTATGGACAGTTTATGGAATTGTCTAAAGTTGGGATATCATAGTCACATGTGGTATCATATTCTAAGTTTTGAAAGCTTAAAAGAGCCTATGTTCATAAGGCTTAGATTGTGTAATATGGTTAATCTATAATGTGATATCAAAGTTACGATTTGTAGCAAAAGGCCTAACCTTTCCAATAAATAACAAAGAATAAATTTAAACAATAAAACATAAATCTTAGTTGTGGAAAACTAGATGATCATTGCCTAGAAATTGTTAGTTGGGAAGTGAGTGAAAGTGAAATGGAAATGTTTTATATGTATACATGTTAGTTTTCTATATGTATATATGCGTTATCTATGTAGTAGCTGATTCGCGTATGTAAACATGCAGATATTGATGGCTGATTCGCGTGATAGCGGGGATGCAGATGTGTGTAGCAGCCAGCTTTCTATACCATCAATATATGATTTTCATAGGCTATCCCATCTAGTAGCTGCTCAGCGAAAATAGTTGGCATAGTTCATTGCCATAATGACTTCATGTTTCGCTCCACAAATAGACACACCAGCTCCTACTACTACAACTACTTTCGCATTACCGATAGCAGTGCGGGTAGTACAGACCATACCGGTAGTGACAACTCTAGTCGCAGAGAAAGTTTTTACATCGTCTTTTACACCTCCATCTACTAGCTCGACAACAGAGGTTCAGCTAGTGAAGAATTTCATCAAACTGAAGCAGTCTACTTTGATGGTTAGAGAATTATAGAGATGATCAAGATGTGGGTACTTGTCTACGGAGAAGTTGCACCGAGTCTTGAGGATTAAGGATAGATTCCAAGCTGAGATTTTGTTGTATACTCAACAGGGAGATGCTGACGTATGGTGGTGTGTGATGATAGCTTCTAAGGAGAGTTTGAGTCATGGTATGCCTTCAAGATGAAGTTTTACCAGCAGTACTTCCCAGCTACAGTGATGAAAAAGTTGAGGAAAAAATTCATGAACCTGAGATAGGGAGCCGATGAGTCAGTGATGAGCTATAGAGATAAATATGGCTATCTGAGGCTGTTTGCTGGGGATCCAGTGAGACAGGATTCAGATTATGTGTACCACTTCGGAGATACACTGAGACTAGATATTGGATATTATGTGATCATTTCAGGTGCCAAGAATTTGGGTGAGATTTAAAAGCGTGCTCTCTCTTTTGAGACCTATTATTTGGGCAGAGTTGCCGATGGGACCGCTAGTACCAATGTTGACACCTAACCAGGTTGCAAAGTTTGAGAGGAGGAGATAGAGGGCAAAGGTATGAGGAGATCTACAACAGTTGTACAAAGGTACCATAGGGTCAGGGACATCTACAACAGTTGTACCCTTTGTACCTTCCCTTTCACCATTGCAGGCTACTATAGGTAGACCTCCCTTACCACCACCATTTAGACATACAATACTAGCTACTACTACTTTGCCATCTCTACTAGAACCACCAGCACGTCAGCAGTAGCAAGGTGGTAAAAGCCGAGGCAGAGGTAGAGGTAGAGGTAGAGATAGTTTTAGATAGGGGCAGAGACATGCACATGCATAGGATCAGGTTCATGGTCTAGCATAGACCTATCACATTTTATAGATGTGGTCATGTTAGGCACGGGATTAGAGATTATCCAGAGCCAGCACCCGTGTTTCCACCACAGAGTCGAGAGGTTGTACACATGGTAGCATAGCCCGATGCAAATGCCACACAGAGACTCAATGATGGTATAGTTTCCATTTGTGGTAGATAATCATATAATTTGTTTGATTCGGGTTCTACTATATCTTTCATTTTTTGTCGCATGATAGGCATTTTAGGGTGACAACCAGTTACAGTTAGCGTACATTTGATTTTGAGTACTGCATTCAAGGATAGAGTTTACCCTAATTGTCTTATTGAGAGATGTCTAGTAGAGAAAGGGTTGGTAGAGTTACCCGTAGACTTCATGGTTCTCTAGTTTTTAGAGTTCGATGCACTGTTAGTGATGGATTGGTGAGCAGCGTATCATGCTCATATTGATTGTTTCAGTAAGACAATGATATTTGAGATCCCAAGGCATCTGATGTTCACGTATAGTGGTAGTATACAAAGAGAAGAGGGCATTAGAGGTCGACTTCCAACTAGTGGAGAGATAGAGACTCTGGTGTCATTATACACCATAAAAGAGAGTCGGGGACCCAGACTTGAGGAGATTCCAGTTGTGTGCGAGTTTTCGGACATACTTTCGAAAGACTTACCTGGTTTACCACCATCAAGATAGATAGATTTTATCATTGATTTAGTACTAGGCACTAAACCTATATCTATACCACTATGCCGCAAGGCTCCGAAAGAGTTGGAGGAGTGAGGAGTCAGTTGCAAGATTAAGGATAGAAGGGATTTATCACACCTTCTATGTCACCATGTGGAGCACTGGTTCTAGTTGTGAAGAAGAAGGACGATACTTCAAGACTGTGAATCGACTACAGACAGTTGAACAGGGTTACAGTTAGAAACAAATATCCTTTATTTCGAATTGATGATTTACTTGATCAACTGAGAGGAGCATAATATTTGTCCAAGATAGACCTCCGATCAGGGTATCATCAGCTTAGGATTAGGGATGAGGATAGGTCCAAGACAACATTTAGCATAAGATATGGACACTATCAGTTTATAGTCATGCCATTTGGTTTGATTAATGCTCTTTCCATGTTTATGGATTTGATGCATCGAGTGATGAGGCCATTTCTTGACTGATTCATGATAGTTTTCATCAATAATATATTGATATATTCGAGGACCAGAGAGGATTACGAGCAGCACCTCAAAGAGACGTTACCGAATTTGAGGGAGCATAGAATCTACACAAAGTTCAATAAGTGTGAAATTTTGCTGTTAAAAGTCATTTTTTTGGACATGTTGTTTGAGCGATAGGTATTGCTAGAGATCCAGCTAAGATTTAGACTATTTTGGATTGGCATGCGCCGACATCAGTTAAGGAGATCAGTAGTTTTTTGGGATTAGTAGGATATTACCACATATTTGTGAAGGATTTTTAAGAGATCGCTTCGTCGATGACCAGATTGACTTAGAAAGACATCAAGTTTGATTGTTCTAAGGAATGCAAGGAGGCATTTGCTTAGTTGAAGAGATTATTGACTATCGCACCAGTTCTGATATTGCTAGAGGCTGGATAATGATTCCTAATTTGTACAGATGCTTCTTCTACAGGTCTAGGTTGTATATTAAAGCAGGATAAAGGCATGGTGGTTTATGCATCCAGACAGCTGAAGCTACATGAGAAAAATTATCCCACTCAAGATTTAGAGTTGGCAGCAGTAGTATTAGCTTTGAAGATATGGAGGCATCATCAGTATGAAGTGAGGTTCACACTCTATACTGACTATAAGAGTTTGAAATATCTCTTCACATAGAAAGCGCGAACATGAGACGGCGCAGATGGTTAGAGTTTCTGAACGACTACAACGTTTCTCTAAAGTTTCACCTGGGAAAAGCTAATGTAGTTGCTAATGCGCTTAGTAGGATACCGACTAGTGATGTCGAGGTTGTTAGATGCCATATAATGCATGAGTATGGATTACTCGAGGCACTGCGATGATGACTCATTCAGATATTCCTACCGACACTCAAATGATGATTTGTGCACAAACGAGGCTTCAGACAACATCTACACAAGGAATGTTAGAGGGCCAAAGAGCCGTTATTCTATATCTGAGGTTCAGTGAGTTTGCTCAGAGTACTGATTATACTAAATGGACTGAGATAAATGATTAGTGTATGAGATTTAGAGGCAGATTGTGGATACCAGCATTGGTAGAGCATAGAGATGAGATTCTTTAGGATTCACAACGTTCCCGGTTACCTGTTCATCCATGTAGGACCAAAATGTACCTTAATATGAAGAGACATTTTTTGTGGCCTTTGATGAAAACGGACGTATCGGAATTTCTTAGGAACTTGGGATCTGCCAGCAAATGAAGGCAGAGCATCGTAGACCTAGAGGATTATTACATCCACTTCCCATTCTACGATGGAAGTGGGAAGACATAGCCATGGATTTTGTTAGAGGATTGCCAAAAACTGCCCTCGACACAATTCTATCTGGGTGATTGTGGACAGACTGACAAAATCTGCCTATTTCGTACCAGTTGCCGCTCATTTCACATTTGACTAGCTGAGTGTATTATTCGAGAGGGAGATTATATGGCTGCATGAGGTACCATTGACTATTACGTCATATAGAGATGTTATGTATACGTTTAAGATGTGGAAAAGTATGTTGAAGTAGTATGGTATGCGCCTATAGTTTAGTACAACCTTTCACCCTTAGACTGATGGAAAAACTGAGAGGTTGATTAAGACTCTCGAGGATATGCTCAGGTTTTATGTACTTGAGTTTGGCTAATCATGGGAGGAATACCTATTGTTGTGTGAGTTTACATACAATAATATTTATCATGCTAGCATTGAGATGGCGCCATTTGAGGCATTATATGGCAGATCGTGTCGCAACCATTTTATTGGGCTGAGCAAGAGGACCAAGACATTATTAGGCCTAAAATTGTAGTTGATCACACAAAGAAGGTATGACAAATTTGACAAAGGCTTAAAGGAGCCCAAGAAAGGCAAATGAAGTATCTAGATACATATCGCAGTGATCTCACGTATGAAGAGGGAGCCTTAGTGTATCTAAAGGTTTCTCCTCGAAAAGGTTTTCACAGATTTGGTCTTATAGGAAAGTTAGCACCGAGATTCATCGGGCCTTTCAAGATGAAGAAACAGGTAGGAAAGGTTGCTTATGAGATGGATTTACCTCCACAGATGTCGGGGATTCATCCAGTGTTTCATATTTCTATGCTTCGACTAGGCAAGTCAAAGGCAGACGAGAAACTGACAGTGGACTTGAGTCAAATTGACTTGACTAAGGATGTATAATATGAAGAGTAGCCAGTACAGATTCTAGATCGTAGGGTACTATAGTTGAAAGGCAAGTCTATTCCGAAGGTGTTGGTCAAGTGGCAGTTCCTTAGAGACTCGGAACTCACTTGGGAACGAGAAGAATATGCGCGATAGGTTTCCGTACCTCTTCGAGTCAGGTATACTTTAGGTTAAGCATGCTTTCGAGGATGAGATTTCCATTAGTTAGGAAGGCATGTAATGGCCCAAATCACTAATTTGACTTTAATATTTTAATACGGATCAAATGAACCGTGACGTAGGACCTGCTTCGATATCTTTCGTGACCAAGGCTTGATGGCCGAGGTAAATGTTATATTTGTAAAGATGAATGCCTAGTGTATTATGTATGTGTAGACTACTAAGTCATTTCTACTTGTGAATAGGTTTCGAGACGAGTGTGGGAATGGGCCTCGAGTTGCGTGGCTGCGTGGGACCGAGGTACAGAACAATATGGTAAGTTGATATAAGCTTTATATTGTTTTTATAAGTGAGATAAGTGGGTCTACAGTTGATTAAGTATCAAATACACTTATGTTAGTAAGTTAAAACAATAGCCACTTGATATTTCTCGAGAAACGTATTGACCGATCTCAACACCAATTGAGTTATTTATTGGGGTCATTTGGCATAAGTTAGTGGGACATGTGTGAATAGGTGTACAATTAGATAGGTCTTGAGATACGTGTGTACATTGGGATCAAAGACTATCAATCAACCATATCCAATTCAAAAATAGAAAGCTTTTGGTCAACTCAAGCAATTCAATTTTATCATTTTCATTTGCTTAAGAAATAAGCAAAGTTGCTGGAGAAGGAGGAACTGCTGGAGAAGAAGAAGATCAACAAAAACTTGGTGATTTAGTAAAGGAAATATCAAGTATAGAGAGTGTTCATCAAGTTAGGTAACTCCTTTACAAAATAGAGTTAGCATAATCTAATGAATTCATGAATTTGATGTTATGTGTTATTGTTTTATGTCGTGGTTGATGTCATGGAACTTAAGAAGTGTGTATGGAGGTTCCTTAGGCATTAAAATGGACTTTGTGTAGAGAAAACTTAAAATTCTGCAATCAGAATTATGGGTTTTACTGCACATAGCGCGTTAGGTGGATCAGGTAGTGCGCTAACTTTGATGCGCTAACTTTGATTAGCACGCTAGATCAGGATTGGTAGCGCGCTAATGGGTCATTAGCGTGGTAACCCTAAACATTAGTGCGCTAGGTATATGACATCACCAAAATTGCGATTTTCAAAAATTCGTAAAACACTATAAAAGATCTAATACCCTAAGTAAAGGTCTAAACACACTTAAAAACCTATAATATAATATCAAAAACCAAGGGAAGTATTTCGAGGATTCAAGTACGAGTTTCGAGGTGTCAAAATGCCAAAATAGCATACGAAATTACATGGATTGTAAGTAAACTGATTGAGATATTTATTTGCATTTCATTCCTATTCATATGTTCATTTCCAGTCATGTGGACTGAATTGCCTTTGTATTCCATATACCATGACTTGTTGTTCTTTCTCATTACGTGAGGTTGCTTTCATGGTACAGTTTGTTGATAAAATGATTTCATTGATGCCAATTCATTTGCTAGGTCATTATTGATTGTTAATACATTTGGTCAGTGAAATAGCATGCTATTAGGTAGGTGTTCCATTGTATTGTAATGTATTTCCTTTACGCATTAATATGTAATGGTTTTGTTGGACTCCATTATCGTGTTGTTCTTGAATATGAAAGTAGTTCTTATATCCAGGACCACTTTATGATAGAAATCTGGCGGACATACGAGGTCACTACACTTTTCAGGTTGATCGGGATTTCTCCACTATATTGTGCAACACATGGGAAATAAGTCCTAGGGTTGTTTGCAAGCATAACTTGCGCAACACACGGGTAATGGGACTCGAGGTTGTTGGCAAATATATATAGCAGGTGACTGGAACCTGCAAAAGGTTATAAACGCAGGAGCACTGCTCAGACCTTCACATTGATTTGGAGCTCAGCTCCATCCTCATATAGTGGAAAGGCTTATGTGATGAAGATCACCATCGACTGGCCCTAGATCATTACTACTTAGCCATGTGTCAGTTTCATGTTGTTTAGCTGAAGTATCTCTTTGCATGTTCTCTTTACAGCTTAGTTGCTATTATCATGCTTTTAGATACTTGTAGCATGATTGGGAATGTGAACAAATGTCTTTCAATATTACTTTCTACTTTCCTATACTCACCGTCTAGTATGTGATGGTGGGTGCAGATCCCTCGAGTAGCTAGACCAGGCAAAGAGAAGATCGGTGATTACCTTAGAGCCAGTGGAGCACTGCTACACCCAATTTTGTAGGTTTAATTTTTGATGTATTACTTTTATATGTATATGATATACTTTTGCAGTTGTGTATAACATGTTAAGCGAGTAGTTCTTGACCAAACACATGATATTATATTTCATTGTTTCATCATATATATGCATGTGATCTTTACTTCCTGGTTTTTCCACAATTGTTGGGCTCATGTTATAAGTTTTCACTAATTTGTTAAGACTTCCGCTCAGTAACCTTCTAAGTAAACAAAATTTTAATTAACTCTAATTAATGAATTATTATAGTATAAGTATAGTTTTATATTCATTAAAAAAATTAAATAACTATAAGTAGGTAAATGTTTTTTTAAAGGCTGACTAGTCACTTGTTAGGTCCTATATGGTGAGATTAGGGCTTAATAACGTGATTAGGCGTAGCGGTGTCTTAAGTTCAGAAGGTCGTCACAGATCAGTTGTGAGCACCAAAGCCAGATCTCTTGAAGAGATGTATGAACGGGCTGTCTCCCTTGAGATGTATGCTTTGGTTAGAGAGGAGGATGGATGGGCCGAGTTACCGAAGATGGGAGATGATTATGAGCAGAGGGGATAGAGGGGTAAGAGACAAAGGAGAGCAGAGAGACGGTTTCAGAGGGGTGGAGCACATGGCTCTTACGTACCACCACCAGCCCCCGTGCATGACACATATGGTAGACCTCCCTTACCTCCTCCCGCCAAGTAAGCATTACCAGCATCACCAGCACTTTAATAGCAACTGCAGCAGGGTAGAGGCCAAGGTAGAGGCTGAGATTTTAGTTAGTGGCAAAGGCAGGCACTGGGAAAGGTTCAGGATGATCAGGGACAAAGACAACAGTTCGGTCAGCGTGGACCCCTTACATGTTGGAGATGTGTTTCGCGTGGGGCACATGGCCCGATAGTGCACACGTACAGCGACAGCTTATCCATAGTAGGGCATAGAGGGAGTACACATGGTAGTGCAACCAGATCTCAGAGCTAGACGAGATCTCATTCAGGGTACAGTTTCCATTTCTAGTAGGGATGCATATTTGTTGTTTGATTCTGGTTTTACTTTTTCATTCATTGTTTGTCGGATGGTAGACATTCTAGGGTTGACATCCATTAGGCTAAGTGTACATTTGATTTTGAGTATCGCAGCCAAAGATACCCTAATAGTTTTATAGAGGGATGTTGATCGAGATAGGTGGGGCAGAGTTACCTACTGACTTTAGAGTCCTCGAGTTTTTAGAGTTTAACACAATTTTAGGGATGGAATAGTTATCGACATACCACGCGTATCAACTATTTCGATAAGACATTGATATTTGAGAACCTAGGGCGTCCAATCTTCAACTATAGAGGCAGTTCATTGAGGACATTAGGCATGCGAGGTCGACTTATGACAAGAGAGGAGATGGAGGCAATGATTTCATTATACGCAGTAGTACAAAGTCGAGGACCTAGGCTTGAGGATATATCGTTTATTAGAGAGTTTCTAAATGTGTTTCCGGAGGATTTACTGTCTACAGTCGGTACGAGAGGTTGATTTTATTATTGAGTTTGTACCGGGCACGAAACCAATTTCCATACCACATGGCACCACGATAGTTAAAGGAGTTGAAGACTCATCTTCAGACTTACGAAAGAAGGGGTTCATCAAACCTTCCATGTCGGTGCCCGTCCTATTTGTGAAGAAGAAGGATGGTACTTTGAGACTTTCTATCGACTACAGAGAGTTGAAAAAAGTCACAACTAGGAATAAGTATCCATTGCCGAGGATCGATGACTTATTTGATATGTTGAGAGGAGAACAATTTTTCTCCAAGATAGACCTGCGATCAGGATATCATCAGCTTAGGATCAGGGATGAGGATAGGGATACGACCACTTTAAGAACAAGATATGGACATTTTCACTTCACGGTAAAGGCATTTGGGCTGACTAATGCTCCCAAAGTGTTTATGGATTTGATGCATCGGGTTTTTAGATCGTTTCTTAACCGTTTCATAATATTCTTCATCGATGATAAACTGATATATTCATGGACAAGAGAGGATCACGAGCAGCACCTCAGAGACACATTGCAGAATTTGAGGGAGCATAAACTTTATGCCAAGTTCTGCAAATGTGAATTAAGGCTTTTAGAGGTCACGTTTCTGGGGCATGTTGTCAGAGAAGCAGGGATATTAGTTGATCCGACGAAGATTCAGACAATTATGGATTGGCTAGCACCGACTTCATTAACTCGAGATAAATTTTTTCAAGGTCTGGCAGGGTATTATCGCCAGTTTTTGAAAGATTTCTCAAACATCGCTTAACACAAAAAGATGTTAAATCTGCGTGGTTTGAGGAATGCAAGGAGGCATTCGCTCAGTTGAAGAGGATGTTGAATATCGTGCAAGTGTTAGTGTTGCCAGAGGATGGACAGGGATTTTCATTATACACTGATGCTTCTCATATGGGTCTAGGATGTGTGTCGATACTGGGTAGTGGTACGGAAGCTTATGCCTCCAAACAAGTGAGGGTACGTGAGTAGAATTATCCGACACTCGATTTAGAGTTGGCAGCAATAATGTTTGCACTGAAGATATAGTCACATTATCTGTATGGATAAAAATTCACATTCTTTACTGATCATAAGAGTATGAAGTATCTTTTTATACAAAACGATCTGAATATGAGATAACGCAGATGGGTATAGTTTTGGAAGGATTATAAATTTTCTATGGAGTATCACCTAATAATAGCTAACGTAGTCGTAGATGCGCTGAGTAGGATACCAGTTAGAAATGTTGGGATTCGCACACAAATGAGTGTACAGACCGTGTCTTTATAGAGTGTTAGAGGATAAAAGAACCGACAAGTTGTAATCGAGGTTTAGTGAGTTGGCACAGAGTGCAGATTGTGTTGATTGGACAGAGACGTCTGAGATTCAAGGATAGACTGTGGATACCATTATTACCAGAGCTGAGAGATGAGATTCTTCAGGAGTCACACCGTTCCCGATTCACTGTACATCCAGGCAGGACAAAAATGTACCACGACATGAAGAGGCATTTTTGGTGGCCTGGGATGAAGGCGAATGTGCCTAAGTTCAAAAGGAACTGTGGGATTTGTCAGCAAGTGAAGTCTGAACATCACTGACCTGGAGGATTCTACAGCCTCTTCTCATTCCATGATGGAAGTTGGAGGACATCTCTATGGATTTTGTTAGAGGATTGCCGAGGACCTGCTAGGAGACATGATTTCGTCTGGGTTATCATTGATAGACTTGCAAAGTCTGCTAATTTTCTACAAGTAGCCACTTATTACACATTTAATAACTTGAGTATACTATTCGAGCAAGAGATTATCAGGCTGCATGGAGTACCATTGACTATTACGTCTGATTGAGATGCTATGTATATGTTTAGAACATGGTGGAGTATGCAGGAGCAGTATGGTACGTGCCTACAGTTCAACACGACTTTTCATCCTCAGACTTATGGGCAGACTGAGAGATTAATTCAGGTTCACGAGGATATGTTGTGGGCTTGTGTTTTGGAGTTTGGCGGATCGTGGGAGGAATACTTTGTTGGGGTATGTGCCTTAGGCCAATTCTGTAAATGTTGTTTAACTATTATAAGTAGATGCATGTTTCTTTTATAATAGTATCCATGGATAATTATTGTATTATTCTAAATTTCCCTTGTCATTTATTATTGTGGGAACAATAATAAATTAAGACTAGTATTAGTCTTGATTGATAATCATGATATGATTATAAGTATATGGATACAGATCAAGATAATGAGTATCTGTTGGGAACAGATGTTGGACTGACCCGCTATGAGAACACTATTGTATCGCATACAAAAAACGGATTCGCGCGATTTAATATTATCTGGGTTATTGAATTATATTTGATAAAATTCATTTTGAAGATTTTCATTAAATTTCCTAGTTTGACTAGAATTCAAGATTCTCATATATTTCTAGTATGACTAGAAATTTTGTCTCTTAGTAATTCCTATTTTGAATAGGACTCAAATTGGAATTATAGTATGACTTTAATTCTTATTTGAGTTTTAGATATATTTCAACTCTTATTGGATTAGTAATTGTAGATTCTCTATGAATCTATCCTTTTTGGAGTTGGCCTTTATTTATGACTCTATTTGGAGTGTGACTAGGAGATGGAGTTCTTTTACAACTCGACCTAGTGTACTATAAATAAGACATTAGGGTCACAGTTGTGATGTGATTTTTCTCGAGAGAGAATTCCCGAGAGAGGCTTTTCTTAAAGTATTTTTTTGAGAATTGTTTTCCTAGGATTCCTGGGGCTAGCACTTTGGATCGTGATCGTCCGTTCATGTGTGGATTTCAGATAGAGGACGTTCATCTCTCGCGGCGTCTTAAAGGAATTGATCAACACCAAATAAGGCAGACATGGAGTTATTCTTGATAAGGTATGATTTTTTTTATTGGCACATCAATTTAATGGAATCAATAGGATCTTGGTTCAGGGATGTTCGAAAAGGTTTCGAAAACTTTCGCTGCACATGATCCTCGAAACCCAACAGTGGTATCAGAGCCAGTAGGCATGATTTAATTAAATTGTAATGTGCCCTTATTTTTGATATACATGAAATATATAGGTCAATCATGATATTTTATATATGGTTGCATCATTGCGTTTAATAGAATTAATCTATATGCAAAAGTGTAAAAGTATCAGCATGGTGTTGTTGATGTAGTCGCACCGTCACGCACATAAATGCACAAAACGGGTGCGCATCAAATTTGGAGGATAAGATCTCACTATTTGTGTACATAGATATGTGTAATTTAATATATTGGTGGTTGTATGGGATATGAAATCCATGATATTGATAAAAAAAAAGTAAAAAGATTTTGGCTAAGATGGGATTCGATCCCTAGCCATTCAACTCTTTTTGGAATGCTTTAGCCATCCTAGCTAGCAATGCAACTTGTAACAAAATTACAGAATAAAATTAAAAGGCAAATTTATTTGTAATAGGATTACAAAATAGAATAAAAGGACGACTTTTGTTCATTGTAGGATGCGATCCCTACTCTTCCAACCAGTTGGAATGCCTTAACCATCCTAGCAAGCAAACCAATCTCTAATAGGATTACAAATCAAAATTAAAGTGCAAATCTGATTGTAATAGGATTACAAAATACAATAAAGTTTTTGTTTAGAGCATGATTCGATCTCTCATCCACCGACTCATTGGAATGACTTAGCCATCTAGGCTATCCATTCCAAGTTGTAATAGGATTACAACTCTATTTATATTAATTGAGTTATATATATTAATTGAAAGAAGTTTTAATTGATTAATTACCATTAATTCAATGGTGTTATTGTTCATTAATTGGATTGAATTAATTTAATTGGAAGATGTTTTAATTGAATAAATATCAATTTAAATTAATGGGACTATTATTAATATTAATTAAAATATTTAATTAAAAACAGTTTTAATTAAATAGAGTCCGATAAATAAAATTATATTGAGATATAATTAATTAATGAGATTAATGAAAATATAATCTTTCATGCACTTGGAGAATTTTAAGGTATTTAATTTCCTTGATTTGTTTTATGATGCCTTGTTGATATATGAAGATGTTTATTCTTGTTTTATTTTAATGATCTTTATTCTATGCGTATTGGGTATATATATGATATTCCATAATTAAATAGATGCTAGAATTAGTCAATGTAAAACACTATATGGATCATAAAACTTGATAAAAATCCCTTGATTTGAATTTTAAGTTAATACAACCCATTTTAAACACTTGTCAAGGCCTCGATCATATCAATATGGGTCTACCTTCGCAGGGTGTATTGTGTTATCATAATGAGGCAAGCTGGGTAACGGTTACCTGGATATTTTAAATTGGTTTGACTTAATAAAGCTATCAAAACAGTTTTGGGCTTTAGGCATAGATGAGACGTAACATAATGTGACATATGATGTCTAGGTCTCATAAAGAACCGAAGAGTTGCATATGATGCAATTGGTAATGATTACCTACCTAAATAACTTGATTTTGAGTGTCATGCCTTAGTTGTCTCAAAATTATGTGAAATATGGATCTTAGACCACTAAATTAATATTTTTGAGGGTTATTGATTTAGTGGGAGTTTAATTACCCACTAATAAATCAATCTGCATAATCTTCTAAGTGTACATGTTAAACTCCTAATAACACTAATTCATATCAACTGCGATCAATCCTTGAGAAGGATAAAATAATTTCTAAGACTAATTTCCCTATTTTGATTTGAAAATTGATAAATATTATCAACCATTTAAACAAGGATCTATGTCTTCTATTAATGGTTCCTTTTAAACAACCATCTATTAGTACAAAGATTATATGTGATGTTAGCAAATATAAAACCAAACTTTAGGAAAGATATAGGCCGTGAAAACTAATGATATTATAGTGACACTAAAGGAAATGTTCCAACAGTAAGTCACACGTGAAGGGCATAAGATTGCAAAATTCCTAGATTCTTGTAAAATGGTTGAGAACATATTAATCTTTCTTTATGTTTGGAACATGAAAGAACTATATTAATTATCTCAAAAGGTTTGAATCTTCATGTGCCAAAAGTTGGCAATAGATTTGATCTATAATTCATCAAAATAGTTTTAAACTACATAATTTGAAAGACATGGAGAACACTGTTTACAGTTGCATATGATGTTTGTAATTGTAAGACAGAATAATAAAAAGGGGCCTTAGATATATATTTGATGGTTCGTAACATAAAGGAATTTAATAAAAAAAGATAAAGGGAAGGTAAAAGCTACAAAAGGTGCTTGTGTCGGACACATAAACCTTAGTTGTGAGCTAGACATTGCCAAGTTCTAAAGAAAGCCTTAAAGAATGGATTTTATTTTTCATAGAATGAAATTGTTCATTTTATAATGAATTAAAAATCCTATCAGGAAGACATAATTTTGAATTGTTACGAACATTTCAAAAAGAGTATAAGAAAAACAAAATCACTTGACAAACTATTAACATACTCTGATGAGATCAAGGTGAATAATATTTATGCCAAGAGTTTAGGTGACCATCTTTGAAATTGTGAAATTGTCTTGCAATTAACTCCACTAAGAACGTCATTAGAGAAATGATGTTTTAAGAGGATAAATTGAACTATATATGATATAATTTGATTTATGATAAGTCGCACAGACTTTTCTATGATGTCTTATTGAGGCTATACATTAGAAACCAAGGCACTCGCATTAAACTTTATTTTCCTTAGAGTGGTTGATAAAACTCCATATATGATATGGAATAAAAACACCTAGTTTGTTTTTTTTTTTTTTTGAGATTTGAGGCGGCAAGACTTGCGTAAGGCGTTAAGTCACATAAAGTAAGATGCCTAAATCTTATGTCTAATTGAGGTTGAACACTATGATACTATTTTATACAATTGAGAACAAATTGTTTGTTGCTAAAAAAAAATGATGTCTTTCTAAGTAAAGTGTTTATTTTAAAGACACTATTGGGAATAAAGTAAATCTTGAAATGTTCAAATGCCACAAATGAGAACCGAACCACTTTAAAAAAATCGACAAAGTTTTGAACTAGTTGAGTATAGACAAGTAACATATATCTCTTGAAAATCTAGAATAATAAGAAATTGGCTAAAGAAGTTTGGAATTTCTTATCATTGATAGTTGTGATTTATTTCGATACTGGATCAGCATGAATCACTACTTATCAAGAGACTTGTCTCATCTAGATTGGAAGAAAAGACTAAGTGTTATGAACTCTATTTTTTTAATTCACGAACGTTATCCAAGTTTGGAACTTGAATTATTTACTTAAAGATGGTATGACCATTGAATGTAAATGAGTTAAAGTGACATGAAAAAAAAATGCATATTTAAAAGCAGGGGTTATCGAAAATTCCAATTCTAAATCAAAGTGTTGATTATGATAAGATTTTTCACTGGTAGCTAAGCTCAAGTTCTAGAATTCTATTATCATTACTTCATAGTTTGACTATAAGATATGACAAATGGATGTCAAAAATTGCATTGCTCTATGCTCCTTAAGGATGTTTATGACACAACTTAAGGGTTTTTTATTATCTTGAGAATTTGAGAAAGGTATGCAAGCTTAAAGGATCCATTTATGGATCATATTAAGCTTATCAGAGTTGGGATCTTTGCTTTGATGAAATAATTAATGAATTACATTCATTGAATCGAAGATAAACCTTGTGTATACATAAAGGTTAGTAGGAGCGCAATTATCTTTCTGAATTTGTATGTTAATGATATATTATTCATTGGAAACGACGTCGTAATCCTGCAGAATGTCAAGTCTTAGATAAGAAAAGTTTCTTAATAAGTCTTAGCTAATTAGGCCTCTATCTTTGTGATATAGATTTATGAAGATATATCTAAGAGGCTAATTGCTTTAAACAAGAGTTCTTATATAAACAAATAACTGAAAAGGTTTCAGTGTACGAGATTCTTAAAAGAATTCATAATTATGTCTTATAACATAAGTCTCTGCAAGACTCAACTTCATAAGACAAATGATGAGCGGGACAATGTCAATAAGATTTCACACGCATAAGCTATGAGAATCATCACATATGTTACACTTTGCACTCAACTTGATATGTCATATGCTTTGGGTAAAATATACATACATCTCATAGATTCCAGTGAGGTCACTAGATATTTATTAGTAACATTTTTAAGTACTTCAGAAGAACTTGAGAGAAGTTATTAGATTTGTAGATGTTTGAAAGATATGAGTCTTGTAAATGGTTACACAATGCAAACTTCAAATTAATATAAAAGATTAATGATCGCAATATGGATATGTGTTAACTTCGTAGGAATGAGTTGGAAATGTTCTAAACTCACTCTAACAAGTTCTATAACATAATTTGAGTTTTTAGCGGCATTTGATGTGGCCAAAGAAAATGTTTAGATAGTAAGGTTCATGATTGAATAGGTGTGGTTCCAAGTGTTGGAAATAATGTTGGCTTTTATTGTAAAACCAATGGACAAATATAAGTTATGGAACATAAATTACACTATACATCTAAACAATCACTTGAGCGTTTTGTATTATAAAAGAGTGAACGTAAAGATTTGCATAACATCAATACAAACAATGTAGCAGATACATAAACAAACTTCTTCCACTAAGAATGCATTAAGGTTACTCAGTATTGGATACGTGTAGGATTGGACCTAGTGCAAGTGGGAGATGTTGGGGTACGTGCCCTAGGCCATTTCTGTAAACGTTGTTTAACTATTATAAGTAGATGCATGTTTCTTTTATAATAGTATCCATGGATAATTATTGTATTATTCTAAATGCCCCTAGTTAGTTATTATTGTGGTAATAATAATAAATTAAGACTAGTATGAGTCTTGATTGATAATCATGTGATGATTATGCGTATATGGATACGGATCAAGATAATGGGTATCTGTTGGGAACAGATGCTGGACTGACCCGCTACGAGAACACTACATGGTTCGTGTCATAAGTGATTCTCATGAGAGTTATATAATTTAGTCCTTTGACATGAGATCACCAGAGACTCCAATATTAGGAGCACAATGATTTGATAAAATCAACTATTGTATTTAACCGGATGATTATAAAGATTGTGATTGGTCATTGTTCGACTAATGTGTGGATGTTGTGTGATCATGATGGAATTTGTCCCTCTCTTTTAGAGAGAGATATCTACTGGGCCCTCGATATGTTAGACCGATAAAAGGCCATGTCTAGTAAATTGATTGGATCAATGTCACTTGACAATTTCAGTCTACTCAGAGATTGAGACTAGTAGATTGAAATATAAGGGTGACATTCCATGTTTTATGTTCAATCAAAAGATATCGCGTGACAAGGGATATGATATACATTGTTTATTAAGTCATATTGATGTATTGATCTTCATGCTAGTTTGGTAGTCATAATGCCTTGCTAAAGACCGCTTATGACTCATGTACCAAAATGGTTTTGGTTCACAGCTAACGTTGTATGAACCTATTGGGTCGCACACAAAGAATGGATTTGCGCGATTTAATATTATCTGGGTTAATGAATTTTATTTGATAGAATTCATTTTGCATATTCTCATTAAATGTCCTAGTTTGACTAGGATTCGAGATTCTCATACATTTCTAGTATGACTAGAAATTTTGTCTCTTAGTAAATCCTATTTTGAATAGGACTCTAATTGGAATTATAGTATATCTTTATTTCTTATTTGAGTTTTAGATGAATTTCAACTCTTATTGGATTAGTAATTGTAGATTCTCTATGACTCTATCCTTTTTAGAGTTGGAGTTTATCTACGACTCTATTTAGAGTGTGACTAGGAGATGGAGTTCTTTTACAACTCGACCTAGTGTACTATAAATAAGACATTAGGGTCATAGTTATGATGTGATTTTTCTCGAGAGAGAATTCCCGAGAGAGATTTTTCTTAGAGAATATTTGTGAGAATCTTTGTCCTAGGATTTTTGGGGCTAGCACTCCGGATCGCGATCGTCCGTTCGTGTGTGGATTGTTGATGGAGGACGTTCGTCTCTCGCAACGCCTTAAAAGAATTGATCAACACCAGACAACGCAGACATGGAGTTATTCTTGCCAAGGTATGATTTTTTTATTGGCACATCAATTTAATGGAATCAATAGGATCTTGGTTCGAGGATGTTAGAAAAGGTTTCGAAAACTTTCGCTGCGCATGATCCCCGAAACCCAACATACCTGCCATTATGTGATTTTGCTTACAACAACAGTTATCAGGTCAGTATTGAGATGGCGCCTTTTAAGGCATTGTATGGAACACCATGTCGCTCGCCATCATATTGGACTAAGCCGGAGGACCGGAGAGATTGTGGGGCCTGAGATTGTTGTTGAACATAAGGAGAAGGTATAACTGACTTCAGAGACTCAAGGGTGCCTAGGATAGACAACGAAAGTATGCAGATATATACCGCGGTGATCTCACTTATACAAAGGGTGCCTTTGTATATTTAAAAGGTTTGGAGTGAAAGGTAAACTTGCCTCGAGATTCATCGGGCCTTTCATGATTAAAAAACGGGTCGATAAAGTTGCATACGAGCTATAGTTGCCTCCACAGATGTCGAGATTCATCCAATCCTTCATATTTCGATGCTTAGATTAGCTGAGTCGAGAGAGGGTGTTCAACCGATTGTGGATTTGAGTCAGATAAACCTGAGTGATGATGTTACTTATAAGGAACATCCTATTCAGATCTTAGATCAAAGGGTACCATAGTTGAGGAACAAACATGTCCTAAAAGTTCTCGTTAAGTGGCAATTCCATGATGATACACAACTCATTTGGGAGCGAGAATACTATATGATGGATAGATTTTCGTACCTCTACGAGTAAGGTATTAACCTAATTTAAATTCTAATATAAAGGATGAAATCTCATTAGTTGGGAAGAATTGTCATGACGCGAATTTTAAATCTCGTTTATTATCTGTAATCAAGATCACCGTCCTGTGATGTGGGACCCACACTGTGATATATGTGCATTGACTAAGGCGAGATGGCCGAGGTATATGTAAGATTTGTTGTGATATATGCCTAGTGTTTGTATATGTGTAGATTTTTAAATAAGTCCTACCTGTGTATAGGCGTCGACACATGAGTGGAGATGTGCCTCAAGTCGCGTGTCAGCGACGGGGAAGAGATTTATGTGGTAAGTTTATATTGAGATTAGTATGGTTTAAATAGTAGCTTTAATGTGGCTATAGCTGATATTGAATTAAATGTGCCTAAGTTAGTGATTTATTTCAATAGCCATGTGATTTACATAGAGACAGGTGCTAGCACATCTAGTGATAAGTGGAGTTACTATTGGTGTTACTTAGGATAAGTTAATGGAGGTTTGTGAGAGATGTGTTTCAGCATATGCCATTTGATAAGTCTCGAGATACGTGTGTGTAAATAGATGTGTGGCTATAATTCAACTATATCTCATTATATATATAGTCATAAATCTATCCATGCAAATCAAGTTTTTCATTTTCATCAACTAAGCAAACAAGAATGAACTTGCTGGAGCTTGAGGAAGGAGAGAAATTAGGAGAAAATAGTAGATTTTGGTGAAGAAGATCAAATTAGGTGGTGTATTCATCAACTAGCTAATTACATACACTAGTTTATTTAGTTTAATTTGATGAATTGATGAATTTAATGTTATACATGGTTGTTTTGTGTTGTTAATGATGTATTGTGGTTTTGGGAGTATGTATGGAGATCCCCAAGGCCTTGGTGAAGTCTATGTGTGGTGTAAACTCATAATTCTGGTTGCAGAATTATGGGTTTTCGTACACATAGCGCCCTAGGTAAAAAAGTTAGTATGCTAATTTTTAATAGCGCACTAGAGACAGTAGTTAGCGTGCTAATAAGGTCATTAGCACGTTAATTCACTTTATTAGTACGCTAAATGCCATGACAACACAAAAATCTGCGATTTCCTAAAATTTCCAAAACATTATAACTGAGCATAAATCCTTAAGTAAAGGCCTTAACACATCAAAAAACATGTTATAGGTTATCAGGAACCTAGGAAAGGGTTACGGGAGTAAGAATACGAGATTTGAGGTGTTGGGAGACAGGTAAAGCTAGGAATTTACATTGCTTAATGTGAGTATACCCGTTGATTGTTTTTTTACATTTCATTTCCTGTTTTAACTTGTTTATTATAGTCCATATGGACTATGTCCAGCTTTGTACTCTCATATCATGGACTTGTTTGTCATTCCTCACTTGATGAGATTGATTTCCATGATATTTTGATAACTTCAATTCTTTTGAATCTATTCATGTGCTATATGTCATTTCTTGTTGTTTTACAGTAAATGTAGTATAAATAGCATGCTACTAAGGATTTGTGAGTTTATGAATGGCCCTATGGACTTGTACTCTTTGAAAAAATTTGTGCTTTGTAGCATAGCCAAATCCTTGGATTCCTTAATAAGTCATTTTCTTGAAATCATAAAGTAGTCATAGAATTTAGAGTCCATTGCACTATGAGTAGATTAGCACATGGGGTTAGAGCCCATAGGGATGTTGGCACTCATAACTAGGATGAGGCATAGGGGGTTAGAGTGCTGGGTTGCTGATGATATACCGGGTTAGAGTCCCTGATGCCACGGGGGTTAGAGTCCTTGATGCCACAGGGGGTTAAAGTCCCTAGTGAGGTAGATTAAGTGAGACATGTACATTCCTTAGTGGGTTAATGCCTTCACTGACGTAGGTCACAGCACACCGAATCTAGATTAGAACTATTTAGCCGTATGTTAGTTTCACTTGCTTAACTGTGGTATTGCTTAGCATGAGTGTGGTACTAATCTTTCTTTATTTAACTTATGCTTTTATATACCATATAGATTGTTTTGGAAATGTAAATGAATTTGTCAACAGGGATTATTGTTACTTTTTGTACTCACCATCCTTTTTATGATGGTGGGTGTAGAGTTGTCGACGAGCATGTCGGGCAATGAGAAGATTGGCGACTACCTCTAAGACAGCGATGTACCTGTGCATCGACATTTTATAGGTTTTGGTATTTTATCTATTATATACTAATATTTTTGATATGTTTGGGGTTGTATCGGGTTGAGTTCTTAGATCATAGACTTATGATGACCATCATTCCGTTTATATTTGCTACATTGTTATATATGCATGTGATCATGGTTTCCTGGTTTCCACACCCTTCTTGTGAAGACTTCTTACCAAATTAGGGCATCGCCAGGCCTAATCCCGTTATTAGTCCCTAATCTCACCATATATGACCTAACAAGGGATTTGTCAGCCTATCTTAAAACCATTTACCTACTTATTATTTATTATTTATGTTAAATATAAACTTATACTTATCTTTTGTCAATTCATAAATCAGATTTCATTAAAATTTTGTTTACTTCAAAGTTAATTCAGCGAAAGTCTTAGCAATCTAGCGGAAGCTTATAACATGAGTCATAACAATTATGGAAAAATCAGGGAATAAACACATGCATATTTATAATGAAACAGCGATATACAATATCATGTGTCTGGTCAAGGTACTACTCACTCTACCCATAATATACAACCCCAAAGGTATATCATATACATATAAAAGTAATACATAAAAAATCAGAACCTACAAAATCAGGTGTAGCAGTGGTAACTAGCTCAAAGGTATTTGTTGATATTCTCTTTGCCCAGTTTGCTACTCGATGGATCTGCACCCACCGTCACAACTAGACGGTGAGTACGGAAAATAGAAATTAATACTTAGAGACATATGTTCACATTCCCAATCATGCAACAAGTATCTAAAAGCATGATAATAGCAACTAAGTCTGTAAAGAGAACATGCAAAGAGATACTTCAGCCAAACAACATGAAACTGACGCATGGCTAAGTAGTAATGATCTAGGGTCGGTCGGTCGTGATCTTTCTCACATCAGCTTTTTCCACTATATGAGGATGGAACTGAGCTCTACATCAATTAGAAGGTCTGAGCAGTGCTCTTGCCTTTATAACCTTTTGCTGGTGTCAGTCACCTACGATATATATATACTTGCGAACAACCATAAGACTTATTTCCGTGTGTTGCGCAAGATAGTAGAGAGATCCTGATCACTCAGGAAGTCTAATGGCCCCGTATGTCCGACAGACCTTTATAATGTAATGATCCTAGATACAAGAACCACTTTCCTATTTCAAGAAATAAAATGGTTTGAGAATTCAATAAGAATATTCCATATCTAATGCATAAAGGAAGTAGATTACAATACTATTTAACACCTACCTAATAGCATGCTATTTCACTGACCACATGTATTAACAATCAACAATGACATTGCATAGTTGGAGTTTATGAAATCATTTGATCGACAAATTATACCATGAAAGCAACCTCATGTAATGAGAAAGAACAAGTCATGGCATATTGAATACAAAGATAAATCAGTCCAAATTATTGGAAAATGAACATTTAAATAGGAATGAAATGTAAATAAATATCTCAATCAATTTACTTACAATCTACGTAATTTCCTATGCTACTCCAGTCTCCAAACAACTCGAAACTCGTATTTGAATCTCCGGAATACTTCCCTAGTTTCCTAATATCAAACTAATCCAAATAAGTTGGGTTTAAGTCAGGTCCATTGGTTTAGCAACTTTTACCCAAAACAGCCGTTTAAGACTAAATAACACTAAAATTTTAGTCTTATATTGCAGCGCGATTTTAGGCATAAAATTGTCCAAATATCTAAATCTTCCACCAGTACAAAGATTTCTGGTCTCTATCTTAGCTTTCCAAAAAGGTTTAGTTTTTAAAATTCCAATTTAATACGAAAGAAATATCATATTTCTTCTAGACATAGCTCTAATTGAAATCTAACCCGACCAGCGGACTTAGAAAATCTATTTCTCCCAATATATATTTCCAAAAAATGTGATTTTTGGTCACAAGGTAGCAACCACACCCAATAACAACATACTAAAAGATCCGCCTATTTGGATAAGTAGGTATGGAGTTATGCCTTTAAAAATCTTAGTTTTAAAAAATCTTTTACTGCATTTCAGCACCTATTTGTAGAGCACTTATGGATGTGAAAACATTTGAATTACAACATCTCTAGTTAAGCAAAGTTGTTCCCATTTGAGTAAGCTTTTAAATGCCACTGGTTTGAGTTAAAATGAGCATGTTATGATCAAATACATCGACTAATCCCTAATACAATATGCAAAAATTTAGTTTTGGTCTTACAAATTCAAAAATTCATATCTTTATGATTACAAAAAGAAATAAAGAACTTTAATATATCTAGATTGTCAACTTGAAATGAGGAATCCAAATATAAAAACCAATTGCGAAATCTTAATCTTCTAGCCTCTAAATTCGACTAAAAACCAGAACGGGTTTCAAGTAAATAGGGAGATATGTACCTAGTTTGATGAATACCTAGCTTAACTTGATCTCTTTTTCACCAAATCCATTTTGGATGCTGGTCTTCTTCTTCCTCCACCCTTTTCCTTCTCTCCAACAAGTTTCCTTCTTAATTAAGCAAATGAAATGAAGTTGACTTGGTTGTATGAGTTGATTACTAGCTTTATATAGTAAGTGGATGCGGTTGATTAATAACCATTGATCTCATTGTACACACGTGTCTCGAGGCTCATCTAGTGATACATCTATTAACACATGTCCCACTAACTCATGCTATGTGACACCAATATGTAACTCCATTGATGTTGAGGTGAGTCAATATGTGTCTCGATGAAAATCAAGTGGCTATTGTTTTAACTTACTAACTTAGCTTCATTAAGTGTGTAATCAACCATAGCCATGTATAAATTACTATAAAAGCTATATATAATCCTACGCCAACTTACCATATCACTCTCTACCTCGATCCCGCGTAGGCACTCAACTCGAGCCGCATTCCCACACACATATCGACACCTATACGTAAGTAGAAATGACTTAGCTGTCTACATATACAATATACTAGGCATACACCACTACAAATATAACATATACCTCGGCCATCTCGCCTCGGTTATGACACATATCTCATTGCGAGTTTCACGTCACGGGTCACTTGATCCTAATTATGGAGTTAAACTCAAATTAGAAACTTGGGCCGTGACACTTAGGATCTATAATAATTGCTTCCGCATAATATATTAAGCCTTCTGCTAAATTATATAATTGTTAATAAGTTTTAATTAACTATGATTTTCAAATGTAAAATGATATGTGTTTTACTTATTCTGAATTATGAGTTGGAGTAGGTTTGGACAGAAAGGCTGACTAATACATAATTATGTCCTATGGGTTTAGGATTTGGGCTTAATTACGGGATTACGCCGGGCTGTGCCCTAGATTAGGGAAGGGTCGTCACATTATTGCTCAATATATTTGCTCCATAGCCTATGAAACTTTTTAAGTGCACTTCGTTGTGCTCCCGGCATCATTTCAAACATTTCTCTACCATTAGTGAAGTTAGTCACCGTGGTGATCAAGTTGTCTACTTCTTTTGCTAAGGCATCTCTCTCTTTTATAACCTCATCCGAATCATGTTGGAGGTCATTAAATGTCTCATTATGATACTCAATTTCACAATTGCTACATTCAAGCTCTTTTTGAGTTGTTTGGTCTTTTGACCTCTTTCTCCAACTCTTTCTTAAGTTCATGAATGCTAGGCAAATCATCCAAATCATCAACATTATACAAATTTAAAGCATTTGAGTCACTTAACTCACTTTGTGCCATGAGACAAAGTATAGCCTTCTAGTTTTCAACTCGGAGATCGAGCTTGATGAAAATGAGTCATCCCAAATAGCTTTGAAGCTCTTCTTTCCTTTTCTCTTATCCCTATCTTTCTTGGATCGACAATCGACTTTGATGTGACCTACTTTGCCACAATTGAAGCAGACTACTTCACTTGATTTGTCTCTTTTACTTCCACACTTGAACATTCTCTTATACTTATTACCCTTGTACATAGCCTTATGGAGCTTTCTTTGAAGCATAGCCAATTTTTTCTCAAAATCATATTTATCACTAGATTTCTCATCATCAATGATCTCAAATAGTGGAATTGGAGCTTTTAATTTTATCGGTGGAATATTTGCCTTCAAGGCAATCTCTTTGAATCTTTCTTAAAGCCACCACCGAGTCTTTCCAATCTTGCTCGGTCTTTTAGTTAAAATTCATCAACCGTCAATTCACTACATAGAGCATCGAAAGTGTAATCTCCAAGTTCTCTGATCGATTGGATAGCGTAGTTCTTGCCATCCTATTCTTAAGGTAAAACTCTAAGGAACTTGTACACCAACGTATTTTGCTCATAATTCTTTCCAAGGTTCATGATCGCATTCAACAGCTTAGTGAAGTGAATAATAGCGGTGGCAGCAATGTCTTCATCGGAACCAACTCAAAATGTTTCATAATGTTCCTCAAGAATCCTCAACTTTGTATTTTACACTTGAAATGTACCATCATAGTGCACTTTGAGTTTCTCCCATATTACCTTGGTAATTCCACATGCACTCGCACCATTGAATTCATTCCCATTTAGTGCATAAAGCAAGTGATTCATGGCTTGATCATTTTATAGCTTAATCCTTGTCTCTTCTAGGGTGTATTCCTTCACAAGCTTGTTATGTGGGACATAGCCATTTTGCATAGAATCTCATAGATGCCTAGTTTGTGCTCTTATATAAAACTTCATCCTCACTTTCCAATGAGAATAATTTGTTCCATCAAAAAATAAAGGTCTGCTCGATGTGTTACCTTCCCTAAGGAGATTCAGATCTAATGTTTGCATCCTTACAAGAAATCATTCAAAGATAAGTTAGTAACACTTTGAGAAGTAACTGTTATAATACCCATTGAAATTACACCTAAGAGGAAGTGAATTGGGTGTATCAAGATGTTATCACCTTTTAAATTTTTTTCAATGAATCACGATTCTCAATGCTCACATAATTAATAATTATATAAGCAAATCAAGGGTGATGAGGGCTAGAGAAATGGAAATGAGACACAAGATTTACTGTAGTTGTATTATGAATAGAATTTTAAGTGAGGGCTTATCTACACATTAAATAGAGGTTGATACCCTAAAATGAAATAAGATTTTTTCAATTTTGCTATTTTTGAGTTCTAAAAATTTTGGGTAAGAAATAAAAACGTTTTCTATTTCTCTTGGGGCTAGCATTCAAATTGTGGTAACCATTTGTGTGTGGATTTCTGATAGAGGACGGGCGCTTGAACAACTTGGAGATCAAATAATCAGAGAATGAAAACACGGATTAAGGTATGGTTTTACTTTTGTATATCTAGTTTAATGGAAGTTATCTTCGATCCTATTAATTATTATGAACCCCAAAACCCAACAAGTTTCGCTTGAAGATTGATGCCTATTATAGTTGGGTATGTAGGGAGGCTATTGGAGCCACGTTTAAGGTAATCGATGTTTTTTGAACCCCAAAAACTTAGCTCAAAGTTTGTTTGTTGCAAGTTAACCCTACAGTGGGCTTTACTATTTATGGGATTTATTTTTTTCCTGCATTTATGTTTAGTTTGCATTGCATTTTGCATCATTCCTAGTCATGTATAAATGGTATCCTGATAAAGTTGCCCCTGCTTTAGTCCTAAAAGTGTGATGTACTCCACTCTAGATAAGACGTATTGCATGTGTCTTAGGCAAGTAATGTCAACTCTGGGGTAGAATGCATTGAATTCATAGGACTATTCTAGGTTCAAAGTGAGTGGGCCATCTTGTTATGACTTTAGAACAGGAAATGAGGGATCCACGTTGTTATAAAAATTTGTTTTTATTTGAAAATGCAATTACATGCCTCCATGTATTCGAACTAACAGTTGTAGGAGTACAGAACAGTGTAGGAGTTTACTTACCTGACATCTTCGAGTTGTTTCTTCTGGTGTAAGGTTCTTTGGGAAGACAAGGAAGAACAGAAAGGACTCATAACCATTTTTTGATTACTTTCAAGTTTTTAGTTTAATTTTCTTATTTTCACCTGCAAAATTATATATATCATTTAGTACTTTGGGGTAAGCGTAGGGCGTGAAACACCAGTAAAAGGCTATGAGAGTCTCCTAAATTAGTTTAAAGCAAGTTGAGAAGTTCATATTTCGATTTTGGTTTAATTTTGGATTGTAAGGTTGTAACTGAGATATCAGACTTTAAGTTAGTTTAAATGATTTGAAATTAATATATATATTGTAAACAAGGGGAATTTCTGAGTCCTTATAGGCCTCTCCCTAATTTTCTGTCTATTTGATGTAAGGTTTCCTCGAAGCCATTTTTAAGGGTGCTGCTGTCGAAATTTTTATAAAATAAGGATATGATTTCCTAATTTGCTCCAATTAAACAAATCACTAATTTTGTTTCATTGAGGAAAAAAGCTAGTTATGTGGCATTATAAGGATTCAAATGAAATGTATTTTGAGGTGCAAAGTTGAATATGAGGTTTAGGTGCCTAATTAGGGTAATTAGGCTAAGTTAGGACCTAGTGAGATGGGTCTTGACAGTGTTGGCATCAAAGCCAAGGTTTGGCTCAATTGAGATAAACTTTGGTTGGGAACCAAAAAGGCGATCGAGCATATTTAGTTATGAAATGATTATGAGTTGGGGATACTTTGTTATTATGATATGTTTGTTGTGTATAATTATATTATCGTTAGCTATACGACAAGAAGTTTATTCTCATTATATGTTCGATACTTAAATCGTGAGATATGACGAATGAGTTTAGGAATAGACATATAAAAAATGAATAAACTTAAAAAAATACAATTGAGTGTAATGAGACGTGATATAGGCTCGGGAAGTCTAAATTCACAAGGGTATTATATGTAGTTTGATACAAATATAACTGAGGGAAACACTCGGTTATAAAACTAATAGTTAATTGGTTGAGTAATAAGTCTAAATGATTTAGGAATGAATTGTTGAACATGAATTTCTTTCTCATTACATGAGGTTGCTTTCATAAAATAGTTTGTTGATAAAAATGATTTCATTGACTCCAATTCATGTGCTTTGTCATTATTGATTGTTAATACATGTGCTCAATGAAATAGCATGCTATTAGGTAGGTATTACATAGAATTGTAATCAATTTCCTTTGTGCATTAGATATGCAATTGCTTCATTGGATTCTCAAACCATGTCATCTTTTGAAATATAAAAGTGGTTCTTATATCTAGGGTCATTATGTTATAGAAATCCGATGGACATACGGGGGTCACTAGACTCTCCAAGGTGATCAAAATTTCTCCACTATCTTGCGCAGCACACCGGAAATGAGTCCTGGGGTTGTTGGCAAGCATAACAGGGTATGGGACTCAGGGTTGTTGGCAAATATATATCGCTAGTCACTGGCACCAGCGAAAGATTATAAAGGTAAGAGCACTGCTCAGACCTTCACATTGATGTAGAGCTCAGCTCCATCCTCATATAGTGGAAATGCTGATGCGATGAAGATCATAGCCAACCGACCCTAAATCATTACTACTTAGTTGTGCGTCAGTTTCATGTTGTTTAGGTGAAGTATCTCCTTGCATGATCTCTTTTCAACATAGTTTCTATTATCATGCTTTTAGATACTTGTTGCATATTCGGGAATGTGAATAAATGTCTCTCAGTATTACTTTCTACTTTCTTGTACTCACCGTCTAGTTTGTAACGGTGGGTGCAAATCCATCGAGTAGAAGACCTGGCAAAGAGAAAATCGGCGATTACCTCTCAGCTCGTGGAGCACGGCTCCACCCAATTTTGTAGGTTTGATTTTTTATTTATTACTTTTATATGTATATGATATACTTTTGGGGTTTTATATTATTGGTTAAGTGAGTAGTACCTAGACTAGACACATGATATTATATATCGTCGTTTCATCTATATGCATGTGATCCTTATTCCCTTGTTTTTCCACAATTATTACAACTCATGTTATAAGCTTCCGCTAGATTTTTAAGACTTCCGCTAAATAAACTTTTAAGTAAGTATATTTTAATTAACTCTGATTTATGAATTGACATATGATTAGTATAGATTTGTATTCATAATAAATAATAAATATTAGGTAGGTAAATGGTTTTGGATAGGCTAACTAGTCCCTTATTAGGTCTTATATGGTGAGATTAGGGCTTAATAATGGGATTAGGCCGGGAAGTGTCGTAACTCATTCGACGGGTCGTCACAGTGCACTTGTAAATAACTTATTACTTGAGATCTATGTGATCGAAAGGGCAATATCTTGGCTAATGTGTTGGATATACAGTTGACTGGATTTTGTTCTTTGATAATATTTGTGGTGATATCACTTGAATTAGCTTTGATATTGTTTACTACGTCATGTTTTCATTATTATTGTATTGTGAATTTATGCATTGTTGGATGTATTCATGTAGTTTTTGGAAATGTGGATAAATGTCTCTCAGTGTTACTTTCTACATTAATGTATGCATCATCTTTTTTATGATAGTGGTTGCAGATCCATGAGTAGCTGACTAGGAAAGGAGAAAATTGGTGACTACCTTTGAGCCATTGGAGTGTGTTACTTTAGATTTTGTACATACATTATTGTACGCACCGTCATTTTTTTGGATATTGTTTTGTATGACTTACTTTATTTTGTTTACAAACTTTTGGGTTGTATAATTTAGGTTGAGTGATAGTTTCCCGACCAGAAAAATGTCGTACGCTGTTATCGCCGCTATATTGTTTATATACATGTGTTCATTGTTTCCTAGTTTCCAAAGTAGGTGTTTTTATTAAGTCTTCCGCTGTTAATGTGATAAATGAATAACAACTTTTTAATTTACTCGAAATACTATGAATTGTGAAATGCTTATTTTAACGGTGAACAAAGAGAAAAGGAAGAAAAGCTGACTAATATATTGTTAACTCATACGTGGTTGAGGTTAAGGCTTAATGATGGGATTAGGCCGGGTGGGGCCCTTATTTAAGGGAGGGGCCATCATAATTAGTATCAGAGCCTAGGTTTGTAAAGCATATGTAATGGAGTATTAGTTGTTTCAATAAGTATAAAATGAAATGTGAATAAAATACAAATTTTAGTTGTGGAAACCAGATGATCCTTGCTTAAAAACTATAAGTTGGGAAGTGAGCGAATGTGAATTTGGGATTGTATGTGTATGTGTTATGTTTGATATGTATATATACGTGTTATGCCATGTAGTACTTGATATCACATTCGCTATCAATTTTTACATAGTGATGGTTTGATTCACGCGAAAGCGGG